>VWZV01016444.1:340479-584846 GCA_013397155.1 Irena cyanogastra | reverse complement strand
GCGGTGCGGGCGGCCGCTGCCGGTTTCCATGGAAGCGGCTTCTCCCGCTGCCCGGGGGGTCATCAGCGGCCCCGTAATTAAAAACTAATTGCTTTTTGCGCCCCCTCTCTCCCCCCCTCTCCGCCCTCCCCGGTGTTTGCGGCGGCGCGGGGATGCTGCACCCCTGCGGGAGCGGGGAACCTGTTGGAATCTGAGTGGAACTTGCGCGACGCTTCGCTCTCCGTTTGGTGGTCTCTCTCTCTCTCTCTCTTCCTCCCTTCCCGCCCCTCTCTCTCCTTCCTCTCCTCTCCTCTCCTCTCCCCCGGTGCCCCCTGCCGCAGTCGTGCCCCCCGCCCATCTGGGCGCGCTCGGGGCGATCGCTCGCCTCGGGCGCTGCGGCTGGAGCGGGCGGTAATTAAACGAGGCTAACGAGGCCCCCCGAGCGGAGCCGGTTGGATCCTCTCCGCGGCACCCTCGGGGTGCGAGCCCCCCACCCCGCCTGGCATCGCTCCCCGCCGAGCCTGGGAGCCGCAGCAGCGACCTGCGCTCGTGTCCGATGGCTTCGGTTCGAACATCCCCCGTTAACGCCGTTCGCGTTTCCAGTATGTCCGTGGGGCGGCACGGGGCCGCACGGCCGTAGGAGCGGGTGCTGTGTCCGGGATGTTTGGGAAGAACAAGAGGCCATTGAACGATCTGTTGAATCCCGCTCGTAGGAAAGGGGGGACGAAGGGGCCGCCAGCCCGCCGAACAAAGAGCTTTATTCACAGCCTGTGTACATGTCCATGCCTTCCCCGCTCTTCCCGGGCGGCCTTTTTGGTGGGACGGTGGTGGGGGGAGAGCTCCGGGGTCGTTTTCAGCTTGTTCTCTCTGCGAACGGGGCCGGGGCTGGTGCCCTCCCGCCGGCTCCGACGAGGGCTGCGCTTCCCAGCTGCGCTCGGTTGCGCTGGGCAGCCCCGAAGGGCGGCTCTGCCCCGGTGCCGGCGCTCCGCAGCCCCGAGCCCGTTCCGGGGGGCCGGAGCGAAGGAAAGGAGGCACCGCGGCGGCTCTTGGCGCTGCGAGCCGGGGAAACGCTCGGCTCCGGCTCCCCCGCGCCCGGGGTTCCTGCGCTCGCTGTGTTGTAGCTTCTCAGATGTCTGATCACAAGGTGCTGTTTGTGTGCTCGGTGCTTTTCGCTGCCTGCCGAGTCCCCGCCGGTGTGACCTGGGGACTCTGGTACTGAGAGACGCCCAGATTGGGAATACGAGCCCGGCTCTAGGACGGCCGCCTTCATCCTTTGTTTTGCTGTCTTGCTCACCTCAAATTCTCTAAGAGCAGTTTTTAGCTGGAGGCCAGAGTGATCTCCCGGCAGGCTCAGCCTGTTCACCGCTGCCCAGCCAACGGTTGGAACTGTGATTTGGGATCGCAGAGCTGCTGAAGGGAAACAAAAGCAGGGCTGGATGCTGGCTCGCAGTGGCTGTGCCTGACCCGTGCGCTGGGGTGAGAAGCACCGCGCGGTGTGAGCTGAGGTTGTGGTAAGAGTGATATTTTGTGTTTGCGGTGCTGTGTTGTGAATCGCAGGATAAAATCCCGGACTGTCTGCGTTTAGGTACAATTTCCTTACAGTTGAGAACCTTTTTTTCCTTTTTCCACCCCATTCTCCCCCTTTTCCGAGCTAACAGTGTTAGCTTCAGTGTTCTGTGAAGAGAGAATTAGTGCGAGGCAGCAGCGTCAGCGCAGAGTGCTGTCGTTGTGTCTCCCGCACGGTTGCCACCCGAGGCACAGCGGTGCCAGCGCTGTGTCACCGCCGTGGTGGCACCCCGTGATGCGGAGCGCGGCTGAGGGTTCTGCTGCCTCCTTTCACAGAGCTGACTGGAACAGCGATAGGCAGCGATAGGTGACACTTGGTTTGGGATGAGCCTGTGCGATCGGGTGGATCCGTGTGCTTCTGTGGCTCCTCTCCAGCTGCTCTCGATGCTTTGCGGTTCGTGGAGCTCCCGATGCCCCTGTGCAGCAGGGCGAGGGCTGAGGAGTGCTCTCGGCTCGCTCTGAGGCAGTTGGGCAGCGCTGGGCTGGAACTCGGAGTCTGTCTGCCTGGCACTCGGCACTTCAGGGAGAACAACTTTCCAGCAGAAGCCTCAGGAGGTGTTTGGAGATGGCGTTGGCGTGGAGCCGCGACCTGGCCGTGGCATGGAGCTGCGAGGGGCTGGTTGTGGCTGCAGCCTCCGTGTCTGCTGACACCGAACCGGCCCAGGAGAAGCCCCCCATGAAGGCAGCGAGCGCTCCCAACGCGGCTGCGCTAAGCCAGGCTCCTTTGTAAACACAGAGTGAGTTTCCAAGGAGCCTTTGTATGCAAGCCTTGCAAGTCTGCTCGTCCCTGGCCTTCAGCAACACGCGCTGCGTTCTGCATGCGGCGCAAACACCGGCGGGGAAGGGGCTGGGGAATAAAGTGATCCATCTGGGTTGCAGCTTGGGCTCATTTGTCTTGCGTGTAGGCAGTTGAGCCCAGGTTTATAAGCACGACAATCTGGTTTGAAAGCACTGCCAAGGAGGCTCCTGAGGATGGGAAGGCAAGGAGATCGCTCTGCTCCGTGCGTGCTCTGCTCTGAGGAGGGGGCGGCTGTCAGGACCTTCTGCAGGATGGACGTCCCCAGGGTGGCCGCTCTTGGATGGGCGCTGTCGGGGTTCCCTTGGCACGGGTGGCCGCTGCTGATGCGCAGAGGTGGCTGCGGTGACAGGAGGCCGGAGAAGAGCCGCGCTCCCCCAGGGACCCCCGGCCGTACCAGCGGCCGTTCTGCTGTTGCTGCGCTGCCGTCGCCTTTGTTTGCCTTGCGCTGTCTTTCCTGGTGTGTAAATAAAGAAGGCTTTGTAATCAAACAGCGCTGGCTCCGTCAGCCGGGCGCTTGGCGAGCCTTCCCCCGGCCCTGCCAGGACCGGTGGGGCCGTGTCTGTGCCATCGGTGAGCTCTCTGCCCTATTGCTGGGTGGAAAATGGGTCAGCTCCTTAACCCTGCGTCTGCCTGAGGCCATCTGGAGTAAAAGCTGTGTTCCAGCCTGGATACACCCTCTGTTCGCATGGACCATCCCAGCACTCCTCAGAACACGTTTGCTCATCAAAAGCAAACCCACCTTCCTGAAAGTAGGCAGAGTTTTCTGGATGTTTCTCTTGAATGGCTTTTTTTCTAGGGATTATTGTCAGACTTCGTATAGGGGTTTTGACAACCGTTTCCTCTTCTGGGTTTTGGTGGCACTTGCTGGTACTCCTGTCAAGAAAGCAGGGGCTCCCTCTTGTATCCAGACATTTCGGTTCCTGTCTGCGGCTCCAGATCTGAGCAGGTTCCAGGAGAGGAGGTGAGGCTGCAGCCTTCCCTGGAGCTGAGCCAGGAAGTGAATACTTAACACAGTGGTTTGAGAGCACAAGCAAAGCTGGACACACAGTCAGTGTCTACTGAGAAATTGGATGCTACATGTTAAGAAAAATAAGTTGTGCTTGTTCCTCCAGAGGACATTGTGAGGTGCAAACCCACCGGCACTAAATAAAGGGATGCTGTGGAAAGCTGCCGCGAAGGAGAGACCCTAGGTGGAATGTTGTAATTAGGAGCGGTATGTACTTGTTTAAGTTCCATAAATCAGTCTCTTTCCCGGGATGTAATTGCACGCTGCAGAGAGCAGCTGCTGCTGCGGTTCCTGGGGAGCTCCACCACAAATGCTTTGAAGGTCGCCCAGCGTGGGCTCAGGCGCTTCAGGGCAGCGTGCTGGGGGAGAGGGTGGGTTTGGATGTGCGGCAGGCGAGTTAGAAGGGAAATGCCATGAGGCTTCATCGACTCTCAGCTCCGGTGATTGAGCTGTGGTGCCTGCCCTGCCCGCCGAGATGAGCCAGCATTTGTGGTTCGGCCACGAGCTGCATTTAGTTATTCCAGTTTTTAATTTGCAAGGGCAGGGTGAGCCCCAGCTGCGACACTGTGGCTGCAGGCGACTCCTCTGATGGCCCTGCCCATGTGTGACCACCACCCGCCTGCTGTCAGGCTTTTTTGCGGTGGAAACAGTTTTTCTTCTTCCCAGTGTCCTCGTTACCTGTTGAACCTCTAGGTTTTCGTGCTGCGTTGCACATCAGGCTCTCACATCTTTGCAGGGTGTTGAGTTGGGTGTTGGGGAGCCCTGCAAACCACTGTGTGCTGCTGGATGAGGCTCTGAAAACCTGAGTTTCCTGTCAGTCTTTTTCAACCATTCCTAATTCCAGCAAGGAATACAAATCCCCAAGGAGATTTGGTTCTCGGAGTTTCTTGGGGCCGTTGCTGAGTCCACGCCACATGCTCTCCCACAGCATGTGGCTGGTGGCTGCTTGCATTTAAAACACTTGGCTGGGTTGTACAGGGACATTTGCTGCCCTCCACTCCTGGTTATTTTAGACTAACAATGTCCCTCTGTAGGGTTGGGCTGGCTATTTTTACCCTGTGGTGTGGTTTTAATTTACTGTGTTCTTCTGTGGTTTAAAAACTTGAGCATTACGAAGACTCTGCCCTTACCAAATTCTCAAGGTGAATCAGTAGAATATTTGATACCCCATTAAGTTCCAGTCTGAAGGATCAAAGAGGTACTTAGGCACATCTCTTTGCTCAGAGATATAAAACTTTTGTGGGCTGTAGCTTAACTGGAAAATGTCTTTAGTTTTGCTTTTTTAAGTATTTTTTTGTCCCTGGAAGTGCTGGCAGCTCCTTGGTGTTGTGGGTTTGCTGACAGTCTCACACGCAGGCGCTGCCTTCTGGCAGGTCTGTGGTGGGTTTGCTCTGGTCCTGGCTGTGTTTGTGGGTCCTGCCCGAATGACACAGCCCAGGTCCCCCCTCCCCTCTTGGTGACAGCTCCAGTCAGGTGCCAGCATTGGAGGAGGAATAGTCTCTTTACAGTAAATGACTGCCAATATGTTTGAAAGCCCAGGTGCGCATTTGGCAGTGGAAAGAAGTTGTGTTGGAAACTCTGCTCCTCTGCCAGTCCCAGCTGTGAAGTTTGCCCTGAGCAGTTACACTCCTGGCTTGAGCCTTCCCTAGGAAGTGTCCCATTTTCTGGAGCCCTTGGCTGAGCAGTGGCAGCTGTGGGAGATGGAGATCTCTACCTGGAGATGGGGGAGATGCAAATGAGCCATCAGAGCCAAGGCTGCCTACAGGGTCTTGCTGCCTCTTGAAGCTGTGCTCAGACTCCAAGAGTTGGGTGTATAAACCCCTGGGCTCAGGTTACGTCTGGAATAAACCGCTCTGATCTCATGGTGTCCTCTTTTAGCAGTTAGTGAGCGCCTGAATCTGATTTATGATCCCCTCCAAGGTCTGCTTCCAGGATGGAAATGTCATTCATTCCCCACGTTGTCAGCAGGGCTCTCGAGTCAGTGGCTCTGACTGGACCTCTGCAGTGGGGGCCTTCCCTTCACAGAGATGCACTTGGGTGCTAATCCCAAATGTGATGGCTCCTGGACCTGAGAGACCTCAACATTTGGTACAAAACAGACCTGTTTGTTAGAGCAGTAATGCTGTTTATAGAGATGAATTTCTCATGGACAGCATGAGACCATGCTGGGGCTTGGCAAGCTCCAGCAAGGCCAGTCTGGGAGTGCTGGTACTGTGGGTGGGGGCCCAGTGGGGTCCTGGGGACCACCGGCCTTTGTGACACCTCATCTGCACACCCCAGACCCCTGCTCCCGTCCAGCTCTTGCAGTGTATATCCGCTCTCCAAAGTGTGACAGGAAGAAAGAAATATGAAGCAGCAAAGTGACATTCCCTCCCTCCCCTTCTCCCCCCGTGCAGCAATAGAAATACGAGTCTGAGTCTGCAGCGTCAAAAGAGAGATCAGAGTAATCGGATCAAGCATGAGGAACTGCTTGTTGCTGCTTCCCTGTTTTTAAATGAGGCTGCCTGGCAGCTTCCCTGGCAGAGCACTTTCAACATTACTCGTGTTCAGCTTTGGAGCTGGGGTTGCAGCAAAGTCGGGCTCTGTGAGAATTGGGCAGGAAAGGGAACTTTCTGCGTAGCCTCTGGGCTAACACACAGAAATAAAGGCTGCCTTTGCCCCCACGGCCCTGGTTTTGTAGCCAAGCAGAGGCACATCTGTCCCTAGTTCTGCAGAGAGAGCACTCTCACTTCATGCATTTATCACAGCGATGCTGCTCTGGGATGTGCTCCGTGATGCCGATATATCCCTGACCTTGGAGAAGCACGGTGACTTTCTCCAAAGCCATTTCTGCCTCGCTGCCCTGGTGTGCCACAGGATAACTCTGGGCAGCAGCTGCCCTGTCTATGGAGAGGCTGTTGAAATGGTCCACTTGGGTCAAACCAGGGAGGAGAGCTGCTGGCTCAGCTGCAAAGGCTTCTCTTCATGCAGTGCCTCTGTGCTGGCTGGGTGCAGGTGGACATCCATCCACCCACCCACCCAGTCCCTAATGCTGGCAGTGCTCCAGAGCATCTGGACGGTCGCCTGCACTGCTGCAGTGCCTGTGGTCACAGAAACCCTGTATAGCTCCGTGGAGTTTGGTTGTGAGGTTGTTCATCTAATCCTAAATGGTTTTTTAGTAATGAGAACCTGAAATATCCACATTTAGAGAGCTATTGCTGTAGCTGGGTTTGTTTTTCATTCTCATTCTAAACTATTTTGCTTGAAAACATGGTTGGACCTATTTGTCTGTCCTCCGTTGCCTCTTTGATATCTTCATTCGCGTTGGCTAATGCAGACATGATCTTAGAAGCTTGGTGGAAGCGGGGAAGCTCCCAAGAGTTACCCCTCCCGCTTTTCCCACTCTGTATGGCATTAGATGCTGGTTTCGGCTGTTTGAGGACAGGCCTTGCCATGCACTCACGGGCTCTTCCAAGCAGAAAGCACGCTGTGCTGGTCTGGGTGTCAGCAGCTCTTTGAAAGCCTTCGTGCCAAGATCTCTGCCTGCCTTGCAGGGGGAAGGCTGTGGATGACGGGGTAACGTGCTCGGTGCCGAGATCCCGAGCGATGCCGTCTCCCGTTATCGTTTCCTGGTGACAGCCTGACTGGGCTCCCTGGCGCTGGGGGAAGCTGGCTGACAACCATCAAAGCCCTGAATGCTTGTCATCATTGGCCGTCAGCTTTGTCAAGCGGAGCTGCTGGGGGACGCTTGGTTTGTTAGGAGTCCTCGGAGCCAGCCAGCTTTTCCAGGGTGGGCTCGGCAGGAACGAACAAAGCCAAACCCCTGCTTGCCTTGGGAGGAGTTGTCTTGGTGTTGGCTTGACAGCAGCTCTGGGTCTGCAGGCAGATGCATTCCTTTGCCGCCCTCGTTTGTTGCCGCACTGTGCAGTCTGGGGAAGCAGCGTGCGGTTCCCGAGGCTGGCAGGAGGATTCCTGTCCTGGAGGGTGAGAGGCAGTGCAGATTCCCATCTGGAACAGAGCGGGCTGTGGGGCACTGTGGCACCCCTGTCCTGTGTAGGTGCTTGCAGTGACTCGTGCTGGGATGAAGCAGAACCTGTGTAACCTGCTCCTGCTTCTTGTCCATAGTCGCTGGTGGAGGGTGGATGCAGGGGAGATTTCTCTTGGTGCATACAATGCGAGTGTGATTTCTCCTTCGGCCCTTTTCTCTTCTGCACTTCATTTACTGCGATTTTACGGACTGCTTGGAATGAAGACTTGCATCATCCAGAGTTTGTGTCTGCAGGGTCACGACACGCAGTGGCTTTTCTTGCCCTGTCACAGTTAAAGACCAGTTCTCCTCAGCTCCTGGTCTGTGGGTGGCTCCAGAGGAGACGTTACTCATCCCTGAGTAGGCAGAGCCACCGAAAGCGAATCCCACGCTGAGGTTGCTGAGCTCTGTCCACACAAACAGCTTTTCCTTCGATTTAAAGGTCTTACACCCTTAATCGGTCTGTAGAATCTTTAACAGAAGGTACAGGTTTAATCAACTCCCTGAATCCATAACTGCCAGGTATTGCTTCCTCGGCACGAGGAGCTGAGTCGTGCCTCTCCCTGGGAAGGGTGAAGATTAAAGTGGGATAGACGGGAGATTAACAGTGTTCCCTTCAGACATTGCCAGGGAAAGGGGGAGACACTCCGAGACGAGGAATAAAGGAAATACTTGGAGGCAAATCACTTACTGCTCTGTAGGAATCCGTGGAGCCTTGTAAACAGAGGCTTTATAGCAAACCCAGTGCTGTGGCTCTTAAATCACTCTGGGAGAATTTTGGATGCACACTTAAAGGATGACTCGCTCCTCCAGGCTCTCATTAGCAAATTGCATCCAAAATTTTCATGTTAACACAACATGACGTGCGTGGAGTGCAGCTCAGGAAGGTCGGTCCAGCTGTCAGGTTTGGGATACTCTGTTTTGTGTTGAGGTTGGGTGGGTCTCTTGAGCTCATTCCTGTTTTGGAAAGGGGAGGTTTAGCAAGAGTCCCATTAGATGGCATTTCAACGTTTCCTACAGAATTACTCCTTTTCAGTACCTACAAGTATAAATATCTTGTAGACAACTGTTGTATTCACAAGCCACTGCTTCTTCCTCTCCTTCCCCTCATGCACTGCACCCCTCTAAATCTGACTTTTTTGGACAAGGCAGGATAAGGAAATGAAACTACTTCTCCATGGGTGGTGGGTCTGTGGGGGTGTAAAAATTCTGTCCGAAGGTAGAGAGTGGCTGAAATGATCCTGCAGGAAATAACTGAGGATTAATAAGCTATTTTCAGCCTGGTCATTTGCTTCTTCCTAGGGAGGGCCCAGTGGAGTGACAATCTGGTGGGTGTCCTGAGGGATGAGAGGATTTTGTGCTGGAATTAATGTGGATGTTGGTGGGTGTGTGTGGATAAGGAGGATATTGGAGGAAGGTGGTGGGATCGTTCCCTCCTCCTCCTGGATTTCACTGCCCAAAGAGCAAATCTTGCTGAAAACTGTCCCTGAATCCTCTGGGAAACCTTTGGAAATGCAACTCCTCGTTGCTTTATGTAAAATGTCTTTGTAGCAGTTGAGGATGCTGGCGTCCGTTAAAGACACAATCCAAAGCCATGTGAGAGTTTTAATAACTTGGTATTTTTGTTGTGCCAAAAAATCCAATTACATACGGAATCACTTTTCCTTTATAAAGGTCTGGGAAAGTGTTTGCCTAAACTGCTGTAGAAGCGGCATTTCAGTGAACCAGCTGAAAAGTCATTTTTGTCAGTGTAATGGGTGTGATAAAATGGTCCATCTTGGGGGGAGTGAGGGAGGGGGACAGAAAAACCTCTCTGAAATTGGGATCTTTTAATTTTAAATTGGTTCCTAGGATTTATGAGGATTTCAAAGGCAGATGGAGAGGGAAGAACTCTGGGTAGGTGTTGAAGCAGCTTGTCTCTGTTTTTCTGAGAAATATACGAATCCCGTAGATGAAGTATTTACGAAATGAACACAAAATACAGACATATATACAGAAAATGCACAAAGCCAAGCACAAGAAGGTGTTGTGGATGGCTGAGGGCTCGTGGCTGTACCAGGCAGGGTGTCCCTTGGGGCTCTGCCATCGTGTCCTCAGTGCTGTCAGTGATCTTGGAGTGCCATCAGTGCTGGTTTCCCACCCAACGTGGTTTTGTTTGTCTGGTCTCCTCTTGGAGTGGCTTTTTTCAGCCTTCATTTGTCCAGATTATCAGCATGCAGAGGAGAGCTGCCTGGTATTTACATGATTTAGTTGTAAATATGGTTAAGTGTTGATAGATATTGTTGTCATAAGTGCTTACAGCTCCTGGACTGATTACTGAATTTCTTATGTGGAAATCTGTACAAGCTCGGCGTGCGAGCAGCTTCCCAAGGGAAGTGCGAGGAAGGAGCTTGTGGTTTCTGTGTGGAAATCAAAGCCCAGATGTGGCTGGAGTGGGTGAATTTATGGGGGAAGTATTGCTGGGTTTGGTTGGCAACAACTGGGGCTCCGAGGCTGTGATGAAGGGAGAATAAAAGGCCCTTGTTCCCTGTTTTTGTGGGAACAGATGCTGTTCTGTGGAGCAACTATTCGGGGCTGATGTGCATAGGGAACATCTGTAGGGTTGTACACCAGGGCACCGGCTGAGGGGTGTTCATCGCCGCCACTGGGCTGATGGAACAAATGTGTTATTTGCTGGTAGTTTTATTTTTAATTGACTAATAGGCTCTGCTTGAACCGCCCTTGTTTAACAGTCTTATTTCCAGAATGTTTTACATCCCTACTCAGAAACCTGAATTTGCAAACGAGTGTTTCTGGGAAATGTCTCTCTGAACGCAAAAAGCCTGGATTTGGCAAAATCCTCTCCGGGGGGTGAGGATTGTGGAGGGCTCTGCGATCTTGATCATGGTCCTGAAAACCTGTGGATCTTTTGTATTTGCCCACAGAAACGGAGATTTGTGGGGGCGATTTGGAGTTCTGAGGCTGGAACGGTTATTAGGATAAAACACGGGAGGAGAGGCTAGCTGTGTTGTGTGTGGAGGGGATTTGTGGATGTGATGTTCAGCTCAATGCTGAATTTAGGGCAGAGATAAAAGCCTCTCCCCACCCCGATGTACTTCTCTGCGTAATGCCAACACTTAAATCCTCGCAGCGCTCGCTCGGCTCGGGCAGTGGGAAGAGAAGCGGGGAACTGCGTCCCAGATCCTCCGGCACCGGTGCCTCTCGCAGCGCCGTGCCTGTGAACGAGAGGCAGCACGTCCATGCCCACCCCCCCGCATGTGTTTCTTGCTTTAGAGCTGCTTGCTCGGGAGTACAGGCAAGTTGGAAGGAGCCCCTGTTCCCTCCCAGGCAAAACCTGTCCCTTTGGAGGGAGCTGGAGCGGCGTGTCTGGATCCGCAGCGAGGTTTGGCAGTTGGTTTGCCTGTCAGCCCCTTGATTCAGGACTGTTTTCCTTAAGGGGGAAAACCCCCTAAAACCCCTCAATTGTGGGATCAGGAGGGAAGGGAGAAGAGGAGCCCCAAGTACTTAGTATGGGCAGTGTGAGCTTTGCGGAGTCACACATCCAGATGGATTACATGAGGAACTTGACATCTTGTTTAAAAACAAATCATTCATTATGTAGCAGTGAATAATCAAGCATTACAGTTTCATCTCTGGAGGTTCCTTTTTTGGTTGGAATTTTGATAGTTCAGTAATTAAAAGCTGTAAGCTATTACACTGTCTACATGTTGATCAATTGGTAATTAAAAAGTTGATGATAGATATGGTATTTCATGGGACTGGTTGGTTACGGTCAGATTTCCTTCGTGTGTTTTGAAAATTGTCGTTTAACTTAACACTTAAACGTTTTTCAATATTCATGGGCTGTTTTACTTGATTTTTATAAATGCCTTTTAATGATCACAATTTGCATATGGTAATTTAGAATCAGAGAATCGTTTAGGTTAGAAAAGCCCTGTAAGATCATCGAGTCCAGCCATTAACCCAGCACTGCCAAGGCCACCACTAAATCATGTCCCCAAGTGCCACATCCACAGGGCTTTTAAGTCCCTCCAGGGGTAGTGACCCTCCTCTAAGCAGCCTGTGCCAGGGCTGGACAACCCTTTAAGGGATGGAATTTTGCCAGTATCCAACCTAAACCTCCCCTGGTGCGGGAGAAGCCTGTGGATCTGCTGAGCCCCTCATGGCTGAGGCGGTTAGAGGTGAGCTTGATAACACAATCAGGGATAAAGCAGTCCAAAATGGAGGAAAACTGGGTTGGTAATGGCCTCTGTGATGGAAGATTCATTGCTTCAGGAGTCTAATCTGAGACCAAAATGAAGCCCAAACCTGACAGTCTTCAGAGCATAATGCAAGATTTACTGCTCTGCCACGCTCAAGAGATTAAAAATAAAAACAGCCATCCTCCAAACCACCCTTCCTGTGCCTGCAAAACTTAGGGAAAGCCAAGGGGTTTTGCTTCTTTTGAGTAAAAAAACCTAAAATAACCCCAAACAAAATGGTTTTGCCCTGTGTTTGCCAAGGCATGCAGAGTCCTCTTCCTAACGTGTGTGGCCCCGCGTGGAGCTGCAGAGAGGGGACGATTTGGGGGTGGCTCTGGCAGTGAGGAGTGTGATGGTGTGCTGGGGAGGGATCCTCGCCCTGCTGAGGCCGTGCACTGCCCTGGTGGTGGATGATCCCACCTGGAAGCTGCTGCCAGGGTGTTGGCTGGGTTGGGAATCCTTCAGGAGTGGCCCCTGGCTGGGCTGGAGCTGGTGGGGCCAGCACTGTGCCCTACCTGAGCTGCAGCCCTGGCACCGCTCACCCAGCTTTGTGTGCACAGGGAGAGCTGTTCGAGGTCCCTGCCAACCTTCCCATTGAGCCTGTCAGTCCTGAAGAAGCCTGGGATGGCGGGGGAGCTCATCCCTAACTGCACACCTGACGAGGTGCTTGGTTTGGGTCATGCCTCCTCGTGGTGATGCATCCTTGGCACTGGACTGCTCCAAGGAGCCAGAAAGTGAAAGCCCCAAACCCTGGATCCTTCCAAAGGGTGAACCCCTTCCCGGCCCTCACTCCTGATCCCTGGGATGTCCTTCTGAGCTCCAAGACAGAGTGATCTGCATCCTCCTGGTGGTATCAGTGCCTGTAGTGGTTCACCTGCTCGCTGGGGACAGGGACAGTGCTGGAGTGACCAGTTCTGCTGGAGATGATGACGGAATACCAGTGCATCACATGTGCCCTGGAAAGGCCTTGGTTTAAAAACCACTTTGTCCTGAGACACTTGTTGCTTTGTGACAGCTGGTTCCAGTAATTTGTTTTTATAGGGCAGTTTGTAGTAAATGAATGACACGTTGAATATTTTAGCGAGATTTTAGATTATCTAAAGAATGTTTTCCGGTTTACTAATTGGTAGATAATGCTGAATACATTGATGCTGACATGAGCAAATGGATGTAAAATGATTTTGAAGCGAGCCTCATTAGAAGATGCTCTAATTCAGTCAACAGGAGATGTCAACTCGTGGCCGTGCGCGCTCGGACCCGACCGCGCAGCGCTGGCTTTTCCAGGTCTGTACTAATTACGGGAGACGTGGGGCTCTTGGTGAGGCTTGTTACAGCCCCGATGACAGGTTCTGTGAGTTGCCCTGTTGGAAGGCAGTAAGTGAGTAATTAGTGATCTTGAAGAGCTCCTTTTGGTCTCTGTGCCATTCTCAACCAGGCGAGGGTTGACTCTTTGAATCAGACTTTCTCTGGAAAATACCAAAGAGAAGTAAACTAAGGGTGGCTGGGGGTGACTGAATGTGTGCTCAGATGGGCAGGGTGCCCAGGTGAGTTTCTGGACGCAGGCACTGGGTTCAGAAGGTTTCCCAAAGGCCTGATTCTTGTGGTATTACACGAGCAGAATATGCTGCAATGTGCATGGTGTTCCTTGGTGATCAGATCCTCAGAGTGCTCCTGACGAGCAGTGACAGTCCAAAAGCACCTTGCTTTAACCCCAGAGAGAAGGTGGATTTTGTTGTCTTCTCAGGTAATAAATCCCTGCAGTGTCTTGTGCTCCAGGTCCCATTTATTGTACAGAGCAGGAGATTTTTCACTCCCACAGATTAGGATCTGCCTTTTCTTGGGTCTTCCATCAATAAAATTAACTTTTTCCTTTCTCTGTGCATCTATGAAGGATGTCGCTTTGCCCTCTTGCAGGCAGTGTCTGAAGTTTTGAATTTATAAGGCTGGATTTGCTCAGATCTCTTGTTTTCTTTCCCTGGAAACAAAGGGGGGGCGGTTGGTGCCTGTGCAGCTGCATCCCAGTGTTAACTCTTTGTCCTTCAGGCTTTGTTTTGCATGAGAATTCATGGGGGAGGTTCTACCAAATGTGATAATCCTATGGGAAAAATCCCCTGTCTCATGTATTTGGGAATGCTCAGAAGTTGAGGGATTTCTGTAGGGTGATAGATTCTCAAAATGCAGCCAAGTACAGTGGGCATCAAGACTGGGGAAGTCCTAAGAATGTTTGGCAGAATACCCAAGCCTTCCAACCCCACCAACCAAGACATATTTCTTACTTGTCTGAGTAGAAATAGAGCAGTTTGGGGTTAATTTTTTTGGGAGTGAGTCCTCAATTCCCTGAGGCTGATCTCTGCAGACACGTGGTGGATAAAAGGTCCTGCAGGAAGAAAATGAGGGAGCAGAGTCCTTTACCAAAGCTGCTTTCCAGGCAAAGGATGATCAGGAAAAGCTCTTCCAAAGGGGAAGAAAGCCTCAAAAAACCCCAGGCAATCAAGTTTCAGCTTTCCCCTGTCACCACAGGCTTGCCAGGGGCATTCAAATGGTAGCCAATGCCTCACTGAATTTTCACTAATGTCTAAAATTAATCAAAATGAGTGTTATCCATTTAGTGCATAATCCTTTCTGTAGGCTGTGTGTAGGCATAATCAAGGGATGCCAAATGTATTACATTACCTGGGATATTTGGGGATATTTTTATTCTACTCAAAGTAATCTGCAAGATCTGATATGAAGAGACACAAAAGGTTAGTTGAAAGCAGACAAGAACTGAATCATTGACTTGAGGAGGAACTGCATTGTGCAAGCTGTAATGCTCCTTCTTATTCATTACTGCAATTATAATTATGGAACCCAAAGTATTTAATTGGCCTCCCAGACTCTTCACACTGAATAGATTGCATTGTTACCATTTAAAAAAAATATCCTCTTATGCATTGCAAATACATGTGCGTGTTGCTCTCTGGCTCTCAAGAGGTTTCTTTGTTTATGTGATGAGCGATTAACTGAATTAGGGATCTTTGCTGTGTTGTGTCAAACGAAAATCCAGCGGAAGAAGAATTCTTCCCGGATGTCAGGTGATATTAGAAGCTCTAAAAACAAAATTTCATTCATTAAAACCAGCCAAACCCCGTGTAATCATGGCTGTTGAGAGTTCTCAGAAATAGGAAATTCTGGAGGGTGGAGTCAGCACTTGGGGCTGAATTCCCCCTGCTCTGGTCTCATGACAGTGGGGTGGGGAGTTGTGCCCACTGGTCCAAGATGATCCTGCTCTGCTCCAGCCAGGAAGAGGCGGCTCAGATTGGCTTGTTTTATGTGACTTTGTGTGGAACAAACAGACATGTTTAATTACCAAGCAGTAATTCCATCCGCGGGGCTCTCGTGAGCCTCCAAATGCAGGCAAAGCCTGTTTGTTCTCCATTAACAGCAGAAAGGTGCGGAAAGGTTTGTTTTTCCGCCCTCGTTCTGCCATCCCTCGTGCCTCTCAGGCAGCATTTATTGTCCTTTCCTGATCTTTTAATGCTCTCACAAATGGAAGGACAGTGAGTTTGGATATACCCAGCTCGTAAGTCCCCATCCAAACAGCTCTTTAATGGAGCGTTCCGCCGGAATTGCCGCTTCTCCTCGCTGGCTGATGCTCGCCGAGGGGCGGTGGGGGCCGGGGCTGGAATCGTCACACACAAAGATGCTGTGTGTAACACTTGGCAGAAGGACCTGAAATTGGATTACAAGCTCCTATTCCAGCAAGTAAACGTCCGCGGTGTTTTTTATAGCTTATCTCTATTCATCTCTGTTTGCAGGCTCTGCTTGCCAAGCGTTAATGTAAACACTCTATTTTGAGACGTCGGTCCATTTGCCTTCTGGAAATCCTTCTTTTATAAGGTGGTAGTAAAGTCTGTGCATAAAACCAAAATAGCTCTGTGGTCATAACTGCACTGATACCGCTGATGCCGCGTGGCTGGCGGTGCTGGCCACCTTACCTGGGGTCCTGGGGGTTGCAGATGGGAACAGGAGCAGCCAGGGCAGGGAGATCTAGCTCTGTGTGTATGTAGAGATAGATGTGTATATATACATATATATGATTTTCTCTCTCCCCGGTGAGGCTGGAGATCTCTGCTAGTTGAATTTGAAAGAATTAAATTGACTTTCAGCTTATTGGACTCGCTTCCAATACTCTCCTAGAACAAATTTCTTAGAGTTGGTGCTCAGTGCAAAATGGATGATGGTTTGAACTCTTCAGGGGATTTAGGGAATGGTTTTATTGTGTTGTTGGTTTGGCCGAAAAAATCATAATGGAAACATCACCTGAAAGAGATTAAAAAGAGAAAATGAACCAATCTTGTGTGTCCAGCCAAGCAGTTGCGTATTCTGGTGGTGTAATATGTTGCACAATATTTTGGAAGAAACTGTAAATTCTGGGAAACATGGCCTGGAAAATGTGCGAAGAATCCCGGCATTCTGTGAATGTGCAATCTGTGCAGTTCTCAGAGGGAACGGGGTGTCAAGTACTTAAGAATATTTACTGGTTCAGAGCCTTCTCGTGTTTATTTTGGGCTGCTTTGTGATTGGAAAAAAGCATGAGGATTGAGATACTTCCTTGCCTCCTTTGAGAGGACAGACAGAAGTGAATGAGGAGATGAAGGCGGAACTTCCCAGCGGAGAGCTGTTTGTATGGGAATGAAATGAAAATGTGCCTTCGTAGCGTCAGGAAATCTGTAAATAAAACCTGTTTTTCTTCCTCTCTGTTTGCTCCAGTTTCCTGAAAACTTGTTTACATATTAAAGGATGTTAAACTGTCTTCCTTTGTGGCAGGTCTTACTTAGAGCTGGGCTAAAGCAATGGAAATGAAAGGCTCCCATCACTGCTATGGAAAATGGGACCGGCCTTGTGACAGTCTCTGGGAGCTGATTTGGCAGGGAAAAGAAAAGATTCTTTTTATTTTCTTGCATTGCCATAAGGTCAGGGAGGGGAAGAAGGTACAGGAGAAGTTTCCTACATGCATGTGGTGTAGGGGGACAGCCACTAAACAGGGCATCTTTCTGCTGCCCTCTGTTTGGCAATGCTTCCTGCAGTGAGAATTTGAAGTTGTTACTGATGGTGGTGTAACAGTGGTGTCTGGAGGAGAGTGTTCTGGTTTAAAAATTTTGCCTGATTGACCACAAGAAAAGAGGGCTGAGAGGAAGGACATCCCTGGAAGTGTTCAAGACGCAGACTGGACAGGGCTTGGAGCAGCCTGGTCTAGTGGAAGGGCAGGGAGTTCAGACCAGGATGGTCTTTAAGATCCCTTTGAACCCAAGCCATCCCTGTTTCTGTGTCACAGTAAAACCATGAAATTGCATTCAATTTCAGGCCCAATTGTGGTGCTTTCTGAGAAGTCTCATGGTCAGGCAGGAGCCTGTGACTGAAAGATGTTCAAGTGATATTAGGAGGGGAAAGCAAAACAGCTCAATCACATTCGACAAACACGTTTTTACTGGTCTGTAATACTTTGCTGCTATGTTGGACTCCCAACTGAGGCTGGTTCTGCAGCACCCTTGGCTCTCAGCCACCAGGGACCTTGGGATCAGGTGTGCCCTGCGTGATCCTGTGAGCGATGTGTGCGATCAGCCTCCCTGGTGACAAATGGCAACTGTTGCTTAATTTTTATCCCCAATTATGTAGCTCCAGGACCCATTTTTCAGGTGGAATGTTGGAGCCATTAAGAAGAAATAAGTAAACTCTGCTGTATTCCATCATTTTTGGCAGGTACCCAGTGGTCTGTAGCCTTAATGTATGTGCATTTCTATGCAGGTATTTTTCATAAGGCTTGTGCCTGGGACTGGTTGAAGCTTCGCTTGCTGGCTTCATTCAGCGCAGGAACGAGTGTTAAGCGAATCCACAGCCTTGGGTTGCTGTAGTACCAGAGTGAGTGAGGAGTCCTGGGTGTCCTTAGCCCTGTGTTACAGGGACAGAATTTCTGCCGCGTGTGGTCCCGCAGGATTTCCGAGCTGTTGGCTTTGTTTGCAGTGAGAGGCGGCGCGGCGATTCGTGGGTGATTTGACGTTTGCAGAGGTCACTTGAGGGGAGCTGGGTTACCTTGGGAGAGCTGACAGAGTCTGTGCTTGGCCTCAGCAGCGTGTCAGGAGGCGATGGAAGGTTTTGGTGAGAGGGAGGCCCTGTGGCTTTTCTGGGAATCTGGCCCTGTGCTTTAAATGTGTTTCTTTATGATCTTCCTGAGTGGAGGGAACAGCTTCCAAAGTTTCCCTGGCTCTTTAGCAGATGGGTAGGTGAATATTCATATAAAAACACCTGAACCTGGGAGGTGCTGCTGAGCTGCTGGGATGTGTGTCTATCCTTGCTGCTTTTGATGTAAGGAGGATGCACCACTTCCTCTAGAGGAAATGGGAGATTAGGATGTGTTTTGTTTTCAGAGGAGATTTTGTGACAAATTTGTCAAATCTGACCTCTCAAAAAATGCCAGAAGAAGTTTATCAAAACACTGGCAAGGTTAATGTCAGCTATAAACTTCTTTATAGCACTGGGCAGCAGAGGATCCAAACAACCTCTCTGGGTCTTGTTTTGGGAGCAGAATACACTTCTGCATTTTAAAAAATGCAGCTAAACCCATCAAATTCTTCCTGGTATGAGCACCCAAGATCATGGAAAGGTGGGTGAAAGAGATTATCTTTATTTCTGAGACAGGATCAGAACTATTAGATAATTTCTAATTTAGTTTTGAAAGTCCTCCATTTGCAAGGGATCCGGTGACATTCCTGGCAGCTTTTGCATGTGCTTATCTCTCCTGGCACTTTTGTGTCTCTAAGTTTTTCAGCTATTTCGTTTAAACCTTCCTTGCTGGAGAGGTGTGTGCTGTAGAATTGCTCGGTGGGATTTCAGCAGGTGTGTGCAGATTGCTGGGGCCAGGCCAGAGCTCACCGGCCCTGAAGAGGCTCCCCAGCTCCAGCCTGAGCCAGGAGAGGAGCAGAATTCAGCAAACCCGTTCCAGATAATGTGATTTGCCGCAAAAGTCTGTATTTTTAGGATGTTTACTACAGAGGTCTGAAATTACGTGGGCAATTTGTTGCCCTTGACAAGAGAAAATGTATCTCCGGTGAAATTTCATACTAAAAGCAATCTTTTAATGGACCTTTTCCTTCCGAGCTGGGTGCTGTAATGGCAGTGCCTGGGCTGTAAATCACCGTGCTCCTTGTGCCGGAGGCACGGCCAGGCTCGGGGCGGGCGTTTCTGCTCCCTGGGGAGCGGTTCCGCCACGGAAACCCAGCCTGGGTCTGTACTTCCTGTGGGCACGGCCCGTGGTCTGTGGAAGAGAACCCTCCTGGTGCCAGGCTGGGGAAACTGCAGGTCCTGAGCCTCAGGCTCCTGCTCTGGGTCAGCACCACGGGCCCAGGGAGGTTCTGTGGATCTCTGCTCCCAAACCAGGCCCAGGGAGGTTCTGTGGATCTCTGCTCCCAAACCAGGCTCAGGGAGGTTCTGTGGATCTCTGTTCCCAAACCAGGCTCAGGGAGGCTCTGTGGATCCTCTTTTCCCAAACCAGGCTCAGGGAGGTTCTGTGGATCTCTGTTCCCAAACCAGGCCCAGGGAGGTTCTGTGGATCCTCTTTTCCCAAACCAGGCTCAGGGAGGTTCTGTGGATCCTCTTTTCCCAAACCAGACCCATGGAGGCTCTGTGGATCTCTGCTCCCAAACCAGGCTCAGGGAGGTTCTGTGGATCCTCTTTTCCCAAACCAGGCTCAGGGAGGTTCTGTGGATCCTCTTTTCCCAAACCAGACCCATGGAGGCTCTGTGGATCTCTGCTCCCAAACCAGGCTCAGGGAGGTTCTGTGGATCCTCTTTTCCCAAACCAGGCTCAGGGAGGTTCTGTGGATCCTCTTTTCCCAAACCAGACCCATGGAGGCTCTGTGGATCTCTGCTCCCAAACCAGGCTCAGGGAGGTTCTGTGGATCCTCTTTTCCCAAACCAGGCTCAGGGAGGTTCTGTGGATCCTCTTTTCCCAAACCAGACCCATGGAGGCTCTGTGGATCTCTGCTCCCAAACCAGGCTCAGGGAGGTTCTGTGGATCCTCTTTTCCCAAACCAGGCTCAGGGAGGTTCTGTGGATCCTCTTTTCCCAAACCAGACCCATGGAGGCTCTGTGGATCTCTGCTCCCAAACCAGGCTCAGGGAGGTTCTGTGGATCCTCTTTTCCCAAACCAGGCTCAGGGAGGTTCTGTGGATCCTCTTTTCCCAAACCAGACCCATGGAGGCTCTGTGGATCTCTTTTCCCAAACCAGACCCATGGAGGCTCTCTGGATCCTCTTTTCCCAAACCAGGCCCATGGAGGCTCTGTGGATCTCTGCTCCCAAACCAGGCCTAGGGAGGCTCTCTGGATCTCTTTTCCCAAACCAGACCCATGGAGGCTCTGTGGATCTCTGCTCCCGAACACGGCGTGCAGTGCCTGTGGCTCTGCTGGGCAATGTGAGCAGTGCAGTGCAGCGTCCCCAGCACACCTGGACTGTGCCTCCCCTGCCCCATCCGGCCTCTTCTGTCCCGCTGGAGGCTCCCAGTGGATCCACAGCCACAGTTCTGTCACGGGCCAGGTGTCGGAGCACAGAAATGTGCTTTCACATCCCAGGGACTTGCTGGGACGGCTCCTGTGCTCAGACACATTTGCTTGGCAATCCAAGGAATTAATGCTGGGTTTTGTTGACCCACCTGTTTGGGGGGAGGTTTTTAATTACCTTTTTGGTGGCTGGCCAGCGGGATAATGCCTGTACATGTTCCTTCTCCTCTGTTTGGTTCCCCCAGCTTGAACACAAAGCGAGCATTAAATTGCCTTTTCAGAAGTGTGGCAGCCTTTGGAAGGGGCTCCTGCTTTCCCCTATCCGAGTTGTATCTCGCACCCTTGGCTGCCAGGCGGTTGAATTTAAAGGGAAAAAGCTCAGCAGAGGCCTCGGGAGCAGCTGGCAGGCAGGATGCTGCGGCACTGCTCAGACAGCTCCCCGCTGGAGGGAGGCTTGGGAAAGGCACCCTGGGGAGGGAAGGAGGGAAGGCAGGAACACCGGTACCTGCTGGCATGTTTGGACACGCTCTCCTGAGTGAAAACTGGGAAGCGTGGAGTTTATTCCAGTGTGGGTCAGCAGCAGTGCCCTGTCGGAGCGGGTGAGCCGTGGCTGCCCAGGGCTTTGCAGATTCCAGTGGCAGGAGCAGAGGATTGTGCGCCCGGACGGGCTCCAGGAGCTGAGCTCTGCTGATAGATTTTTCCATGCTTTTACCCCAGGCGCCCTTTTTTTCCTCCTCAGTTGACTTTTTGATGTCCACCGGCTTTTGTAAGCTGTCCTTTGCCCCTGGAGTTGGCAGCAGCAGCAGTTCCATGTGTGGCTCCCTGTGCTGGCCCTTGTGGCTCCGCTTTAGGGAGAGGGACGTGATGTCCAGGGGGCTCTGGGGACGCATCCCGTGGGGGAGCTGTGCAGGAATGAGTGGGGCTGGCCATCGCTCTGGGGCTTTCAGCTGCTTTACTTGCCAGCTCTGCAGCGCCTCCTGAGTGCATGCCCTCAGACCAGACCTGTCCTGTGTGCAAAACCTGGAGGTGAATGGCTGTGACAAAAGTGACAGACTCCACTGGAGCACTCATTTTTCTCCCCAGCCGCTTTGTCAGTGCGGTTGCTCTGGATGCTCATGGCCGGAGCTGGTGGCAAACCCTCCAGCAAGGATGTGGTGGGGGCTGCTGGCTGGCTCTGAAGGGAGCCAGCGTGAGTTTGCTGAAGCCCACGTGCACGTCTCCTCCACAAGCATGGATTTCCCTCTCCTGACTCCTTCCTGCTGGAGCCAGGCACCAAAAAGCACTTGGGTGTTCTGGCAGGGATTTCAGTCTTGCTGACGGGATGGTTTCCTAGTTATGGGGGTGTCCCTGACATGGGGGATCAGAGGGGAGGCAGGCAGGACACCTGGGCTGGTGAGCTGGAGCAGAGCTGGGGCAGCCGGAGCCGCTGCCAGTGCTGTCAGATTTCCGTGATGCAGAGAGAGGATAACTCTGACCTTCCTCTGAGGGCTGTTAAGGATTAATGTTTGCACAGGGCTTTGAGTATGTCAAGCTTTATGTAAATAGCAGTTATGACTCTTTTATTAATTCCCTCCCCCAAGTAAATAACGTGTGCTGCGTGCAGCGGGCTCTCGCTGCAGGAGGGAGGGCAGCGAGGCTGGGGCTGGGCTGCTGCAGCACCGTGTCCCCTCCCAGGGCCACGCTGACCCCAGCCACATCTGCAGCCCCTTCCCAAGCCTGTGCTGGCAGCCCAGGTAAGCAGAGGTGCTGGCTTGCAGCCCTGCTGCTGCCCTGCCCAGGCGTGTGACTTAGTCCTGTACCTGGGAATGCAGCAGGGGACATTGCCATCAGCCCCTCAGGGCGTGCCACCTCCTTACAGCCGAGAATTCTTTTAGGACTTCACAGAAACGATTATGTCCCTCCAAAATGCCAGCTCCAGGTCTGAATGTCCTGCCATTTGGTGTTGCACAGTGTTCTTGTGCAGAAGAAGATCTACATTCATCCGTGTCGTGTTGGACTCCATGTTCCATGAATTTATGACCTGGTTTGCTCTTAATGTGAGATGTTTAAAGAGGAGGATTAGTCTCTGGGGTTTAGCTCCTCTACTCTTGTGTTTGTAATCAGGCAAAAACATCATTAGAAGAGATCTCTGTGAAAGGTTTTTGGTGTGGGACTGACAGAGGTGTTTTACTGCTGAGTTCAGGAGCTCATTTCCAAAACTTAGTGTTGTGCCTAAAACCATGGAGGGCGGGAGTTGGCTCTTTGCCAGTTAGTTACTTAAGTTTAAGAGATCTTTGCATTCAAATTACTTATCTGGAGAGCTGGCAGGCTAATAAATTCCAGGGAACTGTTCTAAATATTGTCAATCTCCAACGTAATCCTATTAAAATAATTGAGTATTTTCAGGGTAAAGAATTCCCTCATCCTCTGTCCCCAACACACAGGAGAAAACATGAAAGGCAGCCTGGAGTGTCCTCTGCACATCGTGGAGCCAGCACAGCTGAGATTCCTGGCTGTGGAGCTGTGAGATTCCCAGCAGCCAGGACTTGGAGAGGCATAGCACTTGTACCAAAGCGATCTGCCTTCCAATTTTGTGCCTTTTTTGTGGATGCGAGTGGGTTTTGTCCTCGCTCCCTGTTTGATTTGGGCTGGTGCACCTTGATTTCGGTGGGAGGCTGGTGTTATCCTCTGGGATTTGTTCTTGGAATGCAGGGAATGCCAAACCTCCCCGGGCCTGCTGTGCCCGGGTGTCCTGCAGCGTTCCCAGTGCATTCAGCACAAAGGGGAAGCTGCTGGGCCCTGTGTGTCTGATCCTCTCAGCAGTTTCAGTTTGGAATAGGTGCTGGCAGTGCCCTGCCTGTGCTCTGTCCCCAGTGAAAGGCTGGCTCACATCTCTGGGTCCTGCTGTTTCAGCTGAGCTGGGACAATGGACCCTCCTGGAGGCAATGCTGCTGGAGCAGCCCCCAGGACATCAAACACAGCCCCTGTTGCTTTTTCAGAGAAGACAGTTTCTCCAGTTTGCCTTTTGATAATCTTCAAATGGAGGCCTGACCTGAATTTACAACACGGAGGAAGAAAACGAGAGGAAAAATATCTCCCGACAGCTTTTAAGGTGTCTTTGACAGCAGTAAACTAAAGAAAATAAGCACAAGTTCTTCCCTTCCCCTTTGCTTTTGTAGGTCACTTCAGGGGAAATCTGAGCAAATCAGAGAACTTCAAAAACAACCTCCAGCCCAATCACTTCCACCAGCACCCAAACCCCCCCGCCACACAGCCCACAAACTCACATTCTCCTTGGCAGCCTCCTGTGAAAACCATCTTGGAATAACTCGCCACAAAGAGGACATGAAGTTCCTTTGGTTTGGCGAAGTAAACAGGTCTATTTTTGTTTGCAGAAGGTTTTGCAGTGCAGCGCCCTGGCAAAGCTGGCCTGCATCTTTTCCTTGCCTGGATTTACCCTTGGGCCCAGCAAGTTTGAAGGATGAGGTCGCTTGGGAAGAGAGGGTGCAGGGCCTGCATTGGTGGCTCCTGTCACTCGAACCCTCATGGCCCTGAGGTGCCACATGGTTTGTTTTTCTGCCGAGCAGCAGCCCCAGCGCTCTGTCCCTGGCACGTGCTCCATGTCACCCCTGGGTGTGGGTTACCTCGGGTTCCGCTGGTTTCTGTCGTGCTGCTCTGGGTGAGGCGGGAGCAGAAATGATGCCATAACTCAGCTGGGCCTGCCCTTGGAGTGATTTGTGATTTAGGTGGGTGGTGCTGGCTGCAGAGCCGGATCGATCCGAGCTGCCGCTGAGCTGGGCTGGGAGGTGCTGCTCACCTGAACAGAGCCCTGGGAGCAGCGCCGGGATTCCTGGCACTGCTCCCGTGTGTGTCAGGGCTGCAGGGAGGGATGAGCCATTATTGCTGAAATATGGCCTCCGTGGGCTCTCAGGGGATGAGGAAAAGGCTCTTTGCTGCAGCAAGGGCGTCGGGATAACGCCCCGGCGCTCTCAGAGCGGGATGTGGCTCCATAGATTTTCTCCTCGCTGTTTTTAAAAACAACCCAGCAGATCCAGCTGATAAATGGTGCCTTGAAGCTGCTTTCAGGTGTCCGGTGGTTTTGGCTGGAATAGTTTATGTGCTTGAATCATGAGTTTAGTTCAGTGTGCTCAGGCCAGGCCAGCCACAGCAGGGCTGCTCTGGTGCTGCTCTGGGTGCTGCCCCATGGGATGGTGTTGGTCGGAGAACGGAGGAGTCTCTGTGCAGTGGATTTGTGGAGCAGGTGTCGGTCAGAGAACGGAGGAGTCTCTGTGCAGTGGATTTGTGGGGCAGGTGTTGGTCGGAGAACGGAGGAGTCTCTGTGCAGTGGATTTGTGGGGCAGGTGTCGGTCATAGAACGAAGGAGTCTCTGTGCAGTGGATTTGTGGGGCAGGTGTTGGTCAGAGAACGGAGGAGTCTCTGTGCAGTGGATTTGTGGGGCAGGTGTTGGTCATAGAACGGAGGAGTCTCTGTGCAGTGGATTTGTGGAGCAGGTTCTGCTTTGCCATGGCTTTCAGGGAGCTGCAGGGTGCTGGAGGCAGCTCCAAGGGTCTGTCCCACTGCCGTGTGTGGAACCCCGTGTGTGTGGTGCTTTTGCAGGAAAGGTTTGCCTTATCCGTTGGAACGGCACAAATCCAAGGCTTTCTCTCAAAGCCACTTTAAGTAGGGCTGAGGAACCACTCAGCCCTACTTAAAGTGTGGTGTGAGTGCTGTATCTCAGCCTTTTGGTCTCGTTTGCTCAGCTGCCCACATCTTTTGCCCTTACAAAGCAAGATGGAGTTTATTGTCTAATCACCGAAGCTGCCGAGTCAGGACTTGTGTCCAGGGTGATCGTTGTCAGTGCCAAGAAACAGAATTGAGCAAAATTAAACCCAGACCTGATTAGTGACCTACTTACAGGATGAGGAAGGTGCTGGGATTCTGGCTGAAGTGAATTCAAATTCCCTATTTCATTGTATTTTCTTGATTAATAATAAGTGAGTGAAATATCAGTCAAGATTTTTTTAAAGCAAGGAAGCAGCTTTAAAACATTACATTTATTTTACCTTGGGAGAACTTAATTAGCTGTCAACAGCACAACACATGAGTGGTGACTTTTGAATGAAATTATGAAATCTCTGCTCCTGAGGCATTTTTCTCCCTCCTTCCAAGGCAGAGGGAAACACAACAGATATGTTTAGGTAAAAGCGAAGTAATTTTTAGGAGAATGCTTTTGCCTTCACTGTTTTCTTGTATTAATTACAGAAGTGTATAACCCTTCAGTTCTGATTTGAATGTGAGCAACCAGCACGACCAGGTTATTAAATCAGGTTGCAAATCCGAGATCAGGGTCATGTGGTTCTCTGTTTGATGGGCTAATTTCTTAAGTGATTGAACTTCTATCATTCCACTGGATACCATGGTAATTTACTTATTTCACAAATGTGATAAATAAACCACAGCCAGCAAATCACTCAAATGGTCCTAATTTAGAGCTCCTGGCTTTCGCTGACACATGATGGGAGTGTGGCAGTGCTATCAGGGAAATGGATGTGCTGAGGAGCCAAGGAGAACAAAGTGGTTTGGAGTAAAAGTATCAGAAGCCATCAAAAACCCGGCCAACTGTCCCAGCAGGGGCAGCTGCCTCTCCTGGGCAGGTTTGGTCTGTGCCTGGATCAGCAAACCTCCACGTGTAGCTTCATTTGTGGCAAAGCTTTTCTCGAGAGCTTTGCACAGGGAAGGAAGATGGATGGATGTAGATTACAGGCAATGGAGTTTCCCAATAGCTCTCTTTCTTAGAGCTTCAGCACTCGTTTGAATGTACCTAAAGCTGTGCTTTCAGGAGGGGCTGGAACAGAAAGAGGAGGAACCTCAGTATGAGGATCCTAGGGAAAAATCTGCAAAAAGGTTTGAGCGGCTCCTGAGCAGCTGGTTGTTTGTATGAAAGTGACACTGGGAGTGACACTGACGGTGGTCATCGGTCTGGATTGCCTTCTTTGCAACAATGTTTCAAAGCGGAGTATCCACATACTTAAAAAATGGAAATAAAATTGACATGTGGAGCATTCCTGGGGCTAATTTGCATTTCAAAGAGCTTCAGTGGGACAAAGATCTGCTGTTTGCTGGTGGTGGCAGGTGGGCACAGGCATCACCTGGGGTTTGGGATGTTTTCCTGTTAAATGTGGGTTAACCTGTCAGTGGTAGAGACTGATAAGCCTCGATGAAGTCCCACCCTTCATGTGTGGCTAAACCCTCTCTTGTGCCTCCATGGGGATGGGTGTTCACTGAGCCTGCTTGGAATCAGAGAGATAAAAAAAAGAATAGTGCTGGCAAAGCATTTAATGTACAATATCAGGTTGTTTTTTCAGTCCAGATCTCACCTTCAGCATCCCTTTCACAAGTCCCCATAGACCTTCTGATTGAGATTCTCTGCTCTTGGAGGAGACAGGGAGAGGAAGGACGAAGGGCTGCCCACGTTTTTGTGGCAACTTGTGACAAACAATTTCAAATCTGGCAGCTGCAACAAAATTGTTGGCTGTACCTTGCCACCACTCTGGGGCTCAGGAATGTGTTTTTGTAGCAGATGGAGCTATTAGTTAGCTGTGCTATCTTGAAGAATTGCTTTCCCAGGTAATCAGCTCTGCTCATTTAGGATGTCGTTTCCCCACCTCGATATGTCAGCGGAGGAAGCAGGAGTGATTAATCACTGCGGCTTGGACACTGCACAGGAATAACTGCGTGGAGGGAATCGTTCTGCGGAGCGCCAATGCCACAGGGAGTTTAAAGTGCTCTGATGCAAAGCAAACAAGATGGAAAAGATGACCGTGATGCTTCCTGATGGCTGTGTGGCACCCTGAGAGTTTCTGTGGCAACCTGAAGATTTGCAATTCATGGGGAGCCTGGAGCGAGACAAAACTTCCCGGGCCGGGCTGTGGCTGCTGCGGAAGGGCCAGCGCCGGCCCCGCTGGGCTCGCTGCTGGCACGGCCGCCGGAGGGACGGACAGACGGACGGATGGACGCCTTCCATGCTTCCCACCAACTCCTGCTGAAGGCAGCTGAAGGTCTCTGAAAGGTTCATTAGGAGTCAGCTGTTGATCCCCGCCGCAGACTCTGCCTAAAAGGCTGGGTTTGCTGGACCGAGCAACAAAAATACTGTAAAAGCAGCACATTTTTATTCTTCTTGGTTTAAAGGCTGAAAATGAGATTTTGTTTTTTCAATTACTGATATTCTTAAATTACCAGCAAAGAAGGTTAATCCTTTTTTTTTTTTTTTTTAAATTTTTTTTTCTGGCAGATCTCAGGCTTAATCCTGCTTGTGGCTGCCTCCGTTTTCATTTCACCCCTTCGAAAGCAATTTGGGATATTTTGCAAGACTTAGTGTTGCCATGTGCCATATAAACATAAGATGCAAAATAGGGCAGTCTGGGATTTGGGATAGAAAGGGTATCAGCTTCAGCTCTGAAGTGTGACCAAGGAGTTTAAACTTGTTGTTGGGCAGCCTCATCTTGTGATGAACATGCAGGATTTTCAGCCTCATCCCTCCTTGCAGCAGCCTTTTACCGCTCACCTTCCCTGCTGGGCTGAGCGCTCCACGGCGTTGTGCTCCTCAGGCCTTTCCTCATGGGGAGGGATTCTCCAGGGCTTGGATGTCCTTTGTAGGAGAAACCTGAAGGGACTCGTGGTGTCCCAGAGCTTAATGCATCAGAAAATAGCTGTGGAGGGGTTTGTTGGCTGCTGGGGTGAATTAGAACAAGCTCGGGTGGGTGGAAGGCAGCAAAGCAAAGCTGTGGTGCAGGGAATTCCTGGCAGCTCAGCTTTGCAAAGCCAGCACCTCGGAATACAGGCACAGGAGCCCCACCAGCAGCACTGCTCTGTGACCATTAGCTTTAATCCCATTTCAGACTGGGTTGTACAGCCATTGGTGAACCTGGATCATAAAAATTACAGCAGCATTAAACCTTGTGCCGTGAGCTTTATGGTGGACGAGTGGTCCTGCAGGAATTTACTGTGGGAGCTGATCAGTGACTTTTATGTGGCCAGAACAGCTGGTGCCAGCACGGTGAGCGTGTGGCGTGTCCATCATTCCTGCTGCAGGCTGCTGCCTTTGGGAATAATTCCCTGTGGGAGCTTCCCAGCTTCATCTGAAGCTCCTTGGAGTGCTCTCCTGGGTGTGTGCTTTGGGCTGGCTCGGCTGTCCCAGCTGGATGCTGCTGCCCAGCTCACAGCCTGTCCCTCTCTCCACACTGATGGTGACACAGAGGTTTCCTTGGCTTTCCTGCACCTCATCCTGAGGGCTTCCATAAGCCTCGTACAAGGCCAGGCATCTTTCCCTATGTCTGACATAACCTCGTTGTTCTGGACGTGCAGAACCAGCTGGGTGAGGCGTTGCCCAGGAATGCAGAGCCCCAGGTGGGCTGTTCTGGGGCTCCTGCCAGCCTCCTCCAGGTGCCCTGGGCTGTGCAGTGAGGATATTCACCTCGGAGCCTGTTTGGGAGCTCATCTTCTTCCCACCTAGCTCAGTTGTGGCTGTTTCTGAAAGATCTTCCTGTTTATTTTCAAAGCACCCCGTGCCTGTAGCAGAATTTTGAAGTTAATTGCCTGGATGCAGACAGCACGGAAGGCGGAGTGTTACAAGGAGATAGCTGGAGATAGAGAGGCTGAGAAAATAACCTCAGGGCATCTGCCTGTGAGCAGGCATGTAAAAATACTAATTTTTGAACTTTTGACTTCAAATGGTTTGTGTAAAAATGTTTAAGTATTTTTTTCCTCTCAGATTTGATCTTTTTGAGTCACAAGACCTTTTTGTGGTTGGCAGGGCTCCTGTAACATATTTCTTTTTAAATGATCTCTGAAGTTGTTGAGTACACGGGTATGAAAGTGCCTGATGGAAAGCTGTACAATTTGTTCAGGCAGGAGCATAGAATGAGTTTCTTTTCAGTGGAAACTGAGTCGGCTTTTTGAAGCTCCTCTCGCTGTTTGAAAAGAGATTTTCTATGTGAGGGCTCAACTGCTGCTTTGTGGCTCTTCCCAGTGAGCCTGTGAACAGCCCTGTGTGGAAGTACCCTCGGGGGTGTGCACTGACAGGTACAATTTGGGGCAGCCTGGTTTCTTGAAGCTGGAAAGTTTCCTAGAATAAAAAAAAGTGAAACATACAGGGGTGTGGGCCTGGTTGGAGGTGTTCCCATGTCAGCTGCAGTGCTCTGTCTGTGCCCCATCTGCCGGCGTCGTGACGGGCGAGCTCCTTGGCTCCTGGCTCCCCGCTTGTTTGGGCTGAGTAGGAGCATCCCGACACACGGCACTGTCCCAGACTGCAGCTGAGTCACAAATGCTGAACTGCTTCCATTGGCACTTCCTACACGCGCACTCGGAAATGGTCCCCAGAATCCCAGGAACGGGAACTTCCCGTGGCGGGGAGAGAGCTCTGAAGACTTTTAGACAGTGTAAATAAATTAAAACCCAAATCACTCACCATGATGGCAGAGAGCTGCAGCCTGCCCCCCGGCCTGTGCCTCTTGGGGTGTCCTTGCAAACCTGTGTTGTGTTTCCTGTGTGCTGAAGGTGACTTTGTTCCTCTGAGTCTGACTCTGGTGTTGTCTTGAGGCAGGGGCTGGAACATCAGTGTGCCTGCCTGTGTCCTTCACCAGCATTAACCACTTCAGTGTAAGCAACTTGGAGCTAAGAAGCACAACAATGTTCCTGGCATGTTTAATACATTGTGAAAGTTGTGTTTCAGTCTTGGTCTCGTTCTCTGGGAAATGGTAACATGCGCCAAAGGATTTTTTGCTAGTCTTGACTCTGGTTTTGACCTAATACAGCATAAGGACAAGGACAGGAGAGCAGAAAAATGAAATGGAAAATGGAAAAGAAGGTGTCTTGTTTGCACGTGGTACTTGGCAGGCTCCCCTTAGTGAGGGGAATCTCACCTCCCTGTCCCTGGAGCTTTCCCAGCTCTCCCAGTTACAGCTGAGCACATGGCAGAACATTTTGCTGAGTCTAGGACTTAATGAGGGGCCATGTTGGGAATAGAGTTGTGCTCCCAGACTGGAGTTCGTGGTGGAGTGTACCTTTAATATGAAGTGACACTTGTCAAAACAAATGAGCGAGATTTTTATTGCATGTTCACTCGCTTGTAAAATTCGCTAGTCTGCAGTGGCTCTTAATCACCGCCGTGAATTAGCCAGGTCCTCCTGCAGTTCAATTACTTGTGTGTCATGTTTAAATTCTCCCTTGATGAACTGATGGTGAGATTATACGCACGGTTTCATAATAGGTAACGGGCAAAATACAAACACAGGAGGGGAGCACAGATGGTGCAAAGTGCTTAATCCGCAGCAGGGCGAGGTGTGGTGGCTGCTGGAGCGGGACGTGGCGGGAGCTCTGGGTCACCACAGCCAGTTGTGCCTCGGATGAGGGCAGGGATCCGGCCTAGACCATGACGTGGGGACTGCATGCTGATGTGACAAAAGGGGCAGGCCGTGCTGGCCTTGCCATAGCCAGCATTCCTTCGGGTTGCCTCCGTGTTCCAGTAGCATCATCACTGGTGTTGGGTTCTTCTTGCTGTTGGTACCGTGCTGTGCCGTGTTGGTTTTTGACAATGCCCACAGCCAGTTTCATATAAAATCACAGGGGCAGAAGGTTGGCCAGAGATGCAGACTTTGGGGGGCCGGTTTCTCTCTCTGCTCTTGCTTACGGCTTTCCCATCCCCGAACGCGCTCTCGCGCCGTTCCACTGCTCGTGCTAATTGTTTCAGGCGGTGTCAGGCGCTGGCTGAGCCACGGTGTTTAAACAGAGTGGCAGGTGGAGCAATAGATAACGTTAAACTGCAGCTCGCTGCGCAATGCACTCCCACAGACTGTCTGGGACGCGGCGCTGCCTTCCCCTCGCTGCGCTGCTGCGGGGCCGGGAGCTGCGGGGCCGGGAGCTGCGGGCTCGCCCGTCTGGAGACAGCCATGGTGCCCCCCTTGTCTTGACCTCTTGCTCAAAATGAAATTCTTAATTACCAGGGAGCCGATGACTGAGTCATGCTGCGCGTTGTCAAGGAGACAAATAAAGCCCGTTGAACTCGCGGAGATTGTACTGGAGAGACTGGCACGATTCCTCCTTGTTCTAGAAGCACTCTGAGGCAGTGCAGGCTTCCAGATGTTATGTACAGCTGCTACCTTTACACTATAGATTTCAAAATTACGTACAAAACAGCAGATTCATTCCCTCGTCTCTTATCTGTGCTCTGGAAATTCTCTGCTTGCCTTGATAATGTGGTTTTCTAAGAAGCCACCTTGATAATGACCAGAGGAGATGAGATGAGATGCAAGCAGTTGTAATTGGAGAGGAAATAACATTTAAGAAGTGGGAAATTGAAGATGCTTTCCTGATGCTGAGCAGGTCTAACTGATCTCCGTAAAGTTTCCATAGAAAATTGAAATTAGGGGGTTAAGTCCAGGGCTTTAAACTTCACAGCGATCTGTTAGAGCAAGGTGAATCTGGGGATGGAGTGAGCGTTGCCACGTCTCTGAGCAAAGGATGATCGATACCCTGAAAGCTTGGCCCCTCTGCTGCAGTTCGATCACCCAGGAGATGTCTTCCTGTGCCTGTACCCAGCTCAGGGCTTGGAAGGATCCAGATGCCCGTCAGCCTGGCTGCTGAAATTAGAGGTAACAAATTACTGATAATTAGGGCTGTTTTTTGTTTTACCATTGCAAAAAGTGAATTTATAAAAGCCAATTTATTTTTATCTCTGGCCTCAGGAACTCCAAAGCAGTTGTACTTATCCTTAATTGCTTGTTTTATGGGTGAAAATGGAGCTGGGATGTAAACGACGGCACGGGGGGGCTGGGATAGAGCTGCTGCCACACTCAAACCACGAGCAGGAAAACTGGCACTGAGGATTGCCCAATACTCCACAAATTCCAGTTTTTATTAAGTTTAACAATGCAACCATTTCCAACCATCCTAGAATTAAATATAGTAATGAAATTTTATTTGAAGTCAGGAACATTATCGAGATATGACTTGATGTGTGTAAGATACTGCACATCACCGGAGTGCTACAGATTGTGTTAAATGGGCCTGAAATAATCTTCAGGAAAGAAAATCGTTTTCTATTCTCCTTGACACAAAGTGTTTGTCACAGATACGCGTTCTTATCCACGTCTTGTTAGTGAAATCATTATACTTTTCATTACAACTTTTATGCAAATATGCTGGTTTTCCTTGATTAGGTTTACATGAATAAGCTGTAATTGTAGGCTGAGGTGATATTAATGCGCAACAATTAAATACGTAATTACTGTGTGTAATTGTGGTGTGAGGGATGGGTGGCAGCAGCCCGGGTGCTGTGCTGGCACAGGGCTTGGGGTCTGGGCTGGGCTCCTGCCCGTGGGGCTGCTCTAACGTGTCCAGTATCCAAAATATGTGAAGAGAGGGAGCAGGAATGCGCTTGCAGCATCCTGCTGCTGCTCAGTATAAAGAGTTGGACAGTTTTCACTTGATTCACTTGCATTCCTCCTTTTGCCCACCTAAACCCGTGGAGCCTTTGAAGTGTGATATTTAAGGGAACTTCTTTCCCAAGCAGCTGCTTGTATCTGCTGTAATTCCTGTTAATCTCTGTGTGCACAGGGCTTGTTGGAGCAGCGGGTGGTTTCCCTCTCTGTGACTCTTTGCTGTGTTTGCCCTTGGTGCTGCAGTGGAAATACAAAAAAAACCCAAAAAAACTCAAAGGGAGAAATACTGGCCTATGGGTACCTGCCAAAATTGTCCTTTTGGCAAGCAGTCAAATGTGCCTCTCTAATGGAGAGAGCCGTTCCTGATGCTGGGGGTACCCAAGTGCTGCCCTGGGAGCATCTGGCAGGCTCTGTTTCTGTTTTGGAGTCCCCTCCTTCCCGGGAGGAGGTTTCAGTGTCAGTAGCCACAGGGCTGTGCTCCTGGAGGTGACCGTGAGCAGTGAAAAGATGTGTTGGCAAAGGCAGGTGTTCAAATGTCTTCGCTATTTTTTTTTTTTTTTGCAATCAAAGAGTTCCCACAACTCTAATTCCTTTATTTTTGGTTCTGAGTGGATTTTTCTGTTGTTTTTTTCTGATAAGGCAGCAAGGCTCCTCTGGTGGCCCCTTTTTGGGGGGTGCAGCCCCTTCTTCCCTGTGCTGTGCTGGGATCCAGCACACCAGAGCACAACTCACTATCTGCAGCCTGAAGAATGAGTTATTGTGCCGCCAAGAATTGTTTAAAGAATTAAAATTGACCCATTTCCTTCAGGCACGGGCAAGTTAATACTCCGGAGTGTTAACATCGTAGGAGTGATTTGAGAAGTATTATTCCTCAAATCCCTGTGCTCATATGTATGTAGGTATAAATAAAAAGGCCTCAAAGGTTGTTTCAGCATTTATTAACCTCTCCTCCTCTTCAGGGGCTTTACTTGGCCAAGGCTTTATCTGGCTGTGTGCTATTTTCCGAATTTGTGCAACTGGAGGAGCAGCTGCCAGCGCCTCCCTGGCTTGAAACTTGTCTTTGTCCAGGGTTTTATATCCGAGTTGTTACATTTGTGCTAATTTTGTTTTCCTGGCTTTTTTTAGGTAAGTGAGCACGTTCAGAGGTGGGATTTGAACGCTGGTGTTTGGCACGGGACGGGTTCGGGCTCGGACAGCGGCTCAGGCAGTTGTCAGCCAGGAGATGCTTCATTAGTAAGTCTAGAAATGATGGGTTATAAAAAAATGCTTCAACAGCTTTTGGAGATTTTCTGGGATTCTCGTGTTTGGATGAGGAAAGGAGGACTCAGAACTTTTCCTCTCACAGCACTGTAGGGAAAACCCAAACAGCCCTTCCTGTCTTGTGATTTCTGTTTCTGATTTTCTGTAGTATATTTAGGAGTGTAACTCTTCAAGGAGCAATTTTTAAATACAGCTGGATTCCTGGGCTTGGGAGTGTTCTCCAGCCTTGTGTTGAAAAGGAGCGTGAGGAGGTAGGAGGCAGCAGGGGTGGTTTGTTGTTTTTTTAAATAATGCTTAATCTAGAATTAAATTCAGAGGAGTGCCTGGAGAAAATGAGATCTCTCTGATCAGATGCTCAGAATACTTTTTGTCTTCTCTAATAAGCAAGAAAAGCTTGTAGAGGGAATTACATGCTGGAAGAGGAATTTTAATAGCAACAGATATGCAAAAAAGGAGGTATCTCGGGTGAATTGGAAGTGCAGGCTGGTGAGCAGGAGATCCTTTCCCAGCTCCAAGAGCACAGTTTTTGTGGCACAGACACGAACCTGGACCTCCCCAGCAAAGCCAGAGGAGAGAAACCAGCTCCCTTTGGTTTTCAGTCCCTGCCTGTTGTGGGGAGGCTCCCACCAGGAATGAGCAGGAGGAAGCAGCATCCCCAGGGCTCCCTGTAGCAGCCTGGCTGTGCAGGTCTGTGGCAGTGACTTGGTTTGTCCCCTTTCAAGTACCCTGCTCCTTTGGCTAAGGGAAGGTGTTTGACCTTGGTGAGTGTCCTGTGGGACACCCTTCCCTGGCTTTAGCTCCTTGTTTGAGTGTGCTGCATTTCCCAGACCTGCCACCACCCCCAGCCAGCTGAGTGCAGAGGGGAAGATCCTCCTTTTCCTGAGGCGTGGGCACACTGCAGGAAAACAGAAGCATCTCATAGTGGGCACAGATGCTCCCAGTGTCTTTTTGCCTGTGAGTCTGGTTAAATAACACAGGATTTTGCTGAGGTGCCATTCAAGGTCGGTTATTCGGCAGTGCTGTAACTAATTCCAATTAAAGCAGAAAGCTTTTCCCATTTTTTTGAAAAGAAAGACTTAAAAGCTTTAATTTGCTGCAGTGAGCTGCAGCTCATGGCCTGCAAAGAGCAGTCTGGACAGGCAGGAGATGTTCCTTGCTCCAGTAGTGCTCTCCTGAGCTCGGGAGCCCAGGCTGCATCTCCCAGCCTCAGCATTGCCGAGGAATGGGGATAGTGGCTTCGGCAGGTGTTGAGCAGAATCCAGACCTATGGAGAGGTCTGTATAGGGGGGAAGGCAAAATTAGGAACAGGAGCAAGATAAATTGCATTCCCAGGTAGGATCCCTTATTCCAAAAGCCGTGAGTGCTGTGGGAATCCCGTTCTGGAGCAGCAACACCCGCGTGCTTGTGTTCAAACACGGAGATAAACGCATCCATCTAAATTCATGATTTGGGGGTTTTTTCATGGAGTTGCTAATTATTGAACATAACTGCTTATTCATAATTCCTCTTCTCCTGCCTGATAGCCCTAATCCCGTATTTGTGCGGCTGTCATTCCCATGGCAACAGACTGGTGTCTGAGGCAGAAGATTATTAAATACCGAGCAGCGCATTAAAATAATGGGCAGGTTCTGACTTAGAGACTTTCGCATGGGGGCAAACTTCAAAAAGAGAGAACACTTTCACAAAAAGCAATTTACTTTGCCAGTAATGTTCTCTATTCCCCCAGCTCTCACTGGAGAGAGCTGTTTGAGGAGCAGCCCGCTGCCTCGCAGCCCATCTCCTGCTCCTCCCGCTTTGCGGAGAAATCCTCAGCTTATGTTTATGTCATCAGTCTGTTGCCATGGAAACTTTGTCACAAATGTATCGTGACCTCACAACGGGATGGCAAAGGAGGAGAATGTGGGCTGGAACACGACATTAAGAATGATCAGCAGCAGGGGAAAAACAGCCCCAAGCCTTGGGAGATGCAACAAAATAAAACACAGAGAAGGAGCCGGGGCTGGGGCGCATTTACCTGATCACCACTGCAGCACCCGTCCCACCCCGATCCTGGTGTGCAGCAACTCTGCTCCAGAGCCGCTTAAAGCTCTAACTTTGCTGTTTCCCTGTTGGTTCCCAGCACTGTCAGGTATCCATGGCAAAGGAGAAGCAGACCCTTCCCTTCAGCCTGTGGTTCAAACAGCAGGGCTGGGAGCTGGGGGATACCTCGACCTCTTTGTAAGTGCCAGGTATTTGTCTTTTTGGGATTTCAGCCCTGTGTCAGATGGGGACAAGGGAACAGCAGAGTTCTGGGTTTGCTGCAGCACTGCTGCTCTGTGGAAAGTGTGTTTGCGGGGGTCTGGAGTGACAGGTGTCAAGGTGATGCTTTTTGTTGCCTTTCAGAAATCAGACTTTCTCTAATGAAAGCTGCAGCTAAAATGTGAAAGAGGATTAAGCAAGGATTAATAAAGGAAAGGTAGACAGGAGATTTGATGATCTGTCACAGAGATACTGGCTGGGTAGCATGTCGTGGCAGTGAGATGGAACAGAAGATTCTGCACACCTGGGGTATCGATCAGTGGGTGCTGCAATTTATGGTGCTTTTTGCTCATTTGTGCTGACCCCAGACCGATGCAATACATTTCCCAAAGCAGAGGATTTCCCCTGGAAGGGCTGCTGCTCCTGCCTGCCTCGCAGCAGGTGAGAGGCTGTTTGCTGTAAGGTGGGAGCTGCCCCAGGATTCCTTGTGCCAGGTCCAGCAGCAGTGGAGCTCGGGGCAGGTGCTGGTGTGACAGCGCCTCGAGCTCAGCCACCTCCTGAACATCAAACCGAGATGATAAAAACAGAGAGGCTGGTACAGAGAGCCAGTGCTGCTCCAATGTTATCTCCCTGTGCAGGTGCTCCAGGCAGTGGAGCCGCATCCAGAAGTGCCATTCTCTGCATATTTCATGTATTTTTAATACAATCCTGTAGAGCACTAATAAGATCTTTGTGCAGCCTGAGCTTTGCTGAGGGCCAGTGGCCATGGCAGTACACTGAGGGGTGTGTGGGGTGTGTGTGTCCTGCACAGCTCTGGGGAAAGGCTGCTTGGCTCATGGCCTCCCCCCTCACCCCAGGGCTCACCTGCTTCTTGCAGGTGGGAAACTGGGGACAAGAGCCTGGTTTGGAGCCAGCCAGCCAGCCCAGCAAGGGCAGGGCGGACTTGCCTGCCTTGGAAAACCCTCTGGAGGGGATTTCTCATGGTGTGCTGCGACAGAGTCAGAGGAACAGCATCTCCTTGCTGTTTATCCCTTAGGTCTCCTGCAGGGAATAAAATGAGGGCTGGACTGATTTGTAGAGCGTGTGCTTCAGCACTTCCTTTCTCTCTTAAGCAATTTCCCTGTCCTCTGCCTTCTTAAGAGCTTAAGGATCATTTTCCTCTCGCAGCTGGTAATACGAGAGGAGATGAGTAAGTACAGATCTCTGCGACCCATAAACCGTAAAGTCCTGCCTGCGACTTAAACCTCCGCGGCTTTATTTGCTTTGTCGTGGCTTCTCACATGTGTTGGGGTTTAACAAACACGAGTTTTCCCTCTAGAGATAGACTTAAAAAGAGGCTGTAAGGAACAGTATTGTTCTTGGAGCATCTTTTCTCTGCCTTGAGAAGTGTGTGACTTCAAAAAGGAGCAGCAGCAGCTCTGCTCAGGCTCTTTGCTCCTCCTGGGTTCATTCGCAGCCTGCGCTGCCTGAGTTTGTTTTTGGCTGCAGCCTGCAGCGCCTTAGGGACAGCTCTGTACAAGGAGAGTGCCCTCACACTTCCTGCAGCCTGCTGGGATCCTGGCTCCTGCTGCTGGGGAAGTGTTTTGGTTGCAGGGGCGTGCGGTGCTTGGAGAGGCCGCGGCAGGTGCGGCGCAGGCAGGGGAAGGAGCGAGTTGGCAGCACAGCATCCTGTGAAAGTAGGGCATCCCGGTGCTGTTGTGTAACAGCAGCTTCCCTCCCCTCCCCAGCCAGCCCTCTGCCTCCTGGGGAATTTATGACCGAGTTCACTGCGATTCTATATTTGGCTGAAATATTGAAAAATGCATTTGCTGTCAATGGGTTCCTTTAATATAAAAGGAGGGAGATTTATGGGAAGAGGAGTGCTGGCATCACAAGTGCCCTTTGTCTTTACTTCTTTACTCAGTTCCATCCTACCCTGGACCTGTTTGAGCCAGCTGCATTGCTGGGGAAGGTGAGGATGAGAAGCCATAAGGAGAACTCGGATTTCCACCTCCAGGAGATCCTGAGGACACAGGGCAGCACTTACAGAAAACTTGGAGGGTTGTTCCTTTTAGTGCTCTGCCCATTTTTAGTCTTGAGCTTTTTCAGCTGAAGACAGAGGGGTAAAACCAGGGAAGTGTGACCTGGGAAGCAACGATTCTTAGCTTTAACTTGACTCTTTTCCTGCTTGTGCCCAAATATGTGACGGTGCTTTAAAAAGATGCAGTAACTACTTCTGAAGGATGCAATCCAAAGTTAGTCAAGTTAACAGCTAGCACCTGTGAATAGAAAGTGCCCTTAGCAGTTGGGTCAGGTCGGCAGTGTGTGGGTGTGTGTGAGGTGTTGTGACAAACAGTTGCTGAGGCCGAGGCACCGGAGGTACAGAGTGGTGTGGAACAGAACAGGCTGGGCACAGCCACCAGAACTGTCACAGCCATGGGCTGAACACCTCTTGGCAAACAATCCTCACATCATCCTCCTGCTTCCCCCTGCAGCTGAGTGGCTTTGCCAGCATGCTGATCCCTGGGCTCCAGGAAAAGCCAGGGAGTTCTGGAGCTGCGAGGGAGGGCAAAATTAATTTGAACCAATGAGTTATAGGTAAAGATCTTTCTAGAATAAAAATGTTTAGGTAAGCACTGTGGCTTGCAGCAGAGTATTCAGTCTAAGATCATTGTTGTGGTTTCCATGGGAGCATATGGCAGGAGCCAGAGGGTGACACAGGTCTGTGAAGGGCATCGAGGAGCCTCACTGTTCAGCTGGGATCTGTGTGCAGCTGGGATCTTGGTGTTCATCTGGGATCTGTGTTTAGCTGGGATCTTGGTGTTCATCTGAGATCTGTGTTTAGCTGGGGTCTCACTGCTCAGCTGGGATCTGTGTTTAGCTGGGATCTTGGTGTTCATCTGGGATCTGTGTTCATCTGGGATCTGTGTTTAGCTGGGGTCTCACTGCTCAGCTGAGATCTTTGTTTAGCTGGGATCTGTGTTCAGCTGGGGTCTAACTGCTCAGCTGGGATCTGTGTTTAGCTGGGATCTTGTGTTCATCTGGGGTCTCACTGTTCAGCTGGGATCTGTGTTTAGCTGGGATCTTGGTGTTCATCTGGGGTCTCACTGCTCAGCTGGGATCTGTGTTTAGCTGGGATCTGTGTTCATCTGGGGTCTCGCTGCTCAGCTGGGATCTCAGTGCTCATCTGTGGGAGGACACATTGTAAGAGAATAGGGATAGCAGTGAAGGCAGTCTGCCCTGATGAATTGCAGCTGTACTGATTGCCGATGAGTGGGAGCAGCCTTGCCCTTAACGAGGTCACAGTCTAGGGCCAATGAGCATGGGTGTTATAAAAGAGTGGGTTAGCTGGTCCAGGGGTGGTTGTCTGCTGGGCCTGTTGTGAGGAGGAAGGGACGAGTGGCTGTGCAAGGGATAGGTAAGGTAAGATGCTGTACGAGGGACAGACGGGGTTGGGTGGTTGTGTGAGGGGTGGGAAGGACTTGGCTGCTGCTGCAGAAGAGAGGAGTACAGAGGAGTCTGTGCTGTGTGGAGCTGCCCACGGGCAGGGTACAGAGAAAGGTCAGTGCACCAAGAGGTTACCAGCTAACTGCTGCTTGGAGCCTTCTTTGGTGCCAGCTGTGCTTCCTCTGTCTCCGCTGGAGCCAAGCTCCTGACACAGCGCTGGTCTTTGCCATCCCACGCTGGTGGAGGACCTGGGTGCAGCACAGGATCAGTGGGACACAGGCTGTGCTGTGGGCAGCGTGCTCCGGGAAGGAGCTAGGGAATCCAATGGGAAATGTCCTTGGTTTTGTCTTTTTGATGAATTCTCTGAATTGTGTGTCTAATTGTGCTCAATTACCCCCACCTGGTGCAGGTGGGTTCACGGTTTCCAGGCAGGGATGTACATTGATTTCTTTTGCAGGCCTGGAGACAAAAGTAATTTATAAAGGACAAGGAACTTTGCTCTGCTGTCAGTGTTGGGGGGGTTGCATTTCTGCTTCTGTGTTGTTGGCAGCTTTTACATTGATTCCGTTTGAAAACTGAATGAGAAATTAACGTGTTCTCGTGTGGACACATTTTAGCTAAATTATTAAATGAAGTGGTCGTCCCTTCTCCCTGCATTAAACCAGGAGAAAAACTATAATTAACTATTTCATTGACTGAGGAGGAGTGGCAAAATTGATGTAAGACATTGACCTCATAGATTTTTCTTGCCTGTGCTGTGAAAGTGAGGGTGAGCTTTTAGGAATGATAGTGGTGGGTCAGCTTTATTCCCAGAAATACAAATGGTTTCAGTTCATTATTGTACCTTTTCTGCTTCATCTTTCTTTCCCCTGGGAAAGACCTGCTTCAGCCTTACCTTGCCAGAGTTTAGGAACCCCATCACTCAGACTTCTTGTAATCCATGTTCTCCTGGTGGTCCTTGCTGGCTTGTGTGGAAGGGAAGAGGCACAGCACAGCCTGTGCTTGGGATGTCTGTCTTACAGAACACCTGTTCCACTTACTCAGCATAACCAGCTCTCCAGGAAAAGTCCAGCAAGTGTTGGGCACCAGCAAAGGTCACTTGGTGTCAGTCCCTGGGATGCTGGCAGGTGTCCTGGCTGTGTTGGGCACCATCCAACAGCCATCTGCTGCCAGGTGTGCCAAGGGTGACGGGGAGATGCTTCCTTGGCACAGCTGCCTGCTCCTGGCGGAGCACTGGAACTGCCAGTGTGGAGCCTGGCAGCTCACAGAAGGGAAGCAGCACGTGGGGAATGGCTGGGAAGGGTCCCTGGGGCAGCTGGGCAGGGCCCAGCTCTGGCTCAAGGATGGAAAAGCACTGCCCTGAGAGATGGAGGGTGAGAGGTTTGTGGCAGAAACCTGACTTGCACCTTTAGTGTGTCCCAGCCTCTTGAACAGATGGCCGGGGGTGCTGGGAGCAGGGCAGCAGTGACCCTGGCTGACCCCTGTGTTCCCCAGGGATGTAATAGCTGGATTCTGGGCACAGGGTGTGGCTGGGATTAAGCAGGGATTATGTAGCAAATCCATGGGCTGTGGAGTGCTGCCAGCTGTTTGCTCCAGGGGATGATGTCGTGGTTGGAAGAGCGGGTGGTTTCTGTGCAGCACAGAATAATGTGCTTTTGTAAAATCTGGGAACACACGGCTCTGTGGAGCACTGCACAATGGGAACTGCAGGATTGCATTCCCCTCACTGTGAGTGCTGCCATAATGCAGTACTCCAAGCCCCTTGGAGACAGGAAAACACAGGCATTTTATCCAGAATGCCCAAGTTAGTCTTCTAATACAGAACTTTATTGGGTACATAGGAGGGCATTTCTCACAGCGTGTGGCATCAGCAATGGGCTCTGTTGGTTCCAATGTAGTACCTTGAAATATCCCAACTGTGCATCTAAATATGTAAAACACAGAATCCCACAGTGATTCAGGCTGGACAGGACTTGAAAGCTCATCTCATTCCACACCCCCTGCCACAGGCAGGGACATCTTCCCCTGTCCCAGTCTGCTCCAAGCCCTGTCCAAGCTGGCCTTGGACACTTCCAGGGATGGGGCAGCCTGTGCCAGGGCCTCAAGACCCTCACAGTTATAACAGAGCATCGATAGGAATAGCAGAGTTATTACCTCTGCTGATTTCATACTTGAAGTTTCATTAGGGATTGCTTGGGATCTCTTGGGGCATGTGGTATTTTGGTACGAGCCAGGTGTGGGGGGGACATGTGTGTTTGCCCTGTTTGAGGAGTAAACAAGGGGATGCTTTCTGCCTGTGGTTTATTTTTGTCCCCTTTTCAGGCAGCCCAGCACACCCCGATGCTGGGGAGCTGCTGAAGGTCCCTCACTCTAATGAACACCACTGCCAGTACTGAGGGGGTGCCTGAGGGAGTCACGGGTTCAGTTCTGCAGCCTGGAGCTGGTGAAAGTCTCCTATGGACCTGGGGGGGTCTGTTAAGTGTGTTCACATATCTGTCTTACGTGTGGCAGCTCCTTGAACCTTATCAATTTTTAATGGTACTCTACTGTAATAAGAATATATGATGGCTCACTGGGCAGGAGAGGCTGAAATCCCAGCAAATGCAGGTTTTCTGTGAGGTTCTGAGAGCAGTATAGCAGGAGGCATTTAAGGCGTGCTGGTGGAAGAAGGTGAGCTATCCATCAACTGCACAATCTTGGATTTGAGTCTTCTATTTAGATTAAACACGTTAAGAAAGATGGATGGTAAACGTATTTCAGCAGCATTGTCCCCAAACCAGAGTGGAATATAAAGAGTCTGGGAGAAGGATTCAATTACACTGGCAAATAGCCTGAGCCAGAGCTGGGTAGGAAGGGAGCTCGTAGGGCAGTGGGATGCGGATTTATGGAGTTGTGTGATAAAAACACGGCTTTCATTAAACCCTCCTGCCCACATCACATCACATCTGTACTGTGTGGGGACGTACCTGGGAGCTGCTTCAGGGGCTGGCTTTGTGCAGCTCTTGAGATGTGTGTGATAGTTTATGTACATGGATGGCATCCCAAACTGAGGATGGGAGTTTGGGTTGGCTGTGTTATTGTTGGGAAGCGCTTCTGTGCTGGTGCCTTTGGGTGTTTGGTGACTGGTGTTGGTGTTCCCTGCCTTAGGTACATGGAATTGGGAGAGGGAGAAACCTGACCCAGCCCTTTGGTGATCTCAGGGCTGGCTCACAGGGTGTATTCCTGAGCTGCTTTAATGCAGTCAGCACGGGAAGGGTGAGTCTGCTGGTTATGCCCAGAAAGAAATGAGTTGTGTTCTTGACATGTAAAGGACGTGCTTGAAAAGGCCAAGCCATCAGGGTGGCTGTGTTACAGGGCTTCCTTGTACAATTAATTGGTGCCCAAGACAAACAGGAGCAGTTAACTGTATATTCTGCCTCAGTGTGAGGTTCAGAGGAGCAAGAGTGGGACTGCCTTTGCAAACCCCTTTTCCTGCAGCGTTCCTTGAGGTGTGCAATTACCTGGTGCTTGCAGGCAAGGTGTTTTCTTATCTTGAGCTGGAACTTTGTTCTTTTCCTCCCAGTCTGGTGCTTGGCAATTAAGGAACAGTGTGATGCCTGTACTTTGATTTTTTACCTGCTTCTGCAGTCCCTGGTGTTGCTGTGATTCAGAGAAGGGAAAGTGTTGGCCATTGCTGTGACCAGTGGCTCTTGTGGCATTTTGCTGTCAGTGTTGCAGTGGTGGTGTGGGCTCACTGTGCTCCTTCTGTGAAAAACAAACCCCCAAAACCTGCTGGGGTGAAACAGCGCAGGGAAGAGTTAAAGTGTTTGTGTCCTCTGTTGGGGTTCTTTTCATTGAGAATAGGTGATTTTTCTTTCCAAATTCTTGTTGCTGTTCTCTGTTCAGCTGATTTGCCCTTGCTTGGGCTGGTATGAAGGTCCAGGTAGCTGCCTGGGATTGAATGCTGGGTGAGATCAGGATTAAGTTAAAATGCAGGGAATGGGTGAGCAGTCAGTGTGGCTGTGATTCATCCCAGGGGTTAGCAGTACATGGTTTTGTGCTCGAGTCCTCCCTGCAGTACAAACATCTCATATCAGCTCATGGGCTGTAGGACAAGAGGCCCCAGAAGGTTGCTGAAACCTGTGAGCTCGTTCTGCTTTCTCTGGGGCTTTTTCACTTGACTGTTTAACAAAAAACAGCACAGAAGCTGAAAAACCCCAACCCACACATACACATTCGCCTGGGATTTCTCCCCTCCTGGAATTTGCCTGGATGCACGACCTCTGTAGGATAACATGTCTCTGTGTCTTGCTCTTTCTGTATTTTAGGCAGGGCTTGTGCAGGTGTTTTTTTCATGGAGGTGGTGGTTTGTGTTTAATTTCCTTATCACTTTGACTGACCCAGGGGCTGAGTGTCCAGCAGAGCTGCCTCTGTGTGTTTGTGTTCCCAGACACCATCCCTGGGGTCATGGGGAAACTCAGTTCAGCTGTGTGGATTTCCAGTATCATTTTCCAACCCATTTTTGGTCCTTGTTCTGTGCGTGTGGCTGGGTCACTGGGGTGGGAGGGATCTCCCAGTGCAGCCCACGACCTGGGACAGAGCTGGAGCCCTTCAGGGGAAGGTGACTTGGATGGTTTTGTAGGAACTACCAGAAGTCTTCCTGCATTTTTTGTTTTGTCTGTGGCCTGTCAACCATTCAGATTTTTTTTTCTCCTTTCAGGTTTGGTGGCCAGCCAACACTTAGGATGTTTTTTCACTTCATTGCTCAAGTCTTTTCATTTCACAGCAGTACCTGTGTGATTTGGGGATGCTTGAGTGTGTGCCACACTGGTGCTGTCCAGCCACAGTGGCCATGCTGTGAGCCAGGTCCCAAGCCTTCCCTCCAGCTCCTGGAGGTGGTAGAGAAAGTTGTGTAGGTCAGCTTGGAATCATCATGCTTGCAAGGAAAAAAATTAAAACTGACTTCAAAGGACAACTCTGACACGGTCAATTAATAATTAAAACAGTTTTTTAATGAGCTATGCAATTACCTGTGTGTCCCTGGAGATGATAGTTTATGGTATTATTGCTCAGTGCCCTTTCTTTAGTCATGGCAGATGACATCTGTAATTTAAAGCAGGCGAGACATTAAAGTGACAGAACTTTCATTAACCTTGTCTAAAGTTTGTTAATGACAAATGTCTCGTAAAACAAAGCTATTGTCAAAACAGCAGCTTGGTGTCAGGAGGAGCTCAGATCCTGTGGCTTGGGGGCTTCTCTTTGGCCAGTGAGGGTGTGTGACTGCTCCTGCAGTCCCAGGGCTGGTGTGTGCCTGTGGCAGGCTGGGCTGGTGGGATATTTGCCTCCCCACCCACCCTGGAATCCCTGAATGGAGCATCTCCTGCCTGGGGTGTAGTCACACGTTATACTCCCTGGGGGTTTTCACTTGGCTTTTGTACTCGAGGAACTGTAATGAGTTCAGGTTTAAGGTTTGACTTAAAATTGTGGCTTAGAATTTGGTGTATCAAATTTAAAACCACGGTCTTCTGAAAGACCCTTTGAAAAGCAGGATGGCAGGAGGGACAGAGCCCTGGGCTCGGTAGTCACTGCTGTTCCTGCCCAGGCTGCCACTTCTGTCCCCAGCTGTGGGAGGCCACAGTCCCTGCCTGCTGCCAGCCCTTGCTTCTCATGGGGATTTGTCCCTGCATCCATCAGGAGCTGGCTGGAGCATTCAGATCCTTCTGTAAATGCCTTCTCATGAAATACCAGTAAGTCTGACAGCCTTAACTCGCAGGTGCAAGTTCTCTGAGGCAGCATCATCCATTGGATGCCCTGAGGAGTTAATTTAGTTTCCACTGGGGTCCCGATTAAAGAAGAAGTGATCTGCTTGAATCATGAGCAACTTTGTGGGAAGGGGATGAGGCACAGGGAGGTGCCTTAGCAAGGAGACTGCTTTAAAAAGGGTCAGCCAGATCTGAACATCTCAGTGGTGAATACCAGGCTGCTTGGAAATAGACTTTTTGCAGCACTGTGTCAATGAAGACACTGCAGGGAAAAAACCATTTTGTTTGGCGTTTTTGCGGTTTCCGATATGGAATAGGTAGGAAGTGCCTTGTTAAGTTATTGATTAGCTTCAGATGAACTTCCAGGAGTTTATAGCAGCACGCTGTGCCCTCAGACTTTGTTAAACTGGGTTAATTTTTGTCTCTGATCCCGTGAGGCTTCCAACCCCATTAACACTGACTGCAGCGTTTAGGAAGCGCCCTCCTGGCAGAACTGCGAGCTGCAGATCACGGGACTCTGCTTCATCTGCCTGGGAGAAACGTGGTTTCCCTTTCCAAATTAACAATGAGGAATGGAAATGCCTGTGTGAGGGCTACACAGCATTTCATGCCTTTGTTTGTTGTGGCAAATTGGATTTAAATCACTTGCTCCTGCGAGAGGGTTTTATGTGCCCTGAAGAAAGGATTTGCTATAGTTGCTGGGCCCTCCCTCCCATCACTCTGTGTGTACATGCACACACACATATATTGTGTTTGTGTGCGTGGATAGAGAAGGCAAATGCAAGATCTGCTTGTTCTAACATCCTAGTTTTGTCAGGATTTGAGTTGCAGGTTGCTCAAGCAGGAGCAGTCCTAATCTCTGTGTCTGCTGATTTCAGTGTGGGGTTCCTGTAGGTCATTCATTGGCATCAGACTCAGATCTCATCTCATTTGGGAAGGAAGCAAGACATGCTGGTGTTAATGGTGTAGTTATAACCCAGGGTAGACTCTTCATTCCGTGTCCCCTTCAATTTTGCTGTAATTGTCCAACAGGAAAAGTTTCTTGGACAAAGGGCACTCACTGTGTGGCTCCTTACCAGTGTCAGTGTCCTGATGGAATTGAGGCAATCCTTTGCTTTCCTATAGAAATTCCACTTGCTCCTGTACACCACCATTTCTTGATAAAGACAGGAGAAAACACAACAGACCCTGAGGATTACTGTCATTGAGAGAGAAAGGGCAGCGGGGATGCTGTGGGCAGCATCATTGTAAGTGGATCTTGAAGGCAACTAAGGTTATTTACAGCCTTGTCTGTGTGTCTGGTAATCCCAGAAATGCTGCTGAAGCCTCTCTGTGCTTCCAGGATGAAACACCAGGTCCCTCGTGGCTGCTCTGACCTTCCTCCCTGTGCAGGTAGTGACCCTTTGTGGATATTACCCAGTTCCAGTGGTAGCAGAGGTGCTGAAAAGAGAATTGCTATTATGTCTGTTTATCTAAGTAAGACATAATGTGTATTCCCCAGATGGGTGTATCATGTTGCCAAACTTTCGTCTACAAACTGCTAAAACCAGTTAAGCAAGCACGTTTGCAAATGCACACGGCTCTAGGGAACGCACTTTGGTGTGAAATAGCCCATTAATTTGAACAAAATGTTTTAAATAGTTTTCAATGATTCTTTCTAAAAGCTGGTTGCTCCAGCGTGAGGAGTGGCAGTAACAGATGTGCCACTGCTGCCCCTTGCCAGTGGGGCTGGGCTGGAGAGGGCAAACCTGGGTGAATGGGGCACGGAGCTCAGGGCTGGTGAGCTGAGCTCAGTGTGCCTGGTCTGCTCCTGGCACAGCCAGCAGTGCCTTTCCAGCAGCCAGCACTGCCTCGGGAGTGTGTTTTGGTGTTTAACTTCTCTGGGCCTGCAGGAGCATTCCCTGCAGTCTCAGCTGTTGCAGCTTGCCAGGCCCGTGGTGTCTGTGCACAGGGATGTGTTTTCCTTACTCCACAGGTGCCTTCCAGGTGTTTGAGGAGTGTTCCCTTCTCTCAGCTGAGTCTCTGAGCACAGACTGTGTCTGAGGGAGCCTGCAGTGCCCAGGCTGGGCTGTGCTCCAGCTGGAAGCAGCACCTGGCAGTGCCAGGTCCCTCCCAGCCCCCAGTGCCTCTCCCCTGCACGGTCCCACCGGTGCTGGGACCTGGGAGCAAGCAGGACAGGTGGGGGACCATGCCTCACCACTTCAGCTGGTCCCCTAGCCTGTGGTGAAGTCCAGCACCCCTTGTTTATCTAGGATAACTTTGTTTGAGGTGTGAGGAGGTGGCTGCTGTGCTTGGCAGGACGCTTGCTGGGTGCCTGCTTTGATCTGTGGCTGACTCTGGTGTGATTTTGTGGCAGATGGTTCAGCTTTGCCGGTCTTGAAGAAGGCTAAAATAGGAACAGGTTCGTTTTTAAAGGCAGTGAAACAACCAGTGCATGGCAAACTTGTGATTATTGTGGTGTTTCTTGGTGGTTTACAATACGAAAATATCAAATGCTGTGCGGTTCAGGACTGAGGGTGCTGGGGGCAAGCAAGGTTAAGCAGCATCTCACACCTTCCACTTCACATCTCATTATTCATTGCTAATAGAAGCCTGGACCATCTGTCTCTGCAGAGAACATTTGGATGTGACAGGCATAGGAGATGTTACAAAACTTTCTCTACGAGATGTTTATTTCTGGCTTGTTCTGCTCGTGTTGTCCCTGTGCCTCCCGCAGTGGACGAGGAGCCCTCGTGCTGGGCGGCTGCTGCAGGAATGCCAAGGTGTCCCTGTGAGCTCTCCGTGCCACCAGGAGCTAGGAGTGCTGCTTCCTTGCCTCTTAAATTCTCTTTAACTTGCAGACAGCCTCCTAGAAACCCTCTGAGTTTTTGCCATGTCTTAGCAGTGGTGCTGAGTGTCTGTCCGAGGCCATGGGCTGGGGGGCAGAGTGTCCTGCCAGGATTGCAGGGTGGGGACAGAGTGTCCCGTCAGGATTGCAGGGTGGGGACAGAGTGTCCCGTCAGGATTGCAGGGTGGGGGACAGAGTGTCCTGTCAGGATTGTGGGTGGGGGGCAGAGTGTCCCGTCAGGATTGCAGCAGTCTCTGTTGAGGACTTGCTGCAGGTCCTGCCCCTGTCCCATCCCTCCCTTTCCATCAGTACCCTGCCGTCAGCGTGCCTGGACGGGGCTGAGCCCAGGGACGGGGCTGAGCCCAGGGATGGGGCTGCAGGGTGTTTCCCTCTGCCCCACAGCACACACAGCACCCCTGAGAACATTGCATTTTTCTTTCCCTACAGTTGTGCCGTAGGGAGACTTAGAATATCAAATATCCATCTCCCCTGGAGGGAGCGAACTGCTGTGGGATTTTAAAATTCTTTTATGTTTTCTTTCGGCAGCGCTGAGGAAAAATATCTTCTAGGTTCCATCAGTTAAACTGATGCTTTTGAAAGGCTTAGCAAATACCTTCTTTCCATCTGTTTATTAGGCTTCTGAATTTAAGCAGTAATCAGAAAACCAAACAGAAAGGATAGAGTTGAGTATAAAGTCCCTCCTGGATAGGTTTCATTCGTCTTGGTGGCTGTGGTGCCATCCAGAGCATGTTTCCTCTCTTCTTTCTGAGAAGAAAATCAGGTGGAGCAAAGCTGGTTTTTGGGGGCTGTGGTACTGCCTGCAGCTCTGGCTGTGGTAGCAGGGAGCCCCGGGGCCCCAGTGCTGCTGGCAGAGCAGGGACACAGGAGTGGGCACTGCTGGCACCAGTGTCCCGGGGTGCCACCAGCAGCTGTGTGCCACTTGTTAGAGAGGACAGGGATCCATTTAAATGCTGAATAATTGAAGGCCAGGAGTGCAGCGGGCGAGACGTTAAGGCTGGCTACTTAAGGAAGAGATGATGGATTCCTGCAGAATCCTTTTTTCTCACTTTTTGAAGGCGTTTTAGGGAGAGATTCTTCCTAAGGGGATTGAGGTCATCTCTCTCTCCTGTTTAAGGCCTGGTGAATTGCCTCTTGGACACTTTATCTTGTGAATGACACGGTGTTCAGTCAGGGGCTTCTGCTGACAGCGTGAACCACACGAGCAGGGCTCAGTTTGTGAACATCAGCAGAATCAGAGATGGAAATACCTCTGTGGCACTGGTGATTTAGTCATGGAATGGAAAGAATTTTCAACAGTAAATGCACTGGCTTTTGAAGTTTCTTTATCCTCTGCAGAGTTTTAACTTAGATGGCAATGGGATATCAGTATTCATTTTATAGAATTTTTTCTGGAAAATACTTTTCTTATTCTTGCCAGCCTGATGTTGTTTGCATTCAGTTCTTCTGTTATCAATAACTGTAGCAGCAATCCGAGCAGAGTTTGCAGAAATTGCTTTGTCTGTGCTTTGCTCCTCCAGTATTTATTGGCTGACACTCTAATGTGATTATTTCTGTGTCCCTGCTAAAGACACAGCTTGGAAAGATGCTACCCTGAGATGCCAAATCTGCACTTTTCTTTGTATGAATTTGTGAGAGAACAACTGTTTATTACAGGCACCTGATTTGAAAATTCTTCCTTTGGAAGATGAAGGTTAAGCAGCATTGAATTTATATTTGTGATAGATAGGTCTCAGCTCTGTGATAGAACAGTAGGAGTGTTGAAATCCTGGAATGATTTCATGTGGTTGTGCTGACAGGAGATGGTAGGAGAGGAAAGTTTTTACAGGACAGGAAGCAAGTTGCTGAACTTGGCATCTGCAATAATCTCGATTGGCAATACATGCCTTGAAGCAGAATATTTGGTCACTGAGCTGGAAAATTGTTATCAGTTGTGGCAAGACTATTTTTAGGCAGTAACATCTGTGGAACACCACTTCCTCAAACTTTTCACTATCTTTTGACAAGTCAGCCAGATGTGACTCACTTGAGCATATTGGGTGGAGAGGAAAAAACAATGTGTTGTGTTTACCAGAAATGCAAACATGACCTTTTCAGGATGAAGGCAGTCTTTATTCTCAGCCCATGGAAGAGGCAATAAGAAAAGATGGATTTTCATCATCAGTGTTAAACCTCTTTACAGTGCACTATTGTGGTCCAATGCTCTCACAGAAATCATGTTGAAGAGGGTTCTGCAAAAAAACCCAAACAATTCTGTCCTAGTTTCAGAGCAGAAAAGAGAGGGAGCCAGTGATGGTGTCCTGATTCTCACCCCACATGTCGCCTTCTGTCCCAGGGCTTGGGTTTGGCACTGCCTGGGGAAGCTTTTCTCACCTGGAGATGGTCTGACCCTTCCCAGAGCGTCCTGCCCTGGGAGCAGAGTGTTTCTGCCCAACCTGGAGTCGCCAAGAAGCCCTTGGTTAAATTAGATCGAGGTTTGGTTTCCTGCCTGTGTCACGAATGCCATGCCAAGGACAGTCCCCTCTCCTTGCCAGCTCCCGTGTGAGGAGCAGCTCTGGTTTCTTGGGATGATGAGCATGTCTCGTGTTGGCTGTTTGAGTGTCTCCTGCGTGGAGGGTGTCTGTTTCAGAGCTGCATTCCCACTGCTTGCTGGAGCTGGGGCTTGGCTGGGGAGCTGCAGCTCTGCGTCTCTGTGCCCTGCTGGCCACAGACACCCGCGGCACGTGGGAGGCCCTGCTGTCACCGTGCCAGCTCCGCGTGGGAGCGGGTCAGCTTCTGTCACCCTGCTTTGCCACCTGAGGTGCTGCACGTGGGAGTGGGAGCTGACTGCAGGGCTCACAAACAGGTCTGGCTTCAAATCCCTTGCTGATGGCTGTCATCGTAAGCAGATTTGTTTAAGTAACTTCCAAAATTTGCCAGGATAAGTTAACTCACAGCACTGTACTCACAGCTTGCTGCTGCCTCGGTGCTGGAGCCCAAAGAGGAGGGCAGCCCTGACATGAGGAGTGGCACTTTGGGAACATTTGGGGTGGTTTTTGTAGCCCAGGAATCATGTTTGTACCATGCAAGCCACACTGGAATTGCCATGAGAGACTGCAGGAGCCCAATGGTGCATTTTACTGCACGGGGAACCCGCAGCATTAAGGGCATCTCATCCTCTAACGTGGCTTAGTCAAAGGAAATAAGCCCCAGGGAGGTATTACCTGCCAGGCTCCGCCTGGGGCCTTAGAACAGGAGTCAGACCTTGACATTTGATGTCTCTGAAACAGGTTTTGGCTTAAATTCAGTTGTTTACTACCACAGTCAGGAGCAGATTTGTTAGACAGGGCTAATTACATGTGCTTGTTCCAAAATCATTTGGAAACTGTAACATTTGTTGCTTTTCAAGCGCTTTAAAATATGCAAATATTTCATGCAATGAAGAGAGCTGATTTTTGCAAGAAGCCACATATGGTGTTACAGCCAAATGTGATTTTAGAGGTGGCCCAAAGCAAATCCACTGGGTCCCCTGAAAGGAGGAGGGCTGGGAGGGTTCCTTGGTTGGTGCCAGTGTCTAATCACAGGTGAGAACTGAGCAACTGGACAGTTTATTTGTTCTCTTCATCTGGAAATTGTTAAGCAGTGGGAAGATGACCAGGATCCATTCCCAGTTCCAGATGAAGGGATGTGCAGGGGGTTTCTCATGGGGGTGTTCCTCGTGGTGCTGCTGTGCCCAGCCAAGAGAGACTGGCACTGCCTTCAGCAGCACTTACAGGCTCTAACTCCTCAGATCTGAGAATTCCTGGGATCACAGTGTTTCAAATATTGCTGGGTTTCTGGCTATGAAGTGTTTGGCTTGTGCTGCTCAGACATTCTGCTGTGTTGATGGGATCCAAGGCTCCCTTCCCCAGTGAGTGGAAGCTCAGCCTGGCCCTCTCTGCTCTTGCCTTGAACAGTTTTATAGAAAACCAGTGGATCTGGGGCTTTTTAGTGTTCTGCTGAAGGTGCAGCCTCCCCAAACCCCGTAATTAGATGAGACCCTGCTCGTGTATCATGGGAGCAGGGATTGGAAGGTGTTTCCTTTAGGTGAGTCCAACCGTGCTAAAGCTGTTGGAGCATCCAGAGATACCGATTCCTCCCATATTTTAAGTGTGGATAATTTTATAAAAGCCCTCTTATTTTGTTTGTGTCTTTGCTGGAAACCATGTCTATCTGCCAACCCTTTGGAAATGTCATGATGTAATTATTTTAACAGGCAGTCTGTGCTCCTTTATTTGGGGGATATTAACCTTTCTAAACAAAAGAAATGTTAATATACATGGGAGACGCAGCTAATGGGATTTCATTTTTCTTATTAGAACAGACTGGAGTTCTCTTTTTAAATTATTGTAAAAGAATTCAGCAAGTCGAGTAATTGCCTTCAGCTAATCCACGATGGCAAATTTGAATGTGAATATCCAGATCATTCTGTATGGATGGGGAAAAAGTAATGTGATTTTCTTGTTTTTTATTTGCTTTGGCTAAACAGTGTTGAAGGATGATATAAATTCATTGAATTCGAAACAAAGAACATGCTAATTATTAATGCGCCGAGTTGTGGTGCGCTGTGAACATGCTGTTTAATTTGCAAGGCCTGTGGTGGCCTGCTTATATTTCATTGCCTATTGATTCAAAGTTTGTGTTTGTGTGTGGTTTGGTGGTTTTCCCTGATAGCCAGGGAATTTCAGCTGGATTTATGGGCTTTTCCCCCTGGTGTGGACACCGTTGTCAGATCTGGGCATGGGCGCGCTGGCTGTGCAGGTCTGGACACAAATGGATAATGCTTTATAGGGCTTGGTGCAGGTTGACTGGATTAATTCAAAGATTAATTTCTCTGTGTGCAGCCTGTCCTCAAGGCTGCCTCCTGCTCACCAAAAAGCCCCTGGGCTCACCATGGCCTTTCTGGGGCAAACACTGCTGCTTTTACGAGCTGATGCTGCTTTTAAAGTCGTTCCTTCCCCGGCGTGCCTTGCGGTTGGAACGCGTTGGGATAAATATCCCGGACTCTGCAGGATTTATCTTCCAATCTCGATGTTAAAGGGACATTTCCAAGCGCTCTAATCACTGGCTTTATCTGCAGCCAGCTGGTGTGGTTTGCAGTGTTCTGTGGCTGCCTGGGCGCCTCCGCCAGGGCTCAGAGGGAGCCGCGCTCGCGGTTAATGGATACGTAACAGAATTTGCTGTGACCCCCCGGTGGATAAAGGAGGATGAGTGGAAGGCCAAGTTGATTGCATGTCTGGAAGAATATTTGTGCCTGATTTATGTTCTAATTTTAGTATTGGGCTTTCTTCACGATAGTAAAATGTCACATTAGCATGGAACTTTCCATCTAATACACTGAGAACAAACACTGGGGCTGAGGCCGTTGTTTGGGCTTCCCTGAACATTGGGGTCCAATGGCTTTGCTACAGCAGAGTCTTGGTTAAAGCTGTGCTTCTATGTGCAATTTTGTAGGAAATCCTAGGGTAGTAGTTGCCTTCCCTTTTCCTCAGAAGTGCTCAGGGAGGTCTGCCTGGGGTGCTTAATCTTGGTGTTAAAATGTCAGGATGCTTGTTAGAGGCTGGATGAAACAGCCTCCAAAGCCTGGTGACTCTGAAATCCTTGGCCGTGTTAAAGTACACAGTTGAGGGAATTCCTTCTTGGCACTTCATGTTTGCATTGGTTTTTGGCTATAAATCCAAGTGAGATTTTCATCCGATGAAAATTGGTGTCATGGACCCCTCAGTGCCACGATATCAGACCCCAGGCTCACCAAAGTGTCAACTGCAGTGACTACCCCGAGTGGTGCTGGTGGGAAGCTTCCAAGATCTCATCTTCTGCAGTGTTGGAGGCTGCTCCTCAACCAGTGATATGAAGGAATTAATAATTCATCTTGTGTCTGTAGGAGGAAAATGAGTCTTAAATTTGATTAGTAAATGACAGGTTTCAGCCTGGTAATTTGCAGCCTTTATTAACAAACTTGTAGAACTTATCAATAACGCTGGAAGCCTCTTTATTTTGGGCACCTTTATTGTAGCTGGTGTCATTTTTTGCAGGGAAGAAGTGCTGGTATTCCTATCTTGAGCCAAGCTCATTAAGGCTCCAGGACTGTTCCGCTTGTACACGGTGCCTCTTGCCAGTTATATGCCACAGATGAGTCACAAGCCTGTTTTGATTCCTGGTGGTTCTCCGCCTGCTTTGCCAAATCCCCCAAGATTTCTTTTTGAGATGATCCTCCGTGGTTAACCACGACGTAGAGCCTGTCCACAGATTTTATGTGGGATTTTTGGGTTTCTCTCACACGGTGGTATGAGACACGCTGCGAAGAAAACAGTAGCCATATGTAGTCTAGTCTTGTCAAAAGTTGGGAGAAGCTGTGGAGTGACTCTTCCGAGTTCTGTTGGAGTTTCCTTGGCTCTGCAGTGCTGATGTGCTGGAAGCACTGCAGTGAGTCTGTGACAGGGACTTAAAAGTCCCTTGAATTTCCTGAAAGTCCCAAGACAACTTGAGGAGCAGTTTGTTTTCCTGGTGTTTATTTTAGTGCCTTTGCACCGTGCTGGGAGGTCTCGAGCCAAGCCCTGCTCAGATGGAGAATTGCTTTGGTTAAAGTGTGCTGTGATGCGGGTGTCAGGAGGATTTCACTGAGCAGGAGAAGGGTTCTGGGGGTGTTTGGGAGGCAGTGGGCTGTGGGCATGCTGGCAGAGCCTCTCTCTGAGCTGGTTTGCTATGCAAATTGGCAGCGGAGCGTTGCGTCGCGCTCGCTTGGGATGATGCTCTTAAAAGTTGTGCTGCTTTTGTAGATAAACACGAAGACATCCGCTTTCAACTTCACATTCTTTAACCTTGTTTTATTCCTTGCCTAGTGCTGACACTTTCAAGGCAGATGAAAATCAGACTAAATTTAGCAGGGAGCAGAGCCCCCATCCTTCCTTCTCCCCCACCCTACCCGTTCCACGCGTAGCGTCCGTATCCTTTTGATTAGTTTTGCCCTTGGTTTCTACTTCAGATGTGAAGTTTTGCAAAGTGATGCTGAAGAGAGGCCTGGGTTTTTTATGAAGTGAGCCCTTGGTATGGCATGTCTTCAGTCCTTTGCAGAAGTGAACCTGGAGACTCTTTCCTCTTGTCAGGCTGTGCTCTGCTCTCTTCCTGTCCTGGCACTTCTGCCTTATTTGTGCTCCAGGTGGATTTTCTGTATCTCTTGGTGCAGGATGGAGCCACTGATCTGGAGAAATTTTGTAGCAGGTACTGGTGAGCATCAGTGTTGACAGACTGTGTGCGTGCTGGTCCTCGCTGCTCCTCCGAGAACCCTCCTCAGACATTCCCCAACTCATTTAGTCCCATAGTCTCATTTAGTCCCTGTTTGAGCAGAGATTAATTATTTTGCTGTGTTGTGATGGCTGTTCGAAGCCGAGGCCTCGGGGGAAGGAATTTTTTAAGGCAGTTGAGCCTCAAGATTTAATTTGAACTCCTGTCTCTGCATTTGGACAAGCAGATTAATTGACCCTTGATAGGTGTGGGCTCTGCTCCAAGTGAACAAATCCCAGCTGCTTCCACTGTGCCTGTGCATGGGCAGACAAACAGCTGGGATGTGTGAGGTGGGACACTCCAACCCCTCTTGTCCTGCTGAGAGGAGAACCGAGTGTCTGGAGATGATGAGGGTGGCTCTGGTCACCTCGTTGGTGTGACAGACTGCTCACAGCTGCCTGGCCCTTTCCAAAGGGACCCCAGTGAACTGTTCCCCAGCTGGCTGGGGCTCTGGCTGGAAACCCCTGCCATCTCCCTCAGCTCCTCCTGTCTCTGCTGCCTGGTTGTTCCTTGTTCTCCAGCCCTTCATCCTGCATCAGTTGGTGTGCATATCTAATGAGGAGGAGCTGGTGACATCCCAGGATTAGCTAACCCCATCGCTTGTGAAATTAAGCCCTCTTGAGTGTTGAAATGCTGCTCGATGGCAGGTGAGCGTTTCTGTTATTAGACTTAAACATGCAGCTGAAGAAGAGGACTGGCTGTCCCATTACCTCCTCCTGTAGCCACTTGAACTTGCCTGTGTGTGCCTTGGACCCAAACACATCTGTGCAGATGCCACGAGTTTCACGTGGTGCAGAGCGTGGGCACGGCCAAGCTGAGCTGCCCACGGGGGAAGCGTGGTCCTTCTGCTGTGGGCTGGGATGTGCCAGATGCCAGCAGGTTCTTTCGGTGAGCAGAAATGCTCCCAGCAATTTTCTTCTTAAATAACAGCACTTTGCATATTCTCTTCTGCCTTTTACTTATGAAAAACAACTACCTGTGCCCTTTACTTTTGAAACCGAAGGGATGTGTGTGCTGTTTCCAGTTGGGAATGAAACTCGAGCTTCCCCAGCCCAAATTGCATTTCCTCAGTGCTGTTTAGATGAAAATTACAAGTTCTGTATATTCTCTTACGCAGTTGATGTGTTTTGTAGCTACACACCGATAACGTTCATGAGCCAAACATAACAGTGGCTCTGCAGTATGATAAATTGGCCCTGGTTTTTAGGTCCTCTACTACCTTTGTTCTGAGTAATCAAATTAAAGTAATCTCTTACTGCAGCATGGCAGAACCTGCACATGCAGCTGTTTTTTATGGTAGCTGTAGGTCTTAAGGTAAGTTAAAGTTATTTCAGTTGTTACTTATCTTTGGAATGACGATCATGACAAATGGCCAGTGTAATTTCTTTTCTTAGTAGATGGATAGAAAGGGAAGATATTGCACAGGCTGCTCGCTGAATTCATAAATTTTTAGACTGGAAACACTGAGTTGGATATTGAAACACTTAACGTGACAAGAAGACAGAGAATTGTTTTCTGATCTTGTTGGCGCCATAAAGTGAAACTCAGTTGGTGAACTTCGTCAGCAGCTTCTTGTTGCTGTGTAATTTAGATGGGAGGAGAAATAATCCATGAGATAAAGATCACTGGGGTTTGTTTTGCCTTTTCTGCCATGAGAATGGAGCTGTGGGGTCCAGCAGCTGCAGCAGGTGTGTATCTCACAGGTGACCCTGAAGGGAGGATGGGTGCTTGGGGCAGGGACTGCAGTGGCCAGTCTGACAGGGATGCTCCATCAGGGATGCTGCCTGTAACCTGGGATGGGCATCCTGTGTGTTTTGGGGCTGTAGGTGAGGGCCTTGGTAAAGCTTGGGGTGGTTCTGAGGCAGGGCACACACACTGAGACATGGCCAGGCCCTGGGGAGCCCTTGTTGTATCAAGCAAATACCAAAGTGCTGTCTGAGTCTTCTCTGCAGCAGTATCTCCTCTATCTGTGTGTCTCTGGTTCAAAAGCATCACAATGTTTGGTTTAAGGTGCAGATCAAGCAGAGAAAGGCCTGCCTTTGCTGTCTCTTGGCTAGCTGGTATGGGCAGGAGCTGCAGAAAGGACATCCAGAAACCAGAGTGACTTGGCACGAAGCTGCAGAGCGATTTCTTAAGGGTTGCCAGCAGTGCTGATGGGAATAAGCTCCTTCCCTCCGTCCTGGGCTGGCTCCGTGCTCTCCTGCCTCGCTCCTCTCCTCTTTTGCCAAAGTGCCAGTAGATGTGGTCAGCACAGAGCTCAGGGTACGCATCCAGCTTCCCCCAGTGTTCCTGCTTGTGCTCTGCCTTGATTGTGAGCCAGGCAGTACTGGTGTGAGCTCCATGGGTTTGCTGATGTGCTGGTTTTTCTGCATGAAAGGAGGTTTTATTTAGCATGATGTTAATTGGGTGTTGCCCTTCAGAATATGTCGTGTGAGCCTTTAGGTTTGCGAGCTGGATGGGAGAGGAGCAGCTCCCTGACTGCATCTGCAGCACTTACACTTGCATTTGTAAGAGGGAAGGAAAATTTGGCTTCAGATTTTGCCAGCTATAAAGAAAATATTTTGATACAAGCTCGTGAGTCATCGGAGGTAAAAGGGAGGAAGTCTGAGCACTAGAGCTGCCTGTGGCTTCCCAAGCAGCTGAGTCTGAATACAGGACTGTGCTCACAGCTCGGTCACACTGCGCTGCTGGTGCCCCAGAGCAGGGGAGGGTGGTACCCGTGGGGTGCCCCCTTGTCTTTCCAGTGGCTGGGGCTGCAGCATGAGCTGAGGACTAACACTGAGCCCTGTGGATTGATGCTGAGCATCTCTTGGTCATACCTGGGGCAGGCTCCTTCCCTGTGCAATAACCAAGTGCTCTCCCTAAGCACGGGTGATTGCCCTGCTGTCCTCTCCTGGTCTGTACAGGTGTGCTCTTCAGAAAACATGGCCTGTGGGGTTCTTGCATCATCCCTTGTCACCATGTGGACTGAACAGGAATTGCTGTGGATGGGCTGCCACCAAAGGACATGAACTTGAATAACCCTGGGGTTTTCTGCACTGTTCAGTGTCTGTGCTCCCCTGGGAATGCTCCTCGCTGGTGCCTGGAGCGCCTGTGAGACAGAAGTGTCTGGGCCACTAATAGCTTTTTTTTTGGTGCCAGCTGGGGAATATTGACCTCAGAGAGAACCTGGGCAGGGGCTCAGGCACTGGAGAGCTTGGCCAGCATGAGAAGCCTCTCCCAATTGTCCTCCTTGATGTACCAGTATTTAAACGATGCTAATTTTCTGTTCACCTTTCATTTGTTGGGATGGCTGCTCAGAAAAGATAATTTTTTCATTTTCCCTGGGCTTCTGGATGGTTAAAAAGAAGCTGTGTGTCGTGCAAGATGGTTGCAGAAAAAGTGGCTCTTGGAATAAACAAACGGAAGGCCTGTAAATGCGAGGCAGTTGAGTAGGGAAGGAGAAAAGGCGAGGCTATCGCACGGGAACCAGGTGCTGGCATCTCTGGCTGCCTCCCTCCGAGGTTCCATCTGACAGCAAAGCAAACTCGCCCGCGCCTGCAACACCACTTATTTCCCTCAGCACAGAATTCTGATTATTAATTTGAAACCGTATCAGTGTGCGAGTGATGTGGCGGCGTGCAGACAAACAGAATACTTTGGTCTTCCAGGGGCTGGCTGCTCGGTATAATTGCGGCTTTAAACAAATTCAGTGGCCGGAAAGCTGTAAAACATTTGCAGGCGAGAGCACGCTTTGAATATTCATCTTCTGTGAGTGTCACCGAGTGACATCTAAGAGTAACTGGGCAGATATGGGTGCCAGGCAAAATAGAGAGTGGGGAGTCTTGCTCGCTGATTTGTATTCTAGATGTAGATCTTAAATTAGTTTGAGATTTTAAAATGGATTTTTAAATGCCAGGCACATAAGAGGCGGAATTGATATTAATATTAATAGGCTTAAAAAGATATTTAATGAAATATTTGTATAATTTAATATCTTCATAATCAAGTCAGAAAAGTATCAACTGACCACAGGGCTCAGAGACCTCCGTTGTGCCATCCACCTGGTGGGCCTCAATGTGTGGCGCGTGACCTTGGATACCTGGATCTGCCCTCGGGTTTGGGCTGACCCACACCCTGCTTCTGCCACCCCAAATGTCACTTATTTGGCAGTGATGGGAGATCCATATGGTGGCAGAGGCACCACGTTGGTCCCCTGGCCTCGGGGCTGGAGTTTTCCCTGTGCCAGGAACACGGAGGCAGTGCCGGGAAGGCGCAGTCCCTCGGCAGGGAGCCTTGCTCCAAGCAAACAAGAACTTGGAAGAAGTAAGAGTGGTATCCTGCAGATATAAATAAAATGAGGCCAGTTGCAGGAGGAGGAGGAGATGGGAGAGACTGAAATATTAATGAAGATATAAAGCACTGCACCTACACTGAGAGCAGTGTGATGTTCTTGCTCATCTATTCATGTTGAGCTGGCTGGAGCTTTAAATTTTAAAGCCTGGGTGGAGAAGAGGGGCAAGGTTAGGCAGCTCGTTAGAGGCTGTGGTGGTGCTCACGGGCAGCTGAATGGCTCTGAGGGGAAGGAGCCTTCCATCCCAGGGATTTGGCAATATCCCTGTGGCTGAGCCTGCTGTGTTGGGCATCCCTCCCTTGTGCTGGGTACTGAGGGTCTGGGGGATGGGATGTCTCTGCTGCTGAACACCTGTCTGTGCCAGTGGCCAGGGAGCCAGGGCATGACACCCCTACACAGACTGGACAGCTGGAAAACCTCAGGGAGGCGAAAGATGGGCGAGTTAGTGACACCTGCCTGGGTGCCATGGTGATCCATGGGCTGGCAAAAGCAGCATTCAGGGTGTTCTGCAGAGAGTGCTGTGGGGCAGCCACCCCACGGGGACAGTTTGGAGTGGTTGGGGCTGTTGCACCACGGATGGGGCCGCACAAATCCCTGAGCTGGGAGCAGGTTTGGGGCGGGTGGCACGGTGAGAGTGTTCCTCCGCAGGAGGGATGTGCGGGCTCTTCTCTGGCAGCTGCTGCAGGTACCTCTCGGCTGTTTCCCTGTCTGTCTCCTTTTCAGCAAGGAGTCTGCCTCCACCTACAGGAAGCAGAAAGCAAGAAAAACCCCCATAGTCAGAGAATACTCTATTAGCACTCATCTTTCAGAGGAGCAGCTCGTCCCTCTCGGTGCAGCACATGGCCCTGCTCCTGGAGGAGCTCTGGCAGCCTCCAGGCTCTGTGCCTCTCAGACAGGTTTTAATTCCCCGTTCCTCGTGCCCAGGCCTCGACAAGGAAACGTGTGAAAGCTGACAAGCCAATAATTGAATTTTGATTGCATTAGCGAGGCTTCTGCTGGGGTTTGTGCTGAAAGACAAAGCAGATCTTTCCGAGGAGAGCGGTAATGGTGCAGGAAGGTTTGGGGAATCACAGCTTTGGGGGGAGTGGAGCTTTGAGTGTGGAGTCATTGGCCCCTGAGCGGCGCAGGAAAACAGGAGCAGGGTTGATACCCGTGTTGGCACACCAGGCAGGCTGGGCAGGGGTCTCAGGGGACAGAAAGGGCTGGAATTTCCATTCCATGGAGCTGGCTGGTGGAGGGGTGCTGGCAGTGCCCGCAGCAGGGCTGGGTTACCTGGTACCCTGTTCAGTTTTGTTTGCCTTCTTCCTGCATGTGAATGCAGAAGAGAGAAAATCAGAGCTTGGCTTCTCCAGGGCCTCTTCACAGAGAACCTTTCACTGCCAAAATGACGAGTGGCTCTGTCACTTTCTCCTGTCCCACTGCTGCCTTGGAGCTGTCATTCCTGTTTGGGTGCTCAGTGTTTGGTTCACATTTGAATATTTGGATGGTTTTCCAGTATAAGAGACTGTCTGGGACATCCTGCTATGTAGGACTTGCAGGATGGGGCACGCTGGGGTGCTGGGCACTTTCAAATATCACTGTTGCTGTTGTGGGCACTTCCATGGGACAACAGGGCAGCCTGGACAAAAGCCTGTAACAGCATCTTGTGATAGGCACAGTCCTTGGTGCTGGTGCTCCAGCTCTTTGGAGCAGTGTTCTCCAGGTGCTGGGGACCAGGATGAGGAGGGGTCTGGGTGGCAGGGAAAGAGTGCCCACCCTGGCCTGGTCCAGCCAGGCAGCCCCCTTGTACCGAAGGAGTGAACTGTGTCCGTCCACCGTGTCCAACAGCCACACATCAATCCATTGTCATGCTCTGGGATCACCTTTGTGTGTGTTGGGGGGATGGTGCCACGTTTGAATGATGTCTGGGTGAGAGAAATTCCAACCTCTGCATTTTCTGTACAGGATACCTGACAGTAAAGCTGTGGGATGACCTTTATCTTTATGAGCTGGGAGAATTAAGGAGTTCTGTATTTTAGTTTAATTAAGCTATAAGGCGTAACAGATGGTGCTTTTCTGGGTGATTATTGAATGTCTCTGCTTTGACTGAGAAGTGCAGTAACGCCGTGGTGATGAATGTGTTGTGGTTTGGAATACCTGAGCTCTTGGAGAACACGTGTTGGTGGCTGTGTGTCCACACTGCCCGCAGGGCACCCGGCCCTCAGTGCTTCACCGTGTGGCTGCTGATATTTTCCATCCTGTTTGGCCAGGGTGCTTGGGTGGCATTGGCCAAGCTGCCACCTCACGTGGCTTGGCTTCCTGGCTGTGAGAGCAGAGTCACCTGCTCCCCCTCTGCATCCATCAGCACTTTCCAAGTATGAGATTCTGCAGGGAAATGTTCTTGTTGTACCAACTGCCCTGAGCAGAGGCAGGTCTGTGCTGTGTTCTTGTAATAAAATTGACAAACAAATTACCCTAGAATTTCCAAAATTACCCTAGAATTTCCAAAATTACACGGATTCAAAAAACCCCCAAGCCCCAGCATTCAATCTGCAGAAACATCGCGCTGTAGGAATCACCAGCCTGATGAGATGGCGTTGGCGGCAGCACAGCAAGGAGGGACTGAGAAACGCAATGGGCTGGAAAGCCAGAGCAGCAGCCAGCTCCTGTGGCTGCAGATCAGGTACACCCAGAGCATTGGAGATGGTGCTGTTCCAGTATTTGCATATACATAACCAGGTCAGGCATTAAAGATGCATTGTAGCACGGCTGGTGTGTAGGACTCGGGCAGCTGAGAGGAGCTGAGGTCATGGCAGGTTGATTTGCTGTTTGATTTTTTTTTTCCCCCCTCTATTACATGAGAACTTTGCATGAATTTGTCTGTGCTGGGTGTTCCTCTACACGCTGGCAGCTGCCGTAGCTGCTTCAGATGTTAGAAAGCAGCAGAAGGAAGAGTGTGGAATTAATTGAGCAAATCTGACCAGTCCGAGGCTTTCACAACAGGGCTCAGGCAGTGAATCACAGAGCGGGTTGGGTTGGAAGGGGCTTGAGGCATCATCTCATTCCAACCCCCTGCCACAGGCAGGGATGCCACCCACTATCCCAGGTTGCTCCATGCCCTGTCCAGCCTGGCCTTGGATGCTTCCAGGGATGGGACAGCCACAGCTGCCCTGGCAGCCTGTACCAGGGCCTGCCCACCCTCACAGGGAAGAATTCCTTCCCAGTATCCCATCTAACCCTGCTCTCTGGCAGTTTCTTCTGCATTGTCATCATCCCCTTTTCTTTCCCCCAACTTGTCAGACGTGGGAATTGCTCATAGCCTCACCCTGAACTTGTGCTTCCTCAGTATTTCAGATCACTGACTAATATGCCTCAATTTTTCTCATTAATGGAGTATTTGAAATGATCAAAATGAAATAGATTCACTTCCTGGCTGTAAAGTTGTTACAAGGATGATCTATGAGAAGTTTTTAACAAAGCTGTAGTCTTTTTTGGAGAAAACTTCTCATTTGTCTTGATCTTGTGCTGTTACAAGATGATCTGGGATCATTCTTTAGATGGTGAACTTTGAAAACCAGCAGTTATGCAGGAAAGCTCCAAGTTGTGGTTTCAAAGGGCCTTGTCCCTTCTCGACCTTTCCTTCCTCTGCTTTCGTGAGCCAGTTCCTTGTTCCTCCTCGTCACAGGGTGGTCACCTGGGGTGGGACACTCTGTCCCTGACACACACGGGGTGCCACACTGAGGCTGGACCCCCATGGGCACGGGCAGAGCTCCCCCTGCCCGGAGCTGCCATCCTGGGGTGCTGCATTTCGGGACTGCACAGCACAATGAGAACCCTGGGCTGTAGATGAGCTGGCTCGGTGCCATTTTTGGAGACAATGCCCTGCCTAAATAGCCTGGATTGGGCTGAGAAGAATAATTGCCGCTATGAAATAATTTTGCAATTACCGCTGTAATTAAGGGCAGTTTGTTAATGAAAGTGCTTGGTGAGTAATGGCCGCAGGGCACTCCATCCCGCGGCACGGTGCGCGGCGCGGGGACGGCTGGGGACACGGGGACACAGCTGTCGCTGGCAGGATGGATGTAAATACCTGCCACTGCTGGTGATGAAGTGCCGTCATTACCCCCCTGCCCTGCGGGAACTGGTCAGACAAGGAAAAATAAACTTAAAATATGATGGCAAGCGCCGTGGCTGCCCAAGGCCCCTTCTCCCGGCCGCGTTAATGGGATATGCAGATGCCCTTACCCAGCTGATCCATTGTGCAATTCCGAACCTCCCAAGCCATTTGTCAGGAATATGAACTTCAGGCTGCGTTTTTGTCACTTTACTTGTTTTGAGCTTGTTTTTCCACATAGTGTTTTCTTTCAGAACACAAATCTTCACAGATTTTTCCTTTGTATAGCTTAAAAAAAATTACTGTTAGGAAACGTTGCCCTGTTTGCATGTCAGAGTGCAGGAGGAATGCTGGCTGCAGACCCTGGCACAGTGTGTTTGCAGGGAAGCAGCCTTGGAAATACTTTGGTGTGTTTGGGCAGGAGTCAAACTAATGGAGCATTTTAAATTGCTAGAGGAGGCAGCTGGCAATGGACACATTGTCCATGGGCTGAGGATTTGTGAGGGTTTCCTGAAGCCAGTATCTCAGAATCGTGTGGAATTGTTTAGATTGGAAAAGACCTGTAGGATCATTGACTCCAGCCATTTCCCTAACACTGCCAAGTCCACCAGTAACCTGTGTAGTGATGGCATTCTCAGGGAAGTAATTTTCAAGAGCCTCCCTTGTTTTCTGTGTGGCCCAAACCCTCAGTGTTGTGGCTCTTGGCTCTTTGTGGGGCTCCTGAGCAGATCTTCCAGCATGGGAGACGGGGTGGGATTTGGCCTCTCATTGCCCCTAAGAGGAGGGTGCCTTTCCCAAGGTACCAAGTCACCCTGCTGGTATCTGGGTGCCAGGTTGGCACTGAGCAAGCCAAATTCCTGATGAATTTCAATTCCAGCTGCTGAAGGGCTTTCCCTGGGATATCAGGGCCATTGATTTACAGCAGGTGGGAGCAGAGGTGAGGGAACTTGTGGGAAGGTTTCAGATGTGCTGGAGAGCAGGGAGGCTGCTGGTGCTGCTGCATAGCACCATCACCACACACAGGGGGATGTTTTGTGTTGGGACGCAGCTGTGAAGGAGGAGTGGTGGCGCTTGTCCCCTTAGCTCCGTAGCTACAGGGCAGGACGGGGCTGCCAGGGCAGCAGCCAGCCTTCTGCAGAGCAAGGAAAGGCTTTCATTGGTGCAGCTCGTTAGAGGTGGAAGGATGTTTGTGTGCCCAGCGCATCGCTGGGTAGCAGCGCCTCTTGTTTTAATTGGATTTGCAGCCTGCTGAAGAGCCGTGATTTACAACAGCTGCTCAAATATGCACAGCAAGGTCTTGGGGACTGCTGAGGTGTTCATCTGACCATCAGCGGAAAATCATTCTGGCCCCGTGCATTCCGTTTGCTCAGGCTGAGCTCCGGGAAGCGCGCGGGCAGAGGGGGAGCGCGCAGAGGCTGCGTCCTGCCGGATCCGCCGCCTGCACGGGAACGCCGGTGTGGATGCGAGGAAGCAGCCTGTCTGCCTTTACATGAGGCTTGTCAGAGGTTTTATAGATCTCCATAATGAAGATGGATCAGGTTCATTCTCGTTGCCAGTTGCTCTATCAAAATAGCGCTAATTACCGCAGCCGCACGTGCCGCGTGCTGCCATCTTCCTCCTTGGAGCCTGAAGCACGTCTTGTGCCGCTCACAATAGATAAAATGAGGCAACTTTTCCCCTTCTATTTTTGGAAAAGTAGTTAGTAAAGGAGAAGGAAATTGATTTTGGTGTCAGAAAGGACATTTCTGACAGGAGCATACTTTGAAATGATTCAAGGCATCTGTTTCTGTTGCAGACACCCAAAGCTGCTGAGAGCAGTACCTAAATTAAACTGTTTAAGATGTCAGCTCTGGGTACGAAGGCAATTTACATCCCGGTAGCACGGTTGGAATTTTTATCGTGTAATGAACTTTCTCACTCAGTTTACGAACAAAGCCTCTCCCACGGTAACTATTTTTGTGGAACGTACAGATCCTCAGGTGCAGGATTGATGTTCATGTTGGTAATGGATGGGGCAGAGTGTGAAGGTGTGAGCAGGCTTGCAGGAGCTTTGGTCATGCTGTTTCATGATGGCTGGCTTTGGGACATCAGTCTGGTGGCCTTTCTCTTACAATTTTGGTTAGGGTGATTAAACACTAGGGGAGTGATTAAACACTGGGGAGAAGCATTCCACCTTGCTGCCAGTGCTTGCCCCCATCCTCTGTGATCTGCAAAGGGTCTGCAGCGAGATCACCTTTCAAGGCGAACATTAAGTTAATATGGAAGACTTCTAGAGCTCTACAATTGCAAGGTCTTTGTAATTGTAGAGCTCTAGAAGTAATTTTACTTTCCCCACTGCAGAACAGATCTGGCAGTTTATTGCCAGAGCCTTGGCTCCCAGCCTGGCTGACCTTGGATCTATGCCTTTTAACTATCAGCGGGGTTTCTTGTGCACTGTTGTGGCCTTTTATGCAAAGAACAAGCCCCTGTTGTGGCCGCCAGCTTTGCTAAAGCATTTGTGATGCTTGGAGGATGCCAGTGAAGGTGGGAGGCTTGATTTTTCCCTTTCACATGCATCTCTCAGTCAGCACTTGTTGTGCCCACGAGGTGGCTGGGAATGTAGAGACCCTTTTTAGTATAGATATTTACCTTTTTAAGGTTTTCCTGGTGAATTGAGGCAGATGAGGAGCCCAAGGGGAAATGCAGGCTGCGCTTCAGGGTCTGGTTGCTTCAGCACCTTTCCTATTCCCAGTTCTGACGCCTTTGGCAAATGGTCCAGAAATGACAGCAAGGCTGATTCGATCCCCTCAGAATCAGCTTTGTGTCCCTGCTTTATGTGCTTGAGTTCCAGCCTTGGCTGCTCAAGCAAAGCATCTGCTTGGCACTGAAAATCCAGTGTATAGTCTCAAAAAGGGGGCATTACACATGGTGCTGCTGTTTGGGGTGTATCAGCAGCTCTACACTGACATAATATAGATATTCCTTCACCCAGAGTTAATTTTCACTCAAATTGAGTTGTCTGCTTAAGGGGAGAACCAACACCCAACTGCCAACATGAGCAGCATATTGAAGGGGTCATGGGTGCCATGTCATTATCATTTGTATTAGTTTATATTGGCTGAAAGGATGAAAGGGGAAACAAGAATATTGACTTACGTTACTTCATATTGAATTAGCATCCCTTTGCAAAGGGCTTCTGGCTTAACTTGGAGCTGTGAATAGTTTCTGTTCAGCAGAGATGGGGAAGTTTTGGAGCAGGGATGAATCTGTCCCTTCCCACTGCCTCTTCCTGCCTTTTGCTGGGTATCTTGAGCTCAGTGGGACCTTGCTGTGCTGTAACTGAGTGGAGTTTGTTTAAGCTTTGACTTCAAACAGTGGATTACCTTTTATCACATTATATAATGAATTATTGATCCACTGATTGTGAATATTCCGGGGAAGGCGTGCCGCTGGAGGCTGCCACCAGCAGATCCAGCCCTGCCCTCGGCTGAGCAGTCTCTCCTGTCCCAGGCTCACACTGCCACGTCTCAGACCAAGCACAGCTCCTTGGGCATTGTCCTTGGAACGTGGCTCCAAGGGCACAGATCCTCAACCACCCTTCAGGCTGTCACAGCTCTCCCTGAAATCACCATTGCTGCTGCTGCTGGGAAGGGAGGGGTGTGAGACATGAAACCCTGGTGAAGGTGTGAGCAGGGGCAGCATTTCAGTCTGGATGGGGAGACCTCTGCAGAAGGGCACCCTAGGTCAGCCCTGGAGCTTCCTAGGGCCTTTACTCCTTGGAAATGCAGATTTTGTCTGTTTGCTGATGCCACAGAAGCTGTGGTTGGTATTTATTGAGTTGCTGGTGTTGAGGCTGACACTGACATCGTGTTGACACTGTGTGCTGTTCTGAATCTCAGCCTCACCGGGCCTCCCTCTCTAGAGGGACCAGTTCTGACTTCAGGACCTGTTCCCTGGGGCACTGAGGGAGCTGGCAGAGACTGGAACACACATTTCCATTGCTCTCCCTGCGTGGAGGACAGAGATAAAGCAAAAACATGGGTACTGCTGGCTGCAGGCTGCCCGGACAAGGTGTTGAGGAGCTGTTTGCACTGAGCGAGACGTACGGCGCATGAAGAAGAGTGCTGGGCTCTGCTCACCATCTGTGAATGCAGCAGATACCATCGCTGGGAACAGAAAGGGTTTTCAGTCTGTGAGATGAGTTCCTGATTGTTTTGCTCCATGCAGACTCCACGGGGCCGCTGCTGGTCTTTGGCATTCCAGCAGCATGGCCCTGCCTGCATCAATCGATCCCCGCCCGCCGTATTGACAGGCAGCTCCGATAGTTCTCATCTGAAGAAGTGCAGCATGGATAATTAAGCAATGCACTCTGCAAGTTGGTGATCAGCTTCTCGTGGAGGACCAGTAATGAATAAAAAGTACATTAAGTAAATTAAACTCTTGATGCCTGCAGGTCTGTAACTGCAGAGTTGCCTTTCTGAAATTCATTACAGTTTATAGGAGTTCTGTTAATCAAGAGACTCCTGCAGAAAACATTCTGGGAATTAAAGTTTATTTTATTTCTGTGTTGTTGTTTAGGACAGAGACAAGTGATGTTGCTGCTAGTGTCTCTGCATACTGAGCTGGGCTCTGAATCTGGGCCCATTGAATGTGGAAAAATCTAATTTAAGCAGTTAAATGGTCTTGCCCCCCACCCATATATATATAGATATATAAAACTATGTATAATGGCACTTCATGCTTTTTGTTGGTGACGTCTTTGAACAGACACCCAGGCTGATGGGCTCAGTGTCTGTAAGCCAGCCACCTTTGTGTTTCTTGGTGTGTGCATGGAGTATCCAGGCTCTCAGCAATGCCCAGGATCTGTCCTGTGCTGGATAGCCACAAGTATTTGGTATGTTTAGATTTCTTCCTCTGGAGCCCTGAATCTTTGTTCCATTCTGTAACCGAGAGAGTGCGAGGCTGAGCAGGTGCCCTTCTTAGTGTCCAGATGTAGAAACGTTCTCCAGCGACATGAACACGCTGCAGAAACCGTGTTTGCGCTCTAAACTTTTTTTTGCGAGCGGCTGCCAACTGCACGCTTGGATGGGAGCCATTTATTTGTAGCACAGTCAATCTTCCCTTAAAGAAAACCACCAGTGAATTAGCTTTTGCATAGTGTTTCAATCAAAGCATTTGATCCTTGTTTCTGAGAGATAATCCTAAGAACTTCTTATTTGGAGAATAGAAGACCGTGATGGATTTAATTCATAAAGGGAAGCAGCCGTAAGGAATGTAAATGTAAGAGGCTGATAAGGTAGGATTTCCTAGTTGCTATGACAACCCCTGGGTCATGAGCCTGAGAAAATATAAAGTAAGTCCTGGAGCTGTGAAGATGATTATAAAATTTAACTGTCATTCTTCATTTGGAGTTGATGGCAAACATTATTTACTTAAGTTTATCTCCAGGCAGGCGAGGATCCTTTCTTCCTCCCTTAAATCGGAGCCTCGGATCACAAATGAACGTGTTGTGCGCGGCCGACATTATAAGGCGAAGCCACTATTTATTATTCTAACCAGACAATTTGCACGGAATATCCCTGTAGATTCGGTCACTCTCGTACAGGAGCAGGGCTTTTATCCGGCGTATCCCTGATAAAAGGCTCCCTGATGCTGCTCAGTGCAGGGGGATGTTCCCAGCGGGGGGGTGCCATGCTGAGGATGGTTCCCCACCCCAGGGATGCCCTGATCCCTGTTTTCTTACCCTGGAATCCCGTGTTTGGCTTCCATAGGGGAAGGAATGCTCGAACCTGATTATTTGTTGAGCGTGTGCCCTGTCCCACTGCCTGGTGGGCTCTTCCCTGCCTCGGGAGGGAGCAGGGAGCCACAACAGCCTCCGCGTTCCTCTCGTGCGTTTCTGCTGCTCTCGGCATCCGCTCCCACCTCAGCCGCGGCAACTTGGCTTCATCTTCTGTGCTGTGTTGTTGCTGTCCTCCAGTTTCAGACCAGCAGATGAATCCTTTTCCAGCCCGTAAACATTTTGTGGTCTTGAGGGTTGCAAGAGCAGTCCCAGCTGGGATGGAGTGAAGCATAAAATATCCCTGTGTGAGCTGCTGACGTTCCTGGGATTAGCAGCTCCAGGAGTTGGGCATCTGGGGGTGTGGCAGTGGCAGAGCCCGCAGCTGCCAGTCTCCCACTGTCCCAGATACCCAACTGCTGCAGAAAGGTGGATTTGTTCTGTAACAGCCTCTCTGAAAGATCTGCTCCAGATGGAAACCAGGGAGTTCCTGGCTTTCCACAGCACCTTCTGTACTGATGGGTTCTCTGCACACTTAAAATGGTTTCAGCCGTTCCTGGTGTTATGTAATTTAAAAAATACATATGTGATGAGCTGTTGTGTGTGTACTCTAAGGGATCAGCTGTGCCCCTCAGCTGCAGCCTCTGGACTTTGAGGGAAGATGGGAGAAAAAATTCTTAATTATTTTAAGGATGTTCCAGCTCCAGTATCGGAATGTCTCACTTGAGCACAAAAATCATTCAGCACCTGCTTCTGAACTTTATTTTACTGCATTTGGAAGACTTTTCTCTTGCTGCTCAGTGTACTCCAGGGGATGAAAAGGGAAGTCACTGGATTCAAAGAATCCACATGCAGCAAATGCCTTTTGAGGCTTTTCACTGGCTGCGGGATTTAGTGTGATGCTATTTTCGAGGCTGCTCTCACAATTTCAGTTGGGAAACTCTTTCACCTTTGCAGCTTTCATCCTGAAATGATGCTGGCGCGGGCGAGCTGGTGGATTGTGGTAAGGATCAGAGTTTGTAGCCATTACTGAAGAGAAGTAGCTCTTGTGCAAATGGAACAGAGCATTGTCACTGTACTGGATAAACAGAACCTGTAACTTTTCCTGGGGTGGGAACTTTATGAAGGCATTTGCCTAAGTGGAAATTGCAGCAACCCCAAGTTGTGCTTACAGTGCCTGTGTTACCTGTGAGCTGCATGACCTCTCTCCTTGTGCACATGAGGGGATGGACTTTGACACATCTCTTTAGTTGGTGACACTGTGTTTGCTCTGTGGGATGTGGCCATAGCTGTTGGTACCTCTGAGGCAGTGACACTGGCACTGGTGCTCAGCTGAGCTGTCCCAGGGCTGCCCTGCTCTGTGTCCCCAGGTCCTGCTTCCCCCCCAGGGAAGTGCCACAGCTGGGAATGGGCTTTGAAAAGCATGAGGCATCCATGTGCAGGAGTCCTCCTCCAAACAGGAGCTGACATTGGGCCCTGCAGGGCCACCTGTGAGTCATGGAACCCGCTTGGGTGGACACCGGTTGTGATGGCCCTGTAAAGTGGGGAGCTTTGTCCTGAGAGAAGTTTTTCCTGGTTTGGTAACACAGGTGTCTCAGCCAGGTTTGAATCCTTCTGCACACTCTGCACATGCTTAAGCACAAAACCAAGTTTTCCCTCTGTGTGTTTCAAAGTGTTTCCAATTCCAGACAGGAGTCTGTTTCTGTCTTCAGAGGAGAATCATTCTGGGAGAGTGATGGTGAGCATACTGTGGTGCTGGACATCACCTTTGTCAGAAAGGCTGGTTCCTAAATTTTCAGTGTCTTCCCATTTTTATTTTTTGGTAGCCAGAGTAGGCTGAGCCTCAGCAGCAGCTGAGCAATGTCTGGGGAAGGTGCTCATCCTTGGACCTTCCCTGGGCAGGCACTGGGGTGTGGTTGTACAGTATTTAGTCATTCAAGGCCATGTTTCGGGACGATACATCAAAAGATCTGGTCCAAAAGGCTTCCCCAGGACAGACCACTGTGCTGGAGCTCTGAAGCACAACAGAGGATGAAACATTGGAGCGTAACAAGGCTGATGAACACAAAAGAGCATTTTTATTTGGTTTCTCATGAGTTCTTCGTAAGCGTTGCAGTGTCTGTACGTTGATTGGAGATTTAGCCCTACTGCCCTCGTTATCCCTAGTTTAAGATGTAAAATGCTTTTTTTTGCAAGTGTGCAGGCAAAAGGCTTTTGAGTTAATTAAATCTATGCAGAAATGAGCTGTGAGCTGAGCATTGTAGTCAGCCCTTTCCAACCTGAGGCTGGACCCCACGGTGCTGGCCACTCGCTGTCAGCGTGCCGATGCCTGCCAGCATTCAGGTAGCATCAGATCCCTCTGTAAAATGGAGATTTCAAGCAGCTTGCAGGAGGCTGTGCATGTAAACCTAAGCCAGAAATAGCTGCTCTGACAAAGACTGACAGGTACGTGCCATTCTCTTCATCTGGCACATGCTGTCGGCGGTGCCGCTACGGGAGCTGGCAGCAGCCTTGCAGTGGTGGGTGGCAAACAAAGGCTGCTCTCAGAAATATTTTCCACACAAAGTTAGGATTAAAAGCACAGAGCCGATATAAAATACCAGCGATAACGATATGGATGAAGGGAGTTGCTGGCAACACACAACTAAACTGAAATCTGTAAAATGAGGCTTTTTCTTTTGTACTGAGTTTTTCCAGCGTTGCTTTCACACAGGGTGCATTGCCTATGATCTCCTCTGCCTCCTGCAATTGATAGAGCGACTGGGATCAATAATTCATGGACATATGGAACAGCATTAGCTGTGGAGACCAGGGTGCTCGATGACTCGGGGAAGATGCTGATGTTGCTGGTCAGCCTCAGCCGAGCGTGGTCCTTACGTGCTCACCTCTGCCCGCACCTGTGACTCATCTTTGACTCACCTCCAGAGGGCTGGGGGTGGAGAGAATGGCACTCATCTGCCAGATCCCCTTCAGGAGCTCCCACAACTCCGTGCAAATGCAGTTGTTCCCCTCCCACAGCTCCTTACTCTGCCTTGGGCTGTAACTCCAATGGTGTTGGTCCTGATGGCTCAGCAGAACCCACTCACCGCCCTCCTCTGCCAGCAAAGCCCAGGGAGGACTGCTACTACCTTCCCATTTTTGGTGATAGGAGGAGTAGGGGGTATTTTACTGAATCTGCTTGTTAGCACAACCTGGGTGGTGGACCAGGATGGTCTTCCTTTTACTCTGCCTTACACCTGTAAAGGTGAACAGCTGCAGCTGCACTTCAGGTGCTCTCCTGTTGTCCAGCCTGGCATGCACTGACAGGATAAAGCTTTCCAGGAGGTGGTGATGGTTATCTCCAGGCAGAAGGATGGTTTCTGGGACAGCGTGAGCCCCTTCTCAAGCTGATCTGTCAGGCAGGAGGAGATGTCAGGCTGGCTGGCGATGTGGGATCATTCCTGGCCAAAATGAAGTTGGGCAGCAATGGGTGTGGGTGGAATCCCGTGCTGGCATTTCAGATACCTTCAGTATCAGAATGCTGAGATAATTGAAATCAGAGATAATTGCAGAGCAGCCATGGTTAAATGTCATGGGTTCTGATCCTGTGAGAGCTGAAGCTGTGCGGGCAAGTGGGCAAAGAGCACACGAACAATGAAGGTTCTTACGAGTAAGTACAGGAGTTGAAGATCAACCTCTCCTCCCATCACCAGCATCTGTTGCTGCCAAAATGTAACAATTGTGTTAAATACATGGCTTTTCAACCAAATCCTGTTAAACCTCTTTGTGGGTGTGTACTGTGTTATAGGAGGTGATGATGCTGTTCCTTTGCTTTCTTGGGTGGAAGCCCAGGTCAGCACCCCCAGCTCTAAAGTGGGATTTTGGGGTGCTGCTGGCTTGGGTTTGGCAGTCTGGAGAAGTTAAAGGGCAAGGATTGAAAAAAGGCATACTATGATCTCCCAGAGGGCTCCACAAGTCCTCCAGGTTGTGCTTGGCTCCACTTCCACGTCTTCCAACTTGACTCCAGTTTTGGTCTGGTTTTTTTGCAGCTGTTGAGAAAGGGAAAGATTTGGAGAGGACAGGTCATATTCTTATTATCAAGTTTCCTTGCTTTGTATTGTCTTCTTATATACCAGGTGCCATTAAAGATCCCATTGAAGAGGCCAGTATCACACTGATAGTGTTGGCAAAGTTGGGGGTTGGACTGGCATCCAGCACTCCTGTGGTGGCAGAACCCATTTTTCAGTGAAGTTTTGTTTTTCCCTATTTGCCCATTGAGTGGGCTCCAGACCCTCAGCAGGACCAAAACCAGAACAGCTGTGGCAGCTTTAGGAGACTGCTGGAAAAGCCTGTTAGGAGGTACAAAGGCTGTGTTTAATTTATGGAAAAGAAGGGAGGGTAAGGCATGAGAGTCAGAAATTGGCTGTTCCCTTTGTAAGTGAAAGGTCACGTTACCGAGCACGGCAGGGTGGATTTGTGAAAAACGAGCTCCTGTTTGCGAGGAATTAGAATGAGTAGCTGATTTTTTAAATTTTTTTTCCCCACTTGTGACCTTTAAAGATGCTGCTCGTAGATTGATAAGCAGGCTGATGCTTTTAGCAACCCGATCCTCCATTTGCCTCTCTCAGAAGGACAATCTGTCAAACGCCATGGGTGTCAGTCTCAGAAAACCTTCCTCTCTGTAACCCCCCGGGGGAAGGAGGGATGTGGCGGCAGGACCCGAGCTGACAAACAAGGAAAATTCAGCGTTGTCTTCAATGAGTAAAGACCTGCATTTCCTGTGGTCTGGAGCCTCTGGCTAAGGACCTTCCCTGCGTCCTCTTCCCAGTCAATTCTGCTTTCTCCTTTTCCTGTGTCCTTGCCAGGGTTGCAGTGCTTCTGCCTGGTGGGACAGTGGGGATAGTTTGGGAAAGCTGGCTTTGCCCCCTGAGCCAGGAGAGCTGCTTTCCCTCCTCTGCTGCTGAGGAGGGGCATTTTGGGGCTGGGAATTGATGGTTTGGAGAGCCTCGTGTGCATTGCAGGTAGCACACGGTACCTGTGACTGTGTCTTATGTGGGTTGTGTTTGATGACAAAAATAATGGCAGCAGAAGATGGGGTGAACTCAGAAAAATCCTTTTCTTAGCAATGGACAGCAGTTTTGTGTATCCAGGTGTGCCAAAGCATCCTGGGGATGCAGAGGAAGCTCCTGCTGCTGCACGGAGGTCTGGCTTTCTGAGCTTGGCAGTCTCTTTGAGAGGCTTCACTGTGTTTATTTTCTGTTCCTAGAGTGCTGCTGGCACCGGAGTGCTGCGGCTGCAGACACCCTGGGTGGTGCAGTTCCTGTGGCAGCATCTCCTGTGCTCTGCTGGGGGATGACACAGTCCATCTACGGCTGTCCTGGCAGGAGCAGGATTCTTACTGGGTGACAGTTTGCTGCAGAGAAATCAGTGCTTTCCTGGTGATACTGCCTCCCATTGCCCTCGGTCATCCCTTCCAGTTCAGGCAGAAACTGGAACACGTGGCTTTGGTCCAAGCCCTGCTCCAAGTGCTCGAAGCCACGTGAGAGCTGCTAACGTGGGTAATTCCACCGTGTCATTTGGGTGCCCATTACTGGGGAGGTGTTTGTGCACGAGTAGTTCTCCTGCCGCAGTTGTGAGGCTGTTTCTGACCTGTTTCTCTGTTCCAAGAAGATCGTTGTCGCTTTGCCTCTGTGGTGCTGAAGAGCTCACCCATACGGTGTTTCTCCTTGCTGTAATGTGTTGCTCTCCTGTGAGGAACAGCTGACAGGCTGCCCCATGGCTCTGACCATCCACACTGCCCAAATTGCCCCGAGTTTGGCACATCTGGCCGAACAGCTGGGTGTTTCTTGACCCTGCCCTGTTTGAAGGTGCTCTGACTGCTCCTTCCCTGTGGGCAGAAGGTGCCTTCGTGGTTTCACTTGGGCAAAACTCAAGTGCAGGTGCTGAATTCCTTGCTAGGTCCTGTGCAGGGCACGAAAGGTGAAAGGTGCTGCCAAGACTCGTTCCCTGCGAGGGGAGGCAGCCCAGGGCGGGCTCTGTTCTACAGTGTCCCTTTGTGAGTGCCGCCCTTACATAAGCAGGGTGCTGCAGCAACAGCACGATGGAAATGATGGAAATCTCGTCAGGCCGGCCAAGTTCCCTGGGTCGGAGCCAGACATCTGGGATTGGGGTTTTCACGGCATTCTTCAGTAGCATGAGGAGCCTCATAAAGCAGCTTCTCTGGGGTATTGTGCCGAGAGCCGCATTCCCAAGCAATTACAGCCGGGGCTGCAGCAGTAATGAGCCCTCGCTTTGGGAAGGGACAGGAAGACAAAAGGGAAACGTTCAATGGAAGCTGCGAAGCCTTTGAACGTGAATAGCTGTGGGCTTGTTAATTGGGATCGCCATTGGGAACATTCCCTGTTCCCTCCGGCTCTGGCAGCGTGACCAGGCTCCGGCCAGGGCAGCGGGGTGGCAGCAAGGGAAGAGGGCTGAGAAGCTGCAGCTCTTCGTGGTTTCACCGTTAATGATTTCTGGTGAGGGACGAGGTGCAATTGAGCCTTTTCTGGACCAGAAAAGTGCTGCAAGTGGTGTTCTCAGCTGAGCGAGTCTCAGCGTAGCAAAACACTCGCCTGCTGCTTCAGAAGATTTTTCTTCTTTGGCACCAGCACCATCCTCAGTAGCTGTGGGGTGACAGGGGATGGAGGAGTTGCTCTGACTGAGCTTGTTGTTCCCGAAGATGCCTGCCCCAGCTGGTCTTTGGGGAGCAGCCGTGGGATAGTGGGTGCAGGCTGATGCTGGTGACAGGCACCGTGTCACATAGGCAGGTGGCCATCCTCGTGGCTGAGCTCCCACTTATTTACAAATCTTGGATATGTATTGGAGTGATTCAAAGCTTCCTTATTTTGAATGTTTCCTCTGGAGCTTGGTAGGTTCCAAATAAGAAGTGAAGTTTGAATAAGAACCTTTGGCTCACTTTGGCTTCTGCAGTGAGTTATTGCCGAGGCTGCTTGGAGATGGGCTGTTCATGTCTGTGTGGGTAACTATCAGAGAACATTTGTTGGTGTTTGTTTAGGAGACAAACAAAAACCCTCTGAGCCCAAGTGAAACGCTTGTCCCTGGGATTTTGAGTAAGAAAACAGGTGCAGTGTGGATTGTGACTCAGTCTGAGGCATGGCACCAGTACAGTGCCCGTAATAACGTTGTGTGTCCTCATGTCTCCACACAGCTCTGGCAGTTTGTGATAAATGATTGCAAACTTGCAGTTTCCCTAGGGAAAACAGTTGGTGCAAAGTTCAGGAAACCAATGCTTCCCATCCTGCAGGCCAGCACTCCCAAACGTTGTGGTTGGCAGTGCAAGGACAGATTCCTGGGCTCATTGGTACCAGAGCAACCGCACGTGGTTCCACTCTGTCATGAGATTTGCAGTTGAGAGTGACAAGTTTAATTCCTTGTATTGCATTTCGGATGGAAAGGAAGGGTACGGCAGATGAATTTCCTTCTTTTCTGATTCCCTCCCCCCCCATTTGATTGCGCTATTGTTTCTTTGGGCACATTAAAATAGAATTTGACTGGAGTCGTTATCCGCTGTCCCCGCGCTGCCGCGTGTAATCCTCTTGCAGAGCCCTCCGCTTTGTGCGGCAGCGTTGGCTAATGAGCAGAATGTAATTCGGTTTTTTGGAAAATTACATGAAACAGCATACCCATAAAACCTTCAGATTCAAGATGGCTTGTTTTGTTCTCGTAAGCAGCCCAAACTCCACAGCCGTTCATCACGCCGCGGGGTACCCACAGTGAGGATTCAGCCCCAGTTGGAGAAAACCTGTTGTGCTCCACGATCCATTCCCATGCACACTGCTTAGATCCCTGCGTTCAGGGTATGAGAGCAGGACGAGCTGCTCCCAAATTAAGTACAGGCAGTAGGAAAAGGAAATTTTGCAGGTTGAAGTCACCTGCCTCATTGTGGGTGTTGAGCATATGGTGTCTGTGTCAAAGCATTTTTCCACACAACTTGAGTATTTTGTCTCATCAGCTGAGCTTGATGCATTCCATTCACAGGATGGTTGTCGCAGGGTGATGGTTCCAAGGCTCAGCCTGAGGTGAGCTGAGGGAGGAGTGCTGCTCACAGGGAGGGTGCTGGGCTCAGGCCTGGGCGAGGTGTTGGTGCCGCTTCGGAGGCGGAACCCAGTGGGTGCCTGACTCCAGTGACTGATGACACCCGTGCTCCAGAGTAGCTGCCAGCCTGCAAACCTTTCAGTAACACACAGCCCTGGCAAGTTTAGCAAAAAAAAAATAATCTCCAACCCAAAAGCACCTTCACTACAGGATCCGCCCAAGTGGCTCCTCAGCAAAAACCCTTTTAACGTTTATAAACCACTTTTAAAAGCCAGCCTGAACCAGACTGTCATTTCAGTGCCTTGCTAGAAAAATACCCGTGAAGAATTGTCCTTCATTTGTAGCTCCGAAATGTGGTGTGTCATCCAGTTTGGTGAGAGCAGCGTTTACTGGAAGGTCGCGGTTGCTGGGGCTTAAGGAGGGGTGTTCTGGACAGACTGTTCCCTGAGTTAGAGCAGGTTTTATAAAGTGGTTTTAAATGCAAGTGATTAAGGGGAGGATTTCTCTTGTCTCAGGTGCAAATGCAGCTCCTGATTAAAAGGCAACTGCTGAAATCTAAAATTTTCACAACAGCACTGCTGAGTTATTTATTGTGGAGCATTTCCATTGAAAATGAGCCTTGTTTTAAATATCCTACCCTTGATGTGCTGAGTGCAAGGGGGCCAGGCTTACAGTTCGTGAAAACTTGGCAAAAACAAGCAGATCTCTTCAAACTGTTGGGGTTTGAGAAGAGAACTGTGAAGAATGTGTCTAATTGAAACTGTTCTTTCAAGAAATGCTAAGCAAATGTCTGGTAGATTTTCAGCTGCTGTTGGCAACATCTGTAAAAGGTCTCATGTCTCCTGTGACATGGCAGCAGGAGGGTTGGAGCCTGCCTGGCTTTGATGGTTGGAGTGTATTTTTATTTGAAATACACTCCCTGTGTGTACAGTAGAAAGAAGGAAGGTTGTTGGTGTGTGATGGGCTGCTCCTCCTGGTGCCACCTGCAGCAGTGCTCAGTGCCAGCTTTGTGCTGGGTGCCTGAGCACCTGGGGAGTCACCAGCCCTGTGCTGCCCAGCTGCTCCCTCGTGGGCATAAGAGAGCAGGTTTGTCCAAAATTACAGCCAGAAAGTGGTGTACCAGATTTTTGGGGGCTCCCTGTATTGCCCAGGTTTGTGCCCAGGCAGCCAGGGAAGAGCAGTGGGGTTGGGATGGAGCAGTGACCCCCAGCCCCACATCCCTCCCCTGTGCCCACACTGGGCTCCTCAGAATGTTCCAGAGAGCTGCCCTGCAGCACTGTGGGTGGCACTGAGGGGTGGTGGCAGCTTGGCACGTTGAGGAGCTTTGTCACTGGTCACTGCAGTGTGTCTGGTCCTGGCTAAAAGCGGTGAAGCTGCCATGGGGCCAGGCGTGGCGAGAGCCTGCAGGGGTTTGAGGTGGTTTGTAATCCTGGGCACATTGAGAAGGAGAGGCTTTATTTAATTCTAATAATGGCAGAGATAATGTTGGCTTTGTGATAGTCCCAGGCACAGCTGTTCTGCAATATCCACGGCAGTGCATGCTGTGAATGGCTAGCAAGGTATCGAGCCCCCAGGATGTTTTCCTTGCTTTTCAGTGCCTGGATGGATTGCATTGGTTTATTGGAAGAGCGCTGACTTTGTGCTTGCAGTAATTAATTCCCTTTTCCGGGCTGGGGGAAGGTTGGCTATAATTTCCTGCATTCTTTTATCATAAGGCCAAAGGAGAAGCTCAGAATAGCGAGCAGAGAGGAACACTGCATACATGCATTTTAAATTTAGTTTCAAGCAGTTAAGAAGACAGATTTTTTGGTGGGGTGGCCCCTCTGTATTTGCAGTTTTCAAGCAAGGTGACCTGGAGGATTGGTGCTGGATGTAGTGTCCATTTCCAAAATCCCTGGCTGTACTGCTCACTCCACCTGTAAATCCATACTCCCTTCTCCTTCAGGGCACTGCAGTGGGCTGGAGAGCAGGAGTTTGTTTCCCTGCTGGTAGTTCTGACAGTGCTTGTGGACAGGAGGAGGGTTGGTGGGGGCGAGTACAGGTGTGTGCTGACCAAAATTCAGTTGTATCTGAGCTTGGAAACATGGTAGAGGAGCAGCACAGTGTGTCCTCCTGCTGTCCCCTCTGCCTACCCTGACCTTAAGGACATCCTGGTGCAGGCTGCCAGCAAGGCATGAGAGAGCGTAAGAGATGGAAAATATTTGCTTGAGAGCAAGAAGGGCAAAAAAATTGGGGAATAATGAGTTTCTTGTGCGTTTTCACTGATTTTGGGGGGTTTTCCATAAGATGGCAAGCCCTGCGTGGCTCTCTCATGTCTGGTGTCACCTTTGCTTCGTGGCCATTGCTCTTCCCAGCACGTCCCATTGTCTACAGACAGGCAGGGAGGGCAAACCCGTAAGCCAGCGGGCTGGGGTGGGAATTGCCCGGGTTCTGGCCAGACTCCGAGGGTAGCACGCGTGCAGACTGCGGAGGGAGCCGCAGACAGCGCCGGGATGCCGGGAGCGCGGCAGGCACGGCCCGGGATGCCGGGAGCGGGGCACGCACACACACACAGCCCGGGGTACCGGGAGCGGGGCACACACACACACACACACACACACACAGCCCGGGGTACCGGGAGCGGGGCACACACACACACACAGACACACACACACACACACACACACACAGCCCGGGGTACCGGGAGCGGGGCACGCACACACACACACACACACACGGCCCGGGGTGTCCGGAGCGGGGCACAGCCCGTGCCGGGAGCGGCCTCGGGGGCTCCGGGGGGCTCCGGGCGCGGAGCGAGGCCGGCTCGGGCCCTGCCGCCGCCCTTGCCCGCCGCTCCCCGGGCCCTGCGCTCCCGTTGCCGTGGCAGCGCCGCGCAGGGGATGGAGCAGCCGAGAGCGGCTGCGGCACAGCCGAGATGCGGGGAGCTCGGGGCGGCGGGGAGAGGAGGAGGAGGAAGAGAGGGAGGAGGAGAGAACCTCGCCGCCCAAAAACAGCCCTCTGCAGCACGGCGGGGAGGGAGAATTAATAACACTTGCAGAGGCATTCAGCGTTCACTCCTTGCTACTTCTGAGATTGTACAACAGCATAATTTTTTAATGATGGGTAATGATGGAACATCAATTTCAGATCTGTTTTTCTGGCTGGTGCCTGAAGCTGCAGTGTCAGGCTCGGTGCAGGCACAGGGAACCGGGTGCCCAGATCCCTATGGATGGAGCTGGTGCCTGCTGATGTTTGCCGTGCGGATATCAGGGAGGAGCAGTAAATTGAAAATCGCTTCTAAATGGGCTCAGTTTGACTATTTTAATGCTTCTCGGGAGAACACAAGAAATGTAGAGATTTTAAAATAGAAGCAGCACGGCGGTGCCTGGTGGTGTGCGTTGCTGGTGTTTGTCTTTCTTTACAGTTCACGTCCCTTTGGTGGCAGCTCAGGCGCCTCACCTGAAAGCAGGAATGAAATTCCATTTGTCTCAGCTTGCAATCTGCAGGACGCTGTGGTACAGGGCTGTGGGGACAGGTGTGAGTCTGCTGGGCAGCCCAGTGCTGTGACAGGGACGCTGTCCCCAGGGAGGAACAGTGGCTCTGTCCTGCCCCCACCATAAATTCCCTTGGCCACGGGCTTTGCTGTTACCTTGGGCTCAGTTTTACCTGAGATTGCTCATCCCACCCCTGCCTTTGGGACACCCTTCCCAAACACTGGTGCACGATGGCTGCACACCACCCATCCTGCCACATATGGGAGTGTGGCAGAAAATGAACATTTCAGCCCAAAAGATAAAAATATGTAATGGGAAGGCTTTTCTTGCTGCAGCTCTCCCTCGGAGCAGACGCTTCAAAGGCAGCAGCGAATGGAAGTCACTCTCTGGAGCTGTCTCGTTCTTTCTCGAGGCAGTGTTTTGATAAATGTTGATGAGTTTCACTGTAAAACTAAATGACATTTATAGCACGATGTATGCTTTACCCATTGCTTAATTATACCTAATGGTGTTGGATGGAAAAGGCATTTACCATTTTACTTTTGTTTAAAATGACAATCTAAACCTCAGAGCCTGTGGGGTTTTGTGGAACGATGACGATTTAATTAAGAACTAAATACAATCTAATTTTAAAAGGCAATTGCAACTTTAAGAAATAAGTGATAAAATTTACAAAGAGCTTGCTGAGAGAGGAGTGCTGGCCTTGGTGTGCCTGCTGTGGGATGGGGTGGACATCTGAGGGCGTTTGGGTGCAGATTTTGAGGAAGGTGGAATGAGGACCGAATCCAGACTTGTTTTCTCTATATTACTGTATTTTTTTGGTCATATGCTTTACAGTCCTGTTGCTGCACCCGCAGAGGCAGTGAGAGGCATTGGGCTAATGCAGTTTATAAACCCAAGGGTTTATTTTCGTGTCCACAACACTATTTCTCTTCCCTTCCTCCCAGCTCTGCCTTTGTCCTGGCAGCCAGCAAAGAAAACAGAGCCTCTATTGAAAACAAGGCGTGAGGAATGAGAGTGGTTCAGGCAAGCTGCATCTTTAAAAATAAACACTGGAGCAGAGCTTTGTGCCTTCCACTCAGCTGGCAAAGCACTGACAGCAGGCAGGAATGTGTTCAGGAGCATCTGCCCTTTCTCTTCTTTTCATGGGTTTAGTCAAAACAAATCCCATAGATGAAGAGGGAAAAAAAAGAACCAAAATGCATTTTATTTCCCCAAGCCTGGATGAGCCACTGGGCAGAGGCTGAAGGGGGATGTGCAGGATCTGCAGTGAGGAGATTAATGTTTAAAGATATTAGCACTGGTCCTATACTAACATTTATAAATCCGATGGGTGACAGATTGAGGGCTGATTCCACGTTTTTTCTTCCTCCTCTGTAAAATAATAAATATGGTAAAATAGCTCTCAGAGCTGCCTTTATCGTGGGGATGAATCAGGACAGTTGGTGTTGCAAGAGACTTAAAACTTACAAATATGTTGCCCTTTAGGTGAGCATTCATCATCATGTCTGATCTGGGATCTAGACTAAAGGCTTCTCTTACACCTTTTTATCCTTTCTGGGAAGTAGAAATTGGAAGGAGTCCTCGCTTTGATTGTAATGTTGCTGCTGAGATTCTTTCACCTGTTTTGTGGGGGAGTGTCTGTCACTGGTGGGGATGTATTGTTCTTTGAGAAAAGATCTTGTCTGCTGTCTCTGAAAAAATTGAAATGGGGGGAAATACTTGGAAAACAAAAAAGAAAATTAAGGAAAAGACCCCTAAAGACAGTGGCCTTCTTCGTGGCATGGAGTCCCTGCAGGTGCTGGGTGGGCAGGGAGATGACTGTGGCACGACAGGGCTCCAGAATCCAGCTCTGTGGCATTTTCATCTGCACTCCCGCCCAGGGAGATGAAGAGTGGACAGATAACACCTGTGAGCAAAGCCACTCCAAAGGCTGGGAATTAACTTCAAAGGGCAGAGGAAACTCAGGCTAATCTGTGGAGGAGGGCTCATCCTCGAGCATTCAGTGTTTGATGGGCTGGTAGCAAACAGGTCACTCCCATGTGCAAGCTCTTGGTCATTCCAGCTGGTAAATGTTTCATCTTCTGCTTTTACACCACACCTTGGGGTAACAGCTGGGCAGGTGTTTTGTCAAAGGCTCACAGAGTTGCTCCTGTGTATGACAGGCAGGGACAGTGCTGAGATTTCAGGCTGGTTGCATGCTGAGCCAAAGGGTGGGAACAGGCCAGGATACCCCAAAAAACCAGAAACAGTATTTCCTTGTATTCTTTGTTGGTCCTTTTGCTTTGAGGACATTTTCTACAGGTTTGCAGACTTAAATATGCAGGCAGTTCAAAGGAAGCCCTTTTTATAGGGGAGAGACTGGGCTGATGTTGATCAGAATTCATTGTGGGTGCTTTATGGAAATACAAATTTCTTGGGTTTAAAAGAGATTATTAAGCTGTGCGTTGTGACAGATGCTACTGACAGTAAAAAATAGAAAGGATGTGAAAAAGTCTGCAAGAAATGGGTTACAGGTATGGATATAAGACATATCTGCTCATTAGAGTAAAATGAAACCCATCATCTGACTTGAAACAGGATTCCTTGTTCCTGGGAACCCTGTCGCTCTGGCTAATGGGAATCACTGTTCTGGTGCACCTGGGGCAGGTGCCTCGGATCCAGAAACTGTGTGTGCCAGAGCAGACTTTGACAGCAGTGGCATCATCCCAGAGGGCTTGGAGGGGACACAGGGTGTCTGGAGCTGAGGGGCGGGGATGGTGGGGTCTGTGGAAGGGCTGCCTGCTGCTGGACAGTGCTGTGGACGTTCCCCCTGCTGTGTCCATGTCCAGCCCCAGTCCCTGATTGACACTCCCAGGAACAGGGCTCTGTGCTGAGGGGAAGGGACAGGGAGCAGCTGGGGAGCTCCCTCCACAGATCCACGTGCCAGCTCGGGGTGTGAGCAGTGCCCTGCTCAGTGCGAGGCAGGTGGCAGCTGCTGGCCACCGCAGGGCAACAACAGAGGTGACAACGATGGTGACAAACCTGCAAACGTGTAAATTCTCTCCTCCTGTGCTCAGGTTTTGGCAGGGGCTGCTGCAGCTTTACCCCCGTGGCAGAGACAGAAAGGAGTGTGAGGCAGCAGGTGTTGTTCTGGTCAGGGAAATGCACAGAACATGCTCTTTGATTGTGAAAACTGAATATTTGATCTGTGCTTCCTCCTCTTACGCTCCTCATCAGGGTTTAGCTCCCCATGGAGCAAGTCAAGGCAGGGAAAGGAAATTCCACCTGTGTTTGAAACTTGGGTTTAATCAAGGTCTCCTTCCTTGGATCTGGGCTGTGGGTGTCCTTGGTTGTGATGTAGCTGGAAGATAAATGCAGATAAGGAATTCTGTATTAGGGCTCCATCAATAATAAACGTGTGTTGATGCTAACTGAGCGTTATTTAAACACACTAAATGGAGGCAGCAGCCTGCTTGGGACTATCTCGTGTTGTCAAACTTTCTCCCTTGCTGATGCTGCTGCCAAGCAGTGCTGGGGCATGGCAGTGGTGATTTTAGGTGGTGTCCTTGATGGGTGATGGCTGAGTGTCAGGGGAACACGAGGGAAGGGCATCTGACTCTGTTTCTGCTGAGGGGCCACTCCCAGCTTTGCCCTTTCCTGCCCTTTTGGTCTTCCTCGCTTCTGTCCCTCAGTGTCCCCGCAGAGTCCTCAGCAGCCTCCCCTCCTCAGATCCTCCCACAGAAGATCTCCTGTCTCTGGTGCAGCCGAGGAGCCGCTCACACCGGTGTCCTTGGGGGACGCTTGGATAAACTCTGACCTTATGGGAGAAGGACGGTCTTTAGTAAGTGACCTTTTACTGTCAAGGCAATGGACCATCAACTGCTGGAAACAAAGCAAGAGAGCAGCTGCTCCTGTTTCTTAGAAACATATCAGAAATGTGGAATAAAAACCTGGGATGTGCAGGGCAGCAGACTTGTGTGTCCATTCGGAATTCTCCCGCTCCCGGCGCCGCGTTTGTCCCCTCTGGTCAGTGACAGAGCAGATGGATATTGATCCTCAGTGTCCGCCAGCGGTAACCTTTGGAGGGACAGGTGACGTATGGCCAGGGAGTTTGATCTATCAATATCTGGGTAATAGAAAGACAAGGGTGACATCTAATCCCAGCACAGGTGACAGATCATAAATCTGCTCAGATGGGGCGGTTGTCGGCAGCAGGAGTGTGAGGGGAGGGCAGGGCGAAGGAACTGCTTCAGTCTGAAGCATGCTTTGGCCACAGCTGCAGAAAAAAAGAATTTTGTTCTTAAGGTCCAAAGAAATATTTTAATTTGGGCATAACACAGGATTTTTGTTCCTGTACCATTGTGGTTTCAGCCAGTGGAAAGAATTCCCTGATGCCGTTGCATCACATAGATATTCACTATGTTTAAAGTCAGTGCAGCCTCCAGTGTAATTTCGGAGCTATTGTCATCTTTTATTCTTACTCTTTAAGCCAGAAAAGCCATAAAGGTGGCAATGGCATTTTTTTTCTCTACAAATTTAATATCTGTGCACAACTTGCTTGAATTTGCCGTATATTTCTCTGAAGTGGCTGTTTCACAGCGTAAACTCGCTCCTCACAATAAGTAATTTTTAGCACCATCTTGCACATTCTCTCTGAGTGTGGAGAGTAATTCAGGGGGAGTGTGACTGCGGGGAGAGGAGCGGGCGCTGCAGAAGGTGCCGAAAATCTGTGCTGAGAACAAGGGGAAAGAGGTCCCTGGGACTGCTGGGGCTGAGCACAGGGATGTGACAGGGATGAGATCCTGGTGGCAGGAGCAGCTCTGTCCCTGCAGACAACGCCAGGGGGACTCAAGGAAATCAACGTTTTGGGAACGGTTTCTGTGAATGCTAATTCCTCCCACTCCTCCTTTTTTCCCTCCTAAATGGAAACTGGGGCTTTGAGCATCGCCAGGGGATCCCAAACCTGGCACAGCAAAGTTGTCTGTTGGCAGTGCCCTTCCTCAGAGCTGCAGCATGAAGGAAGGATAGCATGCAATAAATCTGAAGGTAAAAATCCAAATACCAGGTGAGCATTACTGTGTCAGTTTGCTGTAGTCTCTGCCTCAGAGGGGATGTGGAGCTGCCAGACCCCATTCCCATCATCACCGAGCAAGCTTTGCCCAGTTTGGCTCAGCTGCACCTTGCTGGGAAGTCCCTGTTCCTCTTCCCTGCTCAGCAAGGAATTTTCATGGACAAGACTCCCCAGTGCTGAATTGCAGCTGGCAGACCTGCACAGAACTAACTCAAAGGCAGATCTTTCTAGAATTCTATTTGTTTGCCACCATCACTTTTTTTTGAAGAGCTCTTTGCCTGGGAATTGAGGTTGCTGAGTCTGTTTCTGGCCATGGAGAAGATGCTGAAGAGGGAATAAGAGCCTACTTGAATGCAGGAAAATCTCTGAGAGGCTTGACTCAGGGTCACAAAACTGATAATTACATCTTATTAGAAGAGAAAGTTGCTGTTGCAAAAGGTTAGTTGTGAATCTTGGTGGAAAACAACATTTTCCTCTGGGGTGAGGGCCGCACTGGCAGCAGAATTGCTCGGAGGTGCCGTGTCTGGCTCCAGGCTCTGTGGCCTCGGAGGGTTTCCCTCAGGGACTGTGCCTGAGTGGAAGGAGCAGCAGTTGCCTCTTCTCGTGCCCCCCCTGCAGCCCAGCCTCCCACAGGAACCTTTCTGTGAGTGGGTGAGCACACCTCTGTCTTGGTGTGCTTCCAACACCGTGGGGCAGTCCAGGCTGGCTTTGGTGGGGCTGCAGGAGCGTTGTGTTCTGTCCCAGCCTGTTCCCTCCCTGTGCAGGATCCTCACACGTGTCCATGTGCTTCCTGGGCAGCCTGGTCTCCAGCTGCTGCCCGTGAAAAGATGCCATGAAATTCACTCCATCAGCAGCATTGCCTTTTCCTGCCAGCACAATCAGTGTGGATTGTCTGTTCTTTTCCAAAGTTCAAGTGTGACAACTGCAGCTTTTTAAAATGGTCTCTCAAGACTTGGAGCCTGGATGCGCAGAGCTCCAGTGGCTTCTCCCAGCACTGCCTGGCAGTTCTCCTCTCCTTCCTAGAAGCAGATCTGCAGACTAGTTAAATGGCCTTTGGGTTCCCTCCTTTTTCCCGTATCTGGTCCATGACCAGGAGTCTCTGGTTCTGGTTCTCTTCCTGAAAAGCAGATTGTGATATTTGTGATAAAGGGAAGAGATGAAGCTCTCAGTGATGGATGAGAGATGCTCAGCTCAGGGAGGAGAAGGAACACAAAGGAGACAAAGCTTCTGGGGAGGTGGATGCTCAGTGTTTATAAACCCACTTGTCTCTGCTCTAACCACCACATTCCTTTTAGGTACTTGAAACTGATAGATGAATGTTGACATTCAAATTGTGTTAATTCTGGGGATGGAGCTTTGTGTTGCATTTTTCCTTGAGCACGTGGACAGTTTGTGTATCTGTGTGAGTTGTTTCTTCTGACTCAATCTATTAAGAGGAATTTTGTTTAGGTTTACGGGTTTACATAGTTCAGGTGTAATGGAAACCGCTCTTCCTTGGAAAGCGTTTGTGTCGGGATCCTGCAGACTGAGCCAGCAGTGCTGCAGCTCACGCTGGGGCACCTGTGGTTAGAAATTCCATAGAAATTGAAAAACCATGCTCCCTAGCACGTATTTTTAATCTTTCCTCTTCTCTCCCTGATGCTTCCCTCTAGCCCGGTGTCCTACAAGCGGAGAAAGAATTGATTTTAAATGTGACCGCTGAATATGAGCCAAGGTCCCTGGGCTGTGTCCAGCTGAGGGGAACTTGTTTGAAACACAATTTACTCATCTGTGTCTGTCTGCAGCCCTAAGAGGAGAGACTGCAGTGGTCTAAGGCAGGAAGACAAGTGCAAAAATTAATTGTACAGGTTGCAGCCAAAGCGTCCCTCAAGCATTGTGTTCCCCTCCTCACCCCCCTTCCAGTAAGTATAAAACAAGGTGTCATTTTTCACCTTCAGAGAGAGATTCAGTAAATGAGGCTGCAGAATTGCTTTGGATAATGAAGGAAGTACACACTGTATTTTCCCTCTCCTGGCACTGCAGACACCAATTTGGGTGTTTCCCTTGCTTGTTAACACTGGTGCATGTGTTAGACAGGGGCTCACCCCAGAGACCCCCCAGAAAGTGGCTTCCTTTCTGTTCCTGTTCCGCTCCCTCTGGAGCAATCCTTTGTACTCCAAGTCAGGATTTTTAAGGCTCCAAGTCCGGTCTTGGAGTCTGTCAGTCCTGGTGTCTGTCCAGCACATCACACACTGGGATGAGGATTTGTCCCTTGTGCTGGAGTCCCAACAGGAAGCTTTGGTCTGGTACGTGGACACTGTGCTGTCACAGTCCCTTCACGTGTAATAGATGAGAATCTGTCCCATATCATTCTGTTGAAGGCTTTCCATTGGATCTGCTTGTGCTGTGCCCCTCCAAAGCATTGCCGGGGATTTAACGTTGGTTCTCAACAGTGATTTTCCTTTGCTTCTCTTAGCTCCTGAGATTCCCTGTTGAGTCCATAAATTTCATCTCCCCTCCCCAGCCTGTCCTTTTCTGTTCCAAAATATTGTCGTGCTGTGTGTGTACTTAATGCTCCTCAAAATAGGTATACACTGACAGTAAATATTTACTGAGAAACTCGCCGAGGTGTTGACAATGAGGATGGGTCTGAAGAGCTCTTGCTTTGTGTTGCGTTTTTATTTAATTTACAGTTTGTAATTGCTGCTGCTCATGGAAATCGCTTTCCTGGGAGGAGATAGGAATAGATGCCCCAGAATGTGGAGGGGTGCACGCCTTGGCTGGGTGAAGCACGTTCAGGTCAGCAGAGCAGACGGCGGCCGATCCGATGCCCTTTGATTAAGAACAAAGAGGCAAAGCCCAGGAGGCTGTGGCTGCTGCGAGCTGTGGAGGGGCTCAGAGTGTCCTCATGTGCTCCCTGCCCATCATTAACCCGGATGAAAGCCTTGTTCAGAGGGATCTGGAGCCAGCCCAGACCGAGGTGCTGGACTCTGCAGCCATCCATCGGCAGGTTTAATGCAGCAGCATCCTGGTGTGAAGAGCTTCAGTGGCTTGAACTTCAAATAATTTATTTCTAAATTACTTCTACTGTAATTCTTATTAATTCAAATAGTCTTCTAAGCTGATGTAAAATTCAGTAAACGCAAGGAACAGTTTAATGAATTGAAAATAGGATTGAGTCTTTTAAAGTAAATGTAAAAAAATATGCTGGCAATAATTGCTTAGATGGAAATCGAATCTTAATAGCTTTGTTAATGATTTGTAGGGAATATTGCATTTATGAGAACATATCAAGCTGATCCTTGTGCAAGAACCTTGTTTTGAATGGGTTTGATAAAATTATTCCCCAGAAGCAGTTAGTAATGTTTAATATTTTTGCTTGAGCTGCTTTTGTGATGTTTGATTTCATTGATGCCAGGGCCTGGCTGTGGCTGAGCACGGCTGCTCCAGCACCCCCACAGCAGCAGGTGGCTCAGGCAGGGTAGGGCTCTGCTGTGATGGCCTTTGGGTCTGCACAGTGGTTTGGGATTTGAGAACAGAATCTTTTAGGCTGAAAAAGCCCTCGAAGGTTATCGAGTCCAGCCATTAACGTGTGTCCCCAAGGTTCAGGAACGCCACGTTAAGGGTGCTGAGAGCGTGGTGGGGTGGCTGGATGCTCATCTTCTGATCAGAGGGCTTTGAGCAGCACCAGCTTCATCCTGATCCACAGAATGTGGAGCAGGAGCCAGGCAGATGTCTGGGACAGGCTCTTTGCCCCTCTTTGAGTGGGGCTGGGGGTCTGTGCTCCAATATGGGCGTTACTGTTTGATAGTAAATCTTCTTGTTGCTCCTCAAAGTTCATCAGTCTGGAGAATCTATCTAAAATTTATACTGAGAGGGCAGAAAAATGTTCCCAGACTTCAGCTTTCTGCCCATCAGGCGTGGAGAGGAGTCTGATGGTTTATCAATCTTTTCTTTCCAAACTATGCACCTTTTTGTCAAACATTTGTTTCCAAGGGATGTCACATTATAAAGGCAAGTTGGAAAGAAAGAAAAATTAAGAAAATACAGGGTGAGTGAAAAACCGGGGTTTAGATATGATCCCCAGATTTCCTGTGTGCAAACTTTATCCTAATCCTGCACTCGTGGGTTTCTCGTGGCTGAGGCAGCTGTGGAGCAGCAGAGGAGTTTCTGACCCCCCAGCCTGTGGCCAAGTGCCCAGGTGTCCTGGCTTCATTTGGAACACTGCCAATCAAAGTCTCAGTATGTCTCCCACTTTGATTCCCAGTAGTTATGGGAAAATTGAAATGCAGGGCACAATTCCCACTGCCATCCCCGTGTCCTTTGGTGTTCGAGGCGAGTGTCTCAGCGTGCGGGCGACGCGGTGTTCGATTCATTAGGAGGAGAGTTTTCAGGGTGATGACCTGTAAATGATTACAAGGCTCCCACGGCATAATTGCACGGGATCCTTTTTCCCCCCTACCTCTGGACGTTAATAGCACCTGCTGATTACACAAAGTGAGTAAGGACTGACTCCCTGAAGTCTGTCTGCTCCAGTCAAAGGATAAGTGCTTCTTACAGTGAGTTGTTCCTTCAAGGCAATGTAACAAGATTTGTCTGTTGGGAGAGGAAGGGAATTTTTGGTGTTTCTCTGTGGGGCAATAGTCCTTCTTCCTCTATTCCCATCATAGAGGTCCTTTCTCGTTGCTCCTGTACCAGCTGGTTGGGGACCCAGAGTCAGTGGCTCACTGGCTGATGTTCCTCCATGGGTGGCGTGGAGCTTTTCATTCCCAAATGGAACCCACTGGTGTCATTTCTGACCTCGAGTCCCCCTTTGCTCTGCCCTGCAGGTCACGGTCAGAACTTGGTGACGGAGGACGTGACCGTGGTGGAGGGGGACGTGGCCACCATCAGCTGCCGCGTCAAGAACAGCGATGACTCTGTGATCCAGCTCCTGAACCCCAACAGGCAGACCATCTATTTCAGAGATTTCAGGCGTAAGTTTATGGTTCCTCGTTTGGTCATGACTCCTCCTGTGCCTCACTTGCACTCAGGACACAGCTTTTGCTGAGATCCCTCCTGTTTGCGCAGTGCTGGGCACTTACAGTTCACTGCTTCTGTGGAGGTAGCTGAGATAGACAATCATAATCTTCTCCTTAATGGAAAACTTCACAGTCCCCTCTAAAAGTCAGAGCATCTTACTTTGCAGTGGGAATTGATTGTTGTAATTCAGGGTGAATTGCAATTGAATGCCAAATATTTAGCTGACACAAACAAATTGAGCAGGGCGACACCGAGACAGCACAGTGTTCTCAGGAGTAATCTCTTCAGACCAAAGACTGAAAATTTCGGGACAATGTGTGCTGCTTTATACCCAAACTGAAATCTCTCATCACTCGCATGTCCAGTGGATAAGTCTGTCCTGTGGTGATGGTGCCACGGGAGCTGCAGTGAGACAATTTAAATGGTCTGTGTTAGTGTCACTGTGGGAACACAGCTGTGCTCTGCCCAGGAAGCAACAGGACAGGAAACAAACTTTACATTCTACTTCTCCCAATTCCTTCCTCATTTAGGCTGTCCCTGAGTGCCTACAGTTGGTGCTGGGGCTGTGTAGACACCATAAGCATTTTACCTACACATCCCTAAGCCACCTGGTAATAAAACCATGTCCAGAGATTTGATGCTGTGCCTGATGATTGGCTCATGTTGATTATTTGAAATTATGTGAGAACCAAAAGATTTTATAGGTCCAGCTTCAAGGCAGGAAGCAGGATGGAAGCTAATCAGGAGCCCAGGGGTGCTCACCTTGATGTGCTGCTGTCTGTGGGGATCTTTGAGACTGTGGTGTGGTGGGAAGGGTGTGCTTCTCTCCGTGCAGTCACCCAGGCTGTGCTTGCCCCACAGCGCTGAAGGACAGCAGATTCCAGCTGGTGAACTTCTCCAACAGCGAGCTCCGAGTGTCCCTGACCAACGTGTCCATCTCTGATGAAGGGAGGTACTTCTGCCAGCTCTACACCGACCCCCCCCAGGAGATCTACACCACCATCACGGTGCTTGGTAAGGAGCCCTGCAGTCCCTGGACACACGGGGTCAGTGGCATGGGGTTCTGTGCAGCACTGGGAGAGCTCCAACCACCTGGAGAGGGATTTGAAGCAAGGATTTGAACCCTGAGTGCTGATAGCCAGGCACGTGTGGCAGTGACAGCAGCTCTCTGTTAGAGCCGTTCCTGCCGATTAGCAGCAGCTTTTAAGGCTCTGTTAATGGGAGAGCCTGAATCAGGAAGGGTGACTTAATGTAAGATCTCACTTGCTGATTAGTTTAAATCTTCCTTCTTTTGCCTAATGAGATTTGGGTCTTAGGTTTTTATACGTTGTTAAGTGGTGTTTATAAGCAGTTTTACTCTTGCTATTACAGTTACCAACACCTTCAAAGTTTCCCTGCACTTTGCAGCGCTCACAGGCACGGGAAGCTCTTCCAGCTCCTGCCGCTAATCGTGCACAGGAAAAAACAGTTTGTTGGATTTGATTTCACTGCTGGCAATGCTGAGAAGGTGTTTGAAATGAGAATACTCATTTCTTTCACCTGTAAGCCAGCACTGCATGTCTTTCAAGTGGAAGGCATAATGCAGGTGTTTGTTGGATTTTTTTTAAGCATGAATCATGCTTTAGAACTGAGGGAAATGTCTGTTTTCTTGCCTTGTACTTCTGTTGTTTTTGAGAATCCTTTGTGGCACGGCCAGTGTGTGTGCTGCCTTTCCCCCACATCCATAAAGGAGGTGGTTTCTTGTCACCCTCATCGTGTACTTGGGTCAAACCTCAGCTCAGGAAACAAGCAAGGATGAGGGAGGTTTATTAGTAGAAGGTGAAGGAGAGGTCTTAGTACTTGCGTGGAGAGATTGGGCACTGCGATGCCAGGGATGGCTCGTCTTGCCTGTCTTTTGTATTATTGGCTCCCTAATTAGGGGAACTAATGAGCCAGGGTGGAGGAGTGGTGCTCGGTGTTGGCTGGTCCTCCCAGGAGCTTGTTCCCCACCAAAACTCTCGTGGCCGTCACCCAGCCTTTGATAGATCTGAGGTTGTATCAAAGACTGATTTTGCTGGCCTGCCTCTAACACTGCCAGCTCGGGAGAGCAGAGGGAGGTGCTGGGGTGTCCCCCTTTGCAGCTGGCATTTGGGGAGAGCTCCACGTTTGCTTCAGCACTTTCATGTCTTCTGTGACACAATATGTAGATTTATTCATGCTTAATTGGAACATGTGAAAGTCTCAAATATGTAGCTCATTCTGTTCTTTTTAGAGAGAAGCCACAAGTGACTAATTAGTCCATTTGATCATCTGGATGGTATTTATACATATTTGTTCTTCATTAGCTTTAAGACCTGTGAGTCACATCTGAACTATGCAGTTGCTTAATCATATTGATCAGAGCAAAGTTGAGTTTCCTTTGGAAGTTTTGGGATTTTCTGAAGCCGTGACTCTGCCATAAGAACTCTCGCTGTTCACTTTTTCCTGGGTTTTGCCTTGCTGCTGGTGCTTTCATGGGAAAAATATTCCCTTGTTCCCATGTCTTAATTTTTAAGCTCATTTGTCTCATTTCTGGGGTGTGCTGCAGTGGCTGTTACCCTTGAAGTTACAGCCTGTTTCTCAATATTACTGAATGATTTTTCATTGGGTACAATCTTCCGGCTTTGTGTCTTGGGAGACTCCTGATCTGGGGAAGATGTGTGCTTGGGCAGAGCAGCAGATCCCCACCCCAAAGGATGTGGTACTTGTGGCTGGGTGCAGAGTCGGCTCCTTCCTCTTTTTGGGATGATTTTGGGGTGGTTTGTGGGGGTGTGATGGGAGGCAGGGCTGTTCCCAAGGGACGGTGTTCCACTCCAGGCTTGTGCTCAGTGGCTTTTCAAGCATCTTAAATGAGGTTGATGTTTGCTGGCCTGCTTCCATGCTCACGGCTGAGCCTTGGAGCTGAACAGCAGGAGAGAAAAATTGCCGTGGAGGTTAGAGGCTTGGTAAGTAATGCAGTGCCAAGTGTCAGCTTTTGTGTTTCCTCTCCTTGTCAGAGAAGTCAGGAAATGTGCACGGAGTCAAGCTGGATTTTTAAATAGCAGCACACACCCAAGTAGCGCAGGAGGCTGCGGCTCTCCCTGGAACGGTGCCTGCTTGGGAGAGGGAACAGAAAGTTACAACCCTGATAAGTAATAATTTGTGAGACTGTGGTGATTATTAGGTGGAGAGTGAAAGTGCTCACTCCAATTACTGCAAAACCACCTATCAAAGCGTTTGATTGATTGAAAGATCAAATAAATGCTGGTTGCTTGTTTCCTTCAGTAGATTTTACAGGTTTTCCTCAAGGTTTTGTCTTGTGATAGTGATCAAAAGATGTTTTTTTCATTTGGCATGTGTTGTGCTGTGTTTCCTGTTCCAGTCCCACCACGCAATTTGGTAATTGACATCGAGAAGGAAACTGCTGTGGAGGGAGAGGAGATCGAGCTGAACTGCACTGCCATGGCCAGCAGACCAGCCACCACCATCAGATGGTTCAAAGGCAACAAGGAGCTGACCGGTAGATGTGTCCTCTCAGTCCCTTGCTTTGTTCAGGGAGCTGAAGTGATTTATGTAACGCTGGGTGTTTGTTCTCTGCTGCCAGTTTAAGGGGAAAAAAAAGTAAGAAAAGTAGAGCGAGCTTCTTTGAGTGCCAGCTGAGGAACAAAGGACTGTGTGGGCAGACAGATTATTCCCTAACGCAGGGGGCTGAACTCCATTTGGTCCTCTGCCTACCTGCCAGCCTCGAGTGCCGGGTTCTGGAGTCCTGCTGTAACTGCAGGTGACCTTGAGGAGCCCAGAGCTGTGCACTGAATTCATTTCTGCATGGCTTGTGTCGCTTTCTGCCCTGTTCTAGGTACAAGAGGGATCGTCTGTGCTTTGGGCTGTAAAGATTTGCAATTCACCTTCACGTCTAGCTCCCTTGTTTGTAGAGCGTTTTCCCTGTGTTCAGTTGAATATTCATCTAAGATGGGTTTCTCTGACTCCCTGAAGTCTGGTGGCTCCCAGTACTTGCACATTCAAGTCACTGACTCTGATTGCATGTGACATGCTGTTAGTTTAAGTCTGCATGTAGATGTGAGCTTGGTTGACAACACCTTTGTGCTTTACCCAGTCTGAGACACTGACGGACTCTCTGCAGAAGTCCAGACTCATTACTTCAAACCCACCCCCCTGCAAGGACAGGATAAAATTCTTTCTTTAAGCCCAACACTTCAGAGCATTTGAGCAGGCCACGTGCTGGGAGGATGCTGATACAGATGGGATGCAAACCTGCTGCCTGGTGAAGTGGTGCCCTGCTGAGTCCCAGCACCGTGGTGTGCAGGGAGTTAATGATCCCGTTCTGGTTCCCTTCCTCGTACCAGTGGGCAGCAGGACAAAGTGTTTGTCCCTTTCTGCCTGACCTGTGCAGCTTCTTGATTGGGTTTTCTTGTGTTAGCAGTCGAATCCCAGCTTTGAGTTCTCTGGAAAGAATGCTGAGCTTCATGTAATGCCACCTCACCCTGCTCAGTCTTCAGATTTTTTTTCACAAAGTAGAAACTGAAACATTTGGCTGTGAGTTTGTGAATCACAGGAAGTGTGGCTTTGCCCATGGGAAAGCTTTTTCTCCAAATATCAAGGGGTGTCTGCGCGTGTCACCTGTTTCACTCTCAAATATTATACAGCAATATTTGGTGTCTGGAAGAGCTCTGCTACAGAAGTTACTCTTAGCAATTTTGCCTGTGAATTCTTAAATAAAGAGGCACAGATCAGAGCGGAACTGCGCTGTCAGCGGGCGCTTGCTGAGTTCCTGGAAAAATCCTTTTTCCTCCTGTCTTGTCTTGTCTCGTTTTGTCTTGTCTTCCTGCTCGTTTCCATCACGGCACCCCTCAGGTAGCCAGTCCCGAGCTGGGCTCCCCTCCCTCAAACAGAGCACTGCTGAATGCTCCTGCCTATCCATACTACTTTTAATTCATTTAATCTGTTAAATCACTTTTGTAGCTAATTGTTGATTCAGGAGTGGGAGGGGATTTGTAGCTCATTGATTTAAGAGTTTGGGGATTTGGGGATGGTGTTAATCATTGCAGTAACATTATGTGGGCTTCACTTGGTCAGAACCTGTGGAGAGGAGGACGGGATTGTGTCCAAAGGGAGCGTGGGCAGGAGGGAGGTGGCCTGGCTCAGGGGTGCTCCACGCTGTGCTCACTGCCCTCTCCCTGTTCCCTGCCCAGGCAAGTCGGAGGTGGAGCGGTGGTCCGACATGTACACGGTGACCAGCCAGCTCCTGCTGAAGGTGGGGCGCGAGGACGACGGGGTCCCTGTCGTCTGCCTGGTGGATCACCCCGCCGTCAAGGACTTGCAGACACAGCGTTACCTGGAAGTCATGTGTGAGTAGCAGAACCTTTCATTCTCTTAATATATCACATGGTGTGCTTGGGACTTCAGGAACCGTTCCCTACATGTTAAAATTCCAATGTCAATGAGGATTATATCCCGCTACATAGAAATCATAAACACAGTGTAAGGTAACACTTCATGGGTGAAGCCACGACTTTCCCAGCCCTCTGTGATACCATAAATACTTACCTTTGTTCTCTGATGAAATAACTCCCTGTACATAGAATTTGCATCAAAGGTTTCTGGCTGGGCTTTTTAATTGTCAGAACAGATTAAATCTGAGTATTTTTCTTCTAGCAACCTGTTTATCTCTGAAAAGTGCTTCTCCCCCTTCAAAGCAGCTAGCCACCGTGGCTAATACCAAAAACTGGGTATTTGTTAATACCAAAAGCTGGGTATTGTGCAAGAGAAACCCAGTGTTGTGCACTGTGAACATACAGCATCGACTGGATTTGTACATCAGAGTATGGAGTTCTGTGGAATCTGTAGCAGCAGCACTGATTGAAGCCAGCCTATTTCCTGTTCTGCTCCTGACATGTTCTTTGTTAATAATGCATCTCACTTCCCTTAGGAGCTGCTCCACTGTACATGACAGCAGCAAGCAGGTACCTGGAAATAGCTGTGGTCCCAAATGCACCTGGTGGAAATTTTGGAGCTGTGTACATGCATCCCTATGTTCTGAAACATCTCCCAGAAGCAAAGTGGGATGGTCCCTACAGCGAGGCCGTGTACTTGGAAAAGCGGGCCCTGAGACAATTCAAAGCCCTTGTTTTTGTAGGGTACCTTCAACTGCATCATACTGAAAGGAGGAGAGGAAGTTTTGTATTAATTTATTTCATCTGCTTCATTATGTAGTTTCATTATGAACATCTTGGTTACAATTCTCATATCTCCGAAACTAGCGGGAAGTAATGTTCCTGTAATGAGGAAAACAGGAATGATCAGATACTGCCTAAATTGACAGATACGAGATTTCTTGCGACTGTGCTAATGTGTAATTCATTTATGCAAACTTAATGTCCATTAACATTTCTTGTAGAGCTCCATTAGCTTTAATAATACATTAGCACCTTTGTGAGGCGTGATCAAATACTTAACGGGGAAGAGCAAAAAATGCCATCTACCCTGTTGTGTGAGGGGATTGGAGCTCGCTGGGCTGGAAGGGCGTTGGACAACCTTGAGGCTTCCTTTCAGAAATCTCTCTGGAATCCTGGGGATTTGGTGCAATAGGAGAGGGCCACTGTTCGGGGGGGGAAAAGTGAACATTTTTTCCTCTTCTTCCTCAAATAAATCCCTCCTTGGCCACTTTGGTTTGCAGCCTTAGGGCTGCCCATGTGATGAGGGCAAAGCACCCCTAAAGCACAGTTCTTAGTTCAGCTCCTGCACTGGAGGCCCTGCTGCATCCTGTGCACAGATTTCTGCCCTTATTGCTGCTTTTTGCATCTCCTTGGGCAGTTCCAGAGCTGTTTGTGGGAATGAGGCACAGAGCCTCCTCAGGAGTGAACAGGGATGAGCAGGAGAAAGGAGTTCAGACTGATTTGGTTTTATGTTCTGAATTAAACTCTGAGCTTGTTAAAAGTAATTATGTTCCAATGTGGGGACTTGACCCCGTTAGCCCAGTCTGTTCCTGGAGTGGGCAGCAGTAGATGGCCAGAGAGGAGCCCCAGCCCAAGAACTGTGGCCTTGTGGCTCCAGGACTCGATGGGCTGGAGCATGGCCAGACACCTGCATTTCATACCTGCTGCAGGGCTTCAGCTTAAAGAAAAGGCAGTTTCAGAGCAAACTCTTAGCCTTGAGCTTCTGCTGTTTGACGATGATGGTTTGTTGGCCAGTGGGAGAGTGTGGGCAGAGGAAGAGCCTCTTGTCTGTGCACACAGGCATCTCCATCAGTGCTCCCACGGAGCTCTGCCCTGCGGGGAGCTGGGGCTCCTGCACTGACACCTTCCCAGCTGGTTTTGGGTGTGGGATGTGCAGCAGAGGCTGCTACTCCAGCTCCTGTCCATGGCGTGTCCTTGCAGGCACCCAGCTACCAGGTCTGTGCTGCAGTGGCACTCGGAATTCCTTGCTCATCCCATGTGGATGTAGCTGCTTTCCCTGCAGCAGGTCAGTTACCTGGGCTGCGTGTTCCGCTCTCTGCTCTGACATCCTCTCCCCACAAATCCTGCCCGCTGCCCTCACGGGCACAGCGGATCCGCCCCTTCAGGACATCAGCAGGGCACAAGAAAATGTTTTTCTCAGCAGATGTTGTATTTCTCTGCACTTAATGTATCCAACTGGAGCATGAAATGTGTTGGGGAAGGACAGGAGGATGATGGATGGAGCCTGCTTGGATAATGAGGTATTTTTTGTCTGACTAAATTTCCGAGTAGGGAAATGTTTTTTCTGAGATGCAACTCAAAAGCTGTGGGGTTTGTTTTCCAAGAAAAAGCAGAAAACAACAACACTGGGTGTACACTCACCCTGTTCATGGAGTAAGCCATTTGTTGCATATCTACCCTGGCACAGCGTGGCCAGTGGTGAAGGTTGAGGTGAATGCTTTCACATGGCTGTAGAGTGTGTTACTGAAAAGAAATCAGTGAACAAACAGTGTATCATGTGTGAAACACTCCCCAAAAGCAAAGCTGGGCTGGGCGAGAGTGCACTGCACTCACAGTAGCCACAACACTTCCATGCCTGAGGAACATCCTCAGCCCTGTGCTGGGGCAGCCACAGTCCGTGGCACTGGAGTGGAAACGTCCCCAGCTCTGCTGCAGTCACTCTCCTTCTGCAGATCCGTCAGTGAGCGATGGGAGACCTGGGCGTTGGGTGTCATTTTAGAAAGGAAATGAAGCAACAAAATGCATTAAAATATCGTTAAGGAACTGAATGGAACCAGATATTCTGGGAGACGTGCGAGTTGAGCCCTTGTGGTGCGTTTGCTGCTCTCATTACGTGACACTGGAAGTGAGCGTCAGACCTGGGTTTTAGTCTTTTCTCTGGCTGGCTTTTTCTCCTTTTCTGACATTATAATTACCTTTGCATTCGTTTTTGTAATACCTACGTATGTACCTTTAGAGCCTGCCCCAGTGGAGCGTTGTTGCAGCCTCTGCTGTTGCGACAGGAGAACTTTTTGTGCCCAATTATGTTTAAAATCAGCCACATACGTTTGCTGCCGCATCTCCAGTAATCCTTACATTTCCATCCAGTACAAATATTAATTGCATAGTTTGCAATGAAGTTATTAACATCAATGTAATTTATCATCTGGAGATCTCTAAAAGCGAATAAATGAGTTGTTTTGTTCAGAGAGGTGTTGACCCCTTCAGAAACTTTGATTTAAAGCTGTTTTTTTTCTTTTAGTGAATATGAAAAGCACCACAATCAGCCGAGTGTTCAGTTATTTGATTTTCTGGGGCATTAGCCACTCTTGTTTGTGACATTTCCCAGTTGGGTGCTCGTTTGTGAGCTCATTAATAAGGTTTTCTCAGAGGAATGTTGTTGGGAGCACAGAGCATGTGGGGCGGCTGGGGCTCTGCCATTTGCAGGCATTAAGCAGCAGAATGTGCTTAAATATTAAAAGAGAAGTGTTTATCCCCAAAATGCCTGTCGGGCTCTGGCATTCCTTTTCCCGCAACAAGCAAAATGATTTAAATTGCTTTCGTTAAGGGTGAATTTTGCAGAGTTGTGTTTGGGGTTGACAGGCTCTTCCAGACAAGCTGTGATCTGCCAGTCCTGCTCATTCCTTATTTTAGACACGGGATCTATTTATTGAATGGATTTCTGTATTTTGGCTGAAAATCAGCAGTGCAGCCTCTTGTCCTTGTCAGAGGTGAGGAGCAGGCAGGGGTTTGCCAGGCTGGGCTGGCTTTGACACAGAGTGCATTCCTGATGAGCAGCCCCACTGGATTTTGGAATAAAGGTGGCTGTTGTTTACACCTGAGGATCAGTGTTCACTTTGCTGATTTCTTTTAATATTGAAAAAACACATTTTCCCTGCTCTTCCCTGAGTGAGATCAGAGACTCCCACAAGTCACTTTTTTGAGCAGCTCTCTTGGGCACAGAGGAGAGCAGGGATGAGGAGCTGGATGAAGCAATGCCCACCTGAAAAGAGATGTGTAAAGCATTATCTGGGAAATGCTGAGGCTGGATTTACCTGCAGTGGGCAGGAACACGGCTTGGCTCACAGATCCTGCTCCCAAGGATGCCATCTGGCATCAGGTTTGCCAAGAGGTACGTCAGCAATTGGGGTAGGGATCAGAAAATGGATTTGAAGCTTGGACCCGGCACCTCCTTGCCTGGCAGAGCCCAGAGCCTGCTCATCTGAACCACTGGCAAAGTCCGCGTTGCCAGCTTCTCCGCCGGCTGGGGTCTGGTGCTGCCAGAAGCACCACGTGCTGGTTTCCCAACACTTGGGAAGAAGCCTTTTGGCTGTTCCCAGCCTCAGCAGGGAGCGTGTCCTCTGGGCAGGGTGGGCTGGGTTGTTTCTGGGGGTGGTCAGCGAGGGTCCCGCGGCCAGGCCCCCTGGAGCATCGCGGTGCGCGAGGAGCCGCGCTTGCCAAAGCTGCCTGGTCAGGGCTGTGGGGCAGTGAGCTCGCCTGCCTTCGGGTCGTGGGCTGGCCTGATGAAAGGAAATGGGTGGAAATAATAGGCTTAGGCTTTTGTAAGGCCTCGAACTCGGTGTAATGTTTTATCTCGGCTGATTAATGACATCTAAGCATTATCGATGAAGTGCATGTTTAAATGGATTAAGAAATCACTAACTGGCAGATCTCAAAGGATAGTCATTAGGGAGTAATCAGCAGTGCTGGTATTTTTAGAGGGAACGCAGGGGCCTGGGTGCTTGGCCTGATGCTGTTCAGTTGAAGCATTTGAAGTTCTTAAAAAGTCACTGTTAATAATCTTTGCTGATGGCACAAAAATGGGGCGAGCAGCTAAAAAAGGAATAACTGGGACAAATGCAGAATAACTGGAGTGGTTTGGTAAGTTCCCAAGCACAGAGCTTGAGAGCTGTGAAAGTCAATAGGTGCAGGCTTCGGTGGCCTGTGGCATCTTGAGGGGAGGTGAGGGTTTTGGGGTGCATGGTCCCTCTGGGGGCTGCAGCCCCCAGCAGACCCCGATGCACAGGCGCACGCCGTGCCTGTTGTAAGAGAAATCTCATCAAATGCAGAATGGCTTTGTAATAAGTTTTTCAAATTGGCTGCTGCTACAGTGTAACCTTTAGACGACTGGTATTTAACCTTGTATATCACTCTGAGCTTTTGAATGAATTTAGCTTAATAAAGGTGCCTTATTAAATTACGAGGCTGTTTTTTTTAAGCCGCCAGAAAGAGGCGTTGTAGGAAATAGCTGTGGGTTGTTGGGTCTAATTGGCTGCCATGGAGCAGGCAGGGCCTCGGGTGCACAGATGCAGGTGTTTATTTTTATGTAACAATCCAGTGGTGTGATGTTACGAAGTTCCAAGTTGAGGATTTCGGGGTACTGGAATGAATTTGGTGGTGAAAACTGCTGCTTCTTGCCTGGTGTCCTGTGTTACCCTGTGAGATGGTCGTCGCCCCCCGTTACAGACCCGCAGGCATCGCTGCTGGAACATATCCTGTGTAACAGGGCGGTGGCAGAGAGCTGGAGCAGGCCTTGGAGCCAGCAGTGCTCTGTCCGTGTGCTGCTAAATATCACAGGAGCCGGGCTCGGGGTCCCACAGCGCTCGGCATTTCACAGACTGCGCTCGGAGTCCATAATCTGCAGGAAATACACTGACTTGGTGTGAGGCAGGCTGTGAGCACTGGAAGTAGAACTTAAGATTGTCTAAAGGCACATCCTTAAAGGGAAAAAGATGCCACTGCCCCTCCAGATTTTGGAGTGAAATTCTTTTTGGATGCTGTGAGCCTAATGCCAGCCGGTTCTCTGGAGTGTCCAGCCATCCCTCTGAATCCTTCAGGCTCAGGTACATTTTCCTAAGTGCCCTCTGTAACTCCCAGCATGCTGACCAGTCCTTTGCTGTGCTAACTCCGTTGGGAAGCTCTTGGCTTCAGCAGTGCTGGCACATGTGCTGATAAACCCAGATTCCTGTTGTGGGACGGGTCCGCCTCACTGCCATTGTTTGTTTAAAGAAGCTCATGGGGCTGGGAAGTGGCAGTGGAAGGGCTCACCCAGCTTGGTGGGAGCTCGTGGAGCTGACAGTTTATTCTCAGTACAGTGAGCCTGGGTGTATTCCTCCTGATTTCCATAAGTAATTGTCATTAATAAACAGCTCATTAGAAATACTAAACTCACCTAATGGAAAGGGGATGCAGCGGGAGAGGCAAGCAGCAAAAGGTGTTTGAGTCCCCGTGTGCCGAGTAAACTGGCCTGGGGAGGTTTCCTGCTCCTTCCACAGCACAGATATAACGCCATCTATGTTCCTTGCATGGGCTGGTGCTGCTGCTGCAAAGCACATCAGAAATGGGGAGCAGATGGCTGGGGGTGGGAATTGTGGACGGGAGTGGCGAGCGCAGTGCCGAGGATGTGGCGGGTGATTTATTTGCTGCGTAACACCGGGGTGAGCTTGTCCTCCCGTGCTCCTTGTGCAGAGCTATTGCCATTCCAGGGCTGGAGGGCGTTTCCAGGCACACCGAAGCTGCCCCATTTCCTGTGGGATTGGGCCTTGTCCCCTCAGCTGGTGACACCCCAAAGCGCTGCCACCACCCCCAGCCCACAAGGACATCCCAGTTCCAGAACTGCAGGAAGCATCTGTAACAGGGATTAGTTGATGAAATGTTGTGGTAGAGTCATCTCGGGAGAGGATTTACTTGTGTAGCTTATTCCATTACTGAAAATTATGAGAGTTTAAATTGGTTAAATCCTGACACGTGGGTTTTTTTCCCTAATCTCTATTATTCCATAGGAGGCATGTTAATGAGTTAAACACAGTTAATAAAATGCAGCCAGCCAATATTTTGGGTAGCAGTTACTCTCAAAGGAAATAGAAACATTTAAATGGTTTCAACCTTTATGCATACTGATTTTTTTCCTTCCTTTGTTCCTTACAGTTGAGTAAATTCCTGAAAAATATCTATGGCTTAATGGCACTTGTAGCCTTGAATTGATTTCCTGCACTGATAATGTTTTAGCTACAGCTCAGATTGCGTTTTTAATCTCTGTTTCAGTCATGGGAGGTAATGAATTTTTTAATTGTGAACTCTAGGTTTGCAGTTTGGCTCCTTTTTTCCTGCAGGGTCTTACTAAAGTGTTGTTGAGTTGACTCCCTAACTATCCATGCTTTAATTCTCTGTTTATTGTAGGATTATTTAGAGGAGCTTCCTCTGGACGAAATACAGCCTCCTGTTGTTTACACAGAGGCAGTGGTGGCTGTGGCTCCATTTGTGTCTCTAACGAGCATCTCTTGTCCAGCCCGGTGTGTGAGCACTCACAGACTCCGGGGGCCGTGGTGCAGGAATCGCTGATACACCACAAAACCCTTCCATCACGGGCCCCACGTGTCTCTCCAGCTTCTCCTCAGCATGAAAGCAATGAGTTCCTTTTAGCTCGAGCGAGCTCGGGGATGAGCTGTGCAGCAGAAGGCCCTTCTGTGCAGCACGGGTCCGCGGCGGGATTCGCGGTGCCGCCGGCTCCACCTGCTCCGGCTGCCGGCACCGAGGGGGAGCGGCGGGCACCACCCGGGGCTCACGGAGCCGTGTTTTGTGTCTGCAGATAAGCCTCAAGTCCGAGTTTCTCAGAATTACCCCTTGCAAGGCCTGACGAGAGAAGGGGAGCCGCTGGAGCTGACGTGCACAGCCTTTGGAAAGCCACAGTAAGTTGGACCCTTCCCGGGGATGGCCCAGGGTTGTCGGTGGTGACGGGACGTTGCGTGGCCACTGTTCCTGTTGCCATTCTCTGCTGTGAAGACAATGTCCCAGAGTGAAGGAGAGAGATGCTTCCTGCACCCAAACATCTGCTGGCCGCCGAAGACGTCTGGTTTGACTTGCATTTATTCCTGTGCACCTAATGGCCAAGGAAATTTCCACTGGAAGAGCTCCTAGGAGAGCTCTTCCTGGCCGCCGTGCAGCAGCCTTCGTGTGCAGAAGGGCAAGGCTCTCAGCTGGACACCTCTTCCCCCAGGGAATGGCGTGGGTGGCATTAATCTGCAATTAATCTTGGGTTTGGTTAAACTGCAAAAGCAAGGTCAGGGGCTGCAGTTGTGGCCCCAGGAGGTGCTGGTGTGTGGACGCCAGCCCGGCACCACAGCCCTTGGGGAGGTGGGATGGATCCCCAGGTAAGGCAGTTCCATCCTTCTGCTCGTACTGGCTGTGTGATGGTTTTCCTCCCCTTGGTGCCCCGTGTGGTTTTTATAGAATACCAGTTTTTATTCTTTCTCCTCTTCTTGCCAAGCCCTTGAGGCTTTCTTAGGCAGTTGAAGAAATTTATGCATCAGGAAAATCCTGGCAAGGGAGGGTAGATTTTCTCACACTTTCATTGCTGTTCTAATTTAAGTTTTGTCGGCTTTATTTTTTTTCAAAATACTTTCTCTTCCACTTGGATTTGTGGCTGTCAAGTATTTACTATCCTTTATTTTCATCATGTCCATAAGATTTCTGCAAACATCCCTGAGATCTGTCAGTGCCTCCTTGGCAGTGTGCCCAGAGCTGGGGCATGGGGAGCTGGACCCCATCCAGCTCAGCGTTGTGGGCAGGGCAGGCACCCAGTGCCAAGGAGGCTCAGGCTGCCCTCATCCTCCCTGGTAGCCTACATCCCCTTCCACAGTATTTTCTTGATTCCCATAGTACTTGCTTGATTCCCACTTCCCAGTTTGTTCTGTTTGGCACGAGGCCAGTCCCTTCCCTGTGCATCAGAGGCTGGCACGTCCCTGCTGAATTCCGTTTAGTAGCTATTCCCTGCTCAGAGCCTGCCAAGCCCCTTTGCATTCCTGCTCCCCTGGGTACCTGCAGTGCCTCCCATTTGCTATCAGCTGGGAATCTAATGAACAGGCTTCTCTACATTTTTTTCCTTGCAGGCTATGAGTAAGACATTCCCATGTTAAATAGGACAGACACATCTCCCTGGCAGCTTGCCGCTGCACGTTTCGTGGTGCTGGTGATGTGCTGGGAATTGGCTTCTCTAGGTCATTTCACCTGGGTCTCCTGAAGCTAAGAAAATACACAGTAAAATAATGAGCTGGATTTGACTCCATCTTTTTAAAACAAAGACGTTTCATGAAATCTTTTACAGAGGTTTTAGATGAAGGGGAAGGTTTCTCCAGTTAAGCAAAGTAATTTCTCTGCAAAATTTGGCAACATAAATATTGGGGGAGGAAGCTCAGAGGGGAAAAAAGACCCGAGAGGAGAAATTTCTATTTGGTATTAATAGAGATATTTTGTTAGATTAGGCACAACCCTCTAAAACTCTGACAGAAGTGGGAAGATGCTGAAATGGTCACTTGTGGGGCATCCAGGGACACGCTTCTCTGAACAGCAGCTACTGTGTCGTGTACCAGCTGGGAAACCTGGGGACTCCACAGCACAAAGAGCCCTTTAAAAACTGTAGCCCAGGAGCATTCAAACCCTTCCACCCATGCTGAAGTTAAACTGCACTTGGGTTCTCTCAGGAGCTTCTGCTGTCCACACTGTGGCTCGTGTGCTGATGCCGTGGCAGCGAGGGGCAGAACACCAAGCCCGTGTCCAAAACCAGTCAGCCAATGCCCAGCTGAGTTGGCTTTGTGCTGGATTCATCCAGTAGCATGACTGGGATGTTGAAGCATCAGGAGCTTCTGCATCGTGGCTGTCATGCACCATTTGGACCCAGGGAAAAGCCTGAGCCGTGGGATACCTCCGGCAACATGAATTCTAACTTGCCAGCCTTGGAGCCAGGCAGGCTGAGAAGTGCTGTGCTGCAGGAAACTCCCCTTTAAGAGGAGTTGAGTGGCCTGAAGGATGCTGGAATTTTCTTGCTGAGAAAGAGCTGATCTGTCCACTCACTGCTGCATAAAGACATAATAATAATAATAGATGCTCAACACCCCCACAAAGTCAAAAGACCCCTCCCCAAAGCCCTTTGGCGCTTCCAGTCTTTACCAGCTCTAACAAACCAGGCTCATTTCCTTCCCTGAATGATGCAGACCCCCTGCCCACATGGGTTCCATCAGTGTGGGGTGCAGGAAGGGGCTGCCAGGCGGGCTGGGGGACAGGAGAAGGGCTGGAACTCCCTCAGTGCACAGCGCAGCCCCTGCTGAGGTCACCAGGTCCCTGGCAGCTTGTGGAAGGGTTCAAACTTGACAAAACCTTACTTGTTCTGCTGTCCAGCTCTGCCCTCAGAGCACCCTGTGGATGAAAACTGAGTCTGTAGCCTCAGAGCTTTCAGGTTTGCTGAGTAAGCGAATGATTAACCACTAATGAACTTTCTTCCTGCTTGCATTAGTGTTTTCAGAACATTTAAGCTCTGGATACAGTTTCCTGTTGGGTTAAAATAAATATAAATTGAGGAAGCCCGACAGCATCTGGGCTTGAGTAGTGCAAAAAAGTATGTGTTGTTTCTTTACAGTTTTTCTTGGTTTGGGCTTTCTGTCTGTGGATGAACTTTTGAAGATGCCATCTTGACCATAGGAAAATAGTAATGTGACTGTTTCTTTTTCTCCCTCCTCTGTAGGCCTACGGACATGAGGTGGTTAAGAGTAGATGATGAGATGCCTCAACACGTTGTAGTGTCTGGTTCAAACCTTCTCATTAGTAACCTAAACAAAACAGATAATGGTACATACCGCTGTGAGGCTTCCAACGCGGTGGGGAAATCACATGCGGATTACATGCTGTTTGTATACGGTACGTGAGAAAAACCACCGTTCTTCTAGACTCGTTTACACGTAATTGCACCATGCCCTGCTCGGAAAGCTGTGACACAACTTAACATTTGCTCAATGCCAGATTTGCAGGCAGCTCCTGACGCCCCGACGCTGGGCTGGGCTGGGGTAGGGGCTGGGAAAGCCCTGGGTGCCGCTGGGGCTCTCGGTGTGTGCATCGGGCACAGAGCCTGCCCCAGCTCTGGGGAGCTCCCACCCCGTGCTGCCAGCTGAAGCCTAAGGAAAAGCCAGAGCAGGGGCGTGGGGAGAACTGTGCAGTTCTCCTTGGACTTCTCAATGATTTCTTGTCCTTCTGGTAATGCCTCCTCCAGTGGCCTGAGCAATGGTCTGAGGGGTTCTGAGCCTTTCACTAGCAGTTAATCAGCCAGCATGCCCAGATAATTACAAACCAGTAAATAAACGGGAGGAATGAGATGCCTTCAGCCTGTTTGTGTGGCTGGGCAGACACTAAAACATGCCTTAGCATCTTTTAAAGCGCTGTTAAGTACCTGCTTTAATTCTTCGTTTCCTCTGCGTTACTTTGGCATTGCTGTGAACCTCATGCTCCTGCCATGAGGTGTTGCATGGAATGGAGATTCAGGAGGCACTTGCAGAGCCATCCCCCAGTTTAATGATGAGCTGTTCCTTGGCTGCATATTTAAGCTTTCTCTGTTAAGGGCAATTGTGTTTGGCTGGGCTGAGTTCCTGCTGGGTCTTGGTCTTTTCTGACCTGAACGATGCTATGGTTCCACTCAGATGGGACAGAAACTTGGTTTGAAGTTCATTCCATGCAACAGCCGCCTGAAGCTCTGCAGTCTGAGCTCTCTGGTAGTTGCTCTGATCCAGTCATAGAGTGGGGAACCTCCCATACCTCTCCAAATGCCACCTCTGCAGGAGTGATTTTAAGCCCAGTCTTAGAAACTCACCTAAAGACTCAAGGTAGTGACAGCTTTGAGCTTATACAAAACTCACGTACCCCCTCATATAGATAGTTTTTCTAGTGCCTCTCCCTCCACAAGACTCTAGTTTACAAAATGAAGTCAGATATGCATTTATTGTTGGTAATTTGCATGCTCACAATATAAAAAACCCACTTGTTTACATCAGTGTTGAAAGAAACAACCAGTGTTGCAGAGAGCAAAGCAGTTGGAGTAGGACACAGGCAGTTCCCCACGAGATGGAATCCGTGAAGGCTGCTGCCATAAAGCAGCTGTGGGGTGGGTGTGGTTCTGTGTACCCATTCTGGGCCAAGGCAGGGCTAGGGGACCTCCCTGGCATTGCTGACCTGAGGTTTAGAGCTCGTGGGAAATCTCACATAATTACTCTGCATTTTGGATGTGAGTGAGAACAGACAGAGCAGGACTTCCTTGGGGTTGCTTCCTCTTGGGATTAAATTCCCAGGAGGAGACCCAAGATAGCATTACTTGGAAGGAGATGCAGGTTCCCAGGGGATGGAGACCTGTGGATTCCAGCTTAGGCATCTGGCAGATGTATTGCCTATATAGAGGAGGGCTGCTTGTGGGCAGAGAAGGGTTTTACACACCCGTCATCTCCAGTTCCTGCATTTTTGGGAGCATGCTGCTAGGCTCTGCCACTCTGGACAGCACAAGGAATCCTTTTATAATCCTTGATGTAAAAGGGAGAAGTCCAGAGTGGGGAGGGAGGGGTTGTGCTGTGGCTATCAGCTGAAGCCTCCTTGTACAGAGCCCAGCTGGAGCTGCTGCTGAGGGGAGGTTCAGCATGGGGGTCTCACCCCCCTCAGTGGTGGAGCACTTACACCTCTGGCCCGTGGCTTCTTTCACCACCAAAAGCCAATTCCCCAGCAGCACGGGGGTCTGTGTCCGTGCAGCCACGTCCCTGTGGGCACGGCGGGAGCCGTGGTGGCAGGCTGTGCCTCGCTGTCCCCAGCAGGCCAGCTGTGGCTGCTCGTGGTGCAGAGCTCCCCAGGCCACGTTAGGGTGGGAGCTGGGGGCTGCAGACACACAGCAGGGGCTGGCACAGCCCCGGGGGAGGCAGTGTTCAGGCAGTCCCATTCCAAGGGACATCTCTGCAGGTCAGTGGGTCGATGTGGCTGCAGAGCTGAGCTGTGCCCAGCACCTTCCCAGTTGCCCACATGGGATGGGATGTGTAATCACATCGGCACACACTGGACACACGCTCATTTCTAAAATTCCTTTTATGCTTTTTGTCTCCATGGGTGTGGGCAGATACATTGCTAGAAACTTCCAGCTCTTTTAGCACTCTGGCTTTTTCTTTTTTTTCTTTTGTGGAGGAGGAGCCCATGGCACAGCCAGTCCCAGGCTGGTCAGTGTGAGTCTGGGGGCTCTTCCTCCAGTGCTGCTGTGCCTCAGCTGGGAGGGTCCCCACTGCTCCTGGGGAGATGTGTGGATCAGGAGTGAGAGAGAAGCACAGGGGCTGAGATCCTTGGGATGTAGGGGAAAGAGAGTGACTGCTCCTAGCACAGCGAGCTGTGAGGTGATGTTCCTTAACTCTTGGGAAGTTGGATGGAATATAATAATGGTGCAGTATATAATTAAAGTTCAGATATCTTAATTAGGGGATCCAAGGGAGCTGGCTCAGAGATAAAAGAGTAGCAGATGTGTTAGTGAGGAACAGCTGACGTGCTACGGAGGAAACCTAAAATCAAAAGCCCATGAAAGGTTTCATGCTCTATTATTGCCGAATGAATCCGTAGTTCAAAGTCTTTCTGACTACTTAGTGCATTCAGTTTGATCATCTGGGCATTGATACATATTTTTTCTTTTACATCTTCTCATATCTACCTTCTCCTGCCCGATAGTTTTGATAAGGATGTGTCCCTGTGTGTAACATCAATCCTGTGACAAGCAGCAGGGTTTGAATCTCAACAGGTCCAGTCCTTCTGAGAAATGGTCACAGAGAGAAACATCTCATTAACGATGCCCTAGTAGCAAAAACAAGAGTGAGCAACTGAAATTGTCAGAAAAATATTGACTTCTTTTTAATTAAAAGATCTTGGTGGAATTCCTCATACCTGGAAATTGACATTCAGCAATGATGTTGTCGTTTCTCTGTATTCCTTGCCATCTTTGAAGTAGTTTTTAACATCTTGCTGCCGTGTGTTCATAGAGGAAGAGCAGTGAGGTTCATGGCCCTGGGAAGACAGTGAGATCTGTTCATGTGCTGTTAATGTTCAGGCTGTGAAGCACAGCAGGGCCCCTCACACCACCCTCCTACCTGGGTTTGCAAATGTATCCGTAGACAACCACCAAAGCACCACCGTGTCTCTCCTTGTATGTGCAAACTGGTCTTTTTGTTGTGGAAAGCGTGCAGTTTATTTTCCTTATGCCTCTCCCATTCCATTTTTCTCTCTCATTGACTAATTTATGCTGGGTTTTATTTATTTTTTTTCTAGCATTGTAGAAGGCAGAAAGGGGGGAGAGGCTGGGGCCAGGTTCTCCAGCCTGGGTGAGCGTGGTTGGAGGATCTGGCCCCACTGTCCCTGCAGCTCCCCTGGGGTTTAGCCAAGGAAGGGCCCCCAACCCCACGCTGCTTCTTAGCATTCTTGTTCCTCTGATCACGATTGACCGCTGTTGTGTTCTGCTTGTTTTTTTCTTAATTTGCTTTTTTATTATTTTCCTTTTTATATTTTATCCAGATCCCCCCACAACTATCCCTCCTCCCACAACAACCACCACCACTACCACCACCATCCCTACCACCATCACAGGTATGGTACCTTCATAACCATTGGAAATGTCCTGAATGTTTATTGTCTTTTATGTACATTAGCAGAGCATGAAGCCTGGGGAAAAACAACAAACCAATCACTTGCAGTAATTTTTTTCCCTCAAATACGCCCACCCACAGCACGAGCCTGGTCCGGCAGCTCGACGTGTCAGACAGTCCTTGCTGTGGGTGTTCCTGAAATGTGGGAATTGTCATGGCAGGAGCAGTGATTAATTCAGTTACTGGTGGCCAGCATTGGTACTTCAAATACGGGGTGCCAACAGCCTGAGAGCTCCCTTAGCACGGGCAGTTTCAGCCTCCATCCCGTCAGTTTCCATTTCTGAGCAATTTATAGAAAGTTTGGTCTTTGGCAATTCAATTCACCTGATGTGGCTCAAGATGCTTTTTCTCCTGCCGAGATGTTGGTCTTTCTCTGTGATAAGCTTCTCCCTCACTCTCCCAGGGAAGGGAATTTCCACCAGTTGTTTTTATTGTGTGAATGCCATCCATAGGCCCCTTCTTGAGGAGCTGCCTTTCAGCTTGTTAGATTTTCTGTATCTTGCAAGAAAAGATGAATAAAAACAACCAGCAAGATCATGACACCTCTCTCTGACACATCCTCATACCCCTTCACAGACCTGACTCATCAGGAAAACCCTTCTGATTTATTTGTAACCATTTGCATTGTCATTTCTCTGACCTTTCCTATTCCAACCGCTGCTTTTGCTTTTGCTTGCTGCTTTTTGTGGGTTTTGGTTTAGTTTATTTTTTTTGAGGCAGAGGTGACAAACGGCAGGTGAGGATGGACCATTGAATAGCTAATGGCACAACGTTTACTGTTGCTGTAAACCACCCCTTGCGTAAATGCCTTCACGTTTTATTTGCTTTTATGACGCTGCTCAGCTGGCTCTCACCGCCCTGCCCAGGGCGTTTCGTGGCTTCTTTTCCTTTCGAGGTTTTGGCACCCAAGCCTGGCACGGAGACGCCGGCGAAGCCTCTCCCAGCGTGCCACCGTCGCTCCGCTTCCTCCCTGCAGGTGCTCGCCGGTAACCCCAGCTCCAGGCACCCAGCCTGGCGTGCTTGGGATCGCTCTCCCTTTTCCCCTGTTTTTGGTTTCTAGACTTAACCCGCTTTCGTTTCAGAGGAGGTTTGAAGCTTTCTCAAAGCCTCCCTAAGAGCTGTTGGCAGAGAAGCTCGGCCGTGTGTCCCACAGGCTGTACCTGGACGTGCTCACAGGTTTCTTTCTTTGACGGTAATTGCTCGTGCTTTCAGTGAATTTTGGAAGGCTAAAAGGGACAATGTGTTTTGATGCTTGGATAACCCCTTCAGTTAATCTTGGTGCCTGCAAACCTTAATGATTGTCCTTTTTCTGGAAACTGGGTTGTTACCAGCTTGTCATTTTAGGGGTTGCCCCAGCAGTGCCTTCCAAAGCCTGTGCTGTCCTCGCTTGTCCTCACCTGCTGTGTCAGGTTCCACAGCAGTGGTTGGTTCTTCCCAATGAACAGCAGTTTGGTTGTTTGCTGTCCTGCTGCGAGTGCTGCGGCTTGTCTGTGGATGCTCAGTAGCCTTTGGGCTTTCCTTCACGTAGCTTTCCAGCTTTTTTAATATTAAAAATAAGACGGGGAGGGAGGTGGTTCTTGCAGTTGGAAATGGCCGTGTCATCAGCCTGGCAGAGGTCCCTTGGGGTAAGGAGCACGTGGCTGTCCAGCGTTGTTCTCTCACCTTGGTTTGCAGTGGTGGAGGATCTCAGACTCTGGTGGCAGAACCAAGGGTCTCCATTGCCTTCTTGATGCTTTTCTGTGTTGGCTTTAGACTGCTAAGGAGGCTGGAAAAGTAATGAAAACTTGATATTGCTCCCTGATTCCAGCAGTTCCTGCTCACCGTTTGTTGGAAGAAGATTCACTAGTGCTGATAAGAAAATATATTATTTTCTTCCTGGCACTGAGTCTTCTTGACATGTGTCTTACAATCCTCTGCCCAAGAGTTCAGTGTGCTTTTCCTACCCAGAGCAGCCGAGGCTGCTCCTCCCTGTCTTTCAGAGATGTGTGTGTGTGTGTGTCCTCTCCATTCAGTGCTCAGGAGCACGGAGCCACACCAGCTTCTGCCCTTCAGTAGTTAAGAGACTTTGTGGCTGGAAAAAATTAGGTCAAATTAACATAATCTCTAGAATTACATAGCAGAGTAGTGTTGGAAGACTTTTCAAAGCCTTGAGAGACACCTGATACCTTAATTCCTGTCCTCACCCATCCTGTCTGACAGAGGAGAGGTGGGAGCCAAGGGGGTGTTCTCTGAGCTGCTTGCAATCTGCAGCCAGCCCAGTGGAATCAATCCTTAGGATGAGGTGGGTTTGAAATCTGTTTGATTTTGCTTTTCTCCCCCTACTTTTAGTATAACCCTGACATAGTTCATGTCCTCTGGAACCATGGAGTAGTTCTGAAAAACAATTGTCTTGCTTTAATTGAATAAAACATGGAGAGAGAGGCTGCACTGAAGCAGTTTCTAGCAGGTGACCCTAGAAAATTCTGCCCTTGGAGTTGTCCTTTTGATTTATTGGTTCAGGGAGTTTCTGGGGGAGCTCTTGGAAAGCTGACCTGATGCTTTCTCCAGCGAAGGACAAGCCGAGCAGTGAAGTTTCCAGACACCACGACCTTTAGAGCTTCCCCTCTGTCACTTTAGTGTAGGTGCTTGAAAAGATTTCCTGCGTGACAGCTTGATCTTTTCCACGTATCCTCCAGCAGCATTGATATTCCAGCCATCCTTTGGTGTTCCAGCCGTTATCACTGCCGAGCCCTTTTTTATCAGTTAAATTGTCCTTGTGGCTTTCTTCATTAAGATGTACAATACGATACAGCAGAGCAAACAGCATCATTTGAATTACCCTGGAGTCACTCCTGGAAGTGCTGGGCTTGGGCAGCTGTTGTTTCCTGGGAAATGCAGGTCCTTAATCACAGCCCAGCCCTCACCTCAGGGCACGGCACCGAGCGTTCCCTGCCTGTCCCAGCCTCCTCGCTGCCACCTGGGCCAGTGGCACGCCTGCCTCCCGGGATCCACGGCGTCACTCAGAGGAGCACATCTGCATTTCCCACGCTTTCTCCACAGGTGGAATTGCACAGGTGTCCTGGCAGCGGTTTTGGTGAAGACCCGGGGGTGACAGTGCAGGTTGCCAGTGTTGCCAGCCGTGCAGCGGATGCTGCTGACTCTGCAGAGACACTGCTCTCCATCCTTGCAGCAGCAGCAGCCTGCAGGCTCCCGATGTCCTCCCTGGAATGCCCATGTAGAGCATATTTGAAATCCCACTGATCCCTTGGAGTAGCAGGTGTGGTGGTGTGTGTGTGTGTGTATTTCAGGGGGCTGGTAACATTGCAGGCAGTGATTTTCACTTGAGAATTCCCAGAGGTGCTCCAGCCCCTTCAGTGAATGTGTGTGGAAAGCACCGAGCCCATCCTGTGGAAACAGCTCTGAGTTCTTCCGGAGGCTCAGGATTTGTACAAGCAGGAGCAAGCTCTCTTTGGCTTGGAGGTGTGCAGGAGCCAGTGAGCTCCAAAGCAGGAGCTGAGAATTGATGCTGAGTTGGAGTATCAGCTCTTGAGCAGGGGCACGTGGTGGTGGAACTCCTCTGTCACCTGTGGGGGCAGGCACTGTCTCCTGAGAAGCACACCTTTGTGTCATCCCAGGTGTTTTAAAAATAATAGTACACAGAAATGTGAACTCTCTGAGCAAAAATAGTGTTGCAGGTTTTCAGAGCATTTCACATGCCAAAAAAATTCCTCAAAACAAGAAAAATTATTTTATCCTCAGTAGGAGTTTGTCCTTTCCTAATTATAGCTGTTGGCATGAAAAGCTGGAGTTGCAGGGGGTGTATTCCAGCAGTAATCCCAGTGACTGGTGGGCAGGAAGAATGCAGTTCCAGTCATCCTTTTCTCAGATTTCCTTGCAGTGGGTTTGTGGGAGGCGGAGAGGCAGCGTGGGGATGACTAAAGCACTGTGTCCTGGCAGGACCATGACGTTGGCTCAGGTATGGCCCCTCTGCCTGGGACTGCTGCAGGGGCTGATGTGGAATTTAATCTAAAAACACGTTTGCCCCCCAGTCAGCTCAGAGTGGTCAGCTTCAGCTCGGCTGTCTGGACTCTCTTGCAGCCCTGGTTCTTCCAGGGATGTGGAGATGGCCGTGCTGCCGGCGGGAGGTGGGCACCTCAGCAGCAGCAGCCAGGGCTCCCGGTGTGCTCTCAGCATTCCCGGTTCGCTCTCAGCGTTCCCGGTGTGCCCTCGAGCTGTGACGTGTTCAGGTGCTTGATGCCAGTGTGCAGGGACGCAGCCCAGAGATTTGTTCCCCCAGATTATTTATTATTTAACTTTTGCTTTCTGTTGAAGGTTCTGCCTGTCCCTGGTAAAATGTCAAGTTAATTTAAAGATGATTCTGTGCCTTTCTGACATTTTCATCCAGGATGTGTCTGCATTAAAGGGGCTAAAGGCAGAGCTGACAGGCCTGGGACAGGAAATAAAATGAAATAAAATTCAGTCTTTCAATCCATGTTCAGCCATGTCCAGTAGCAGGCAGGACCTCTCTTACGTGGCCTTACTTTTAGTGGCACAGCATAAGCAGTGCACAAACCGTCATCTTGCTGAGCAGAAGTGTGGCTTGTGTGCAAGCTTGGGCCTGAAATCAAACCCAAATCTGTGTGGAGAAACATGCAAAAGCGTGGCTGGAGCCACTGTGCTGATTTCAGACTATTTTTGTTCTGGTCACACACAACATCACAACAGATTGTGATGATTTTTGTGAAACATCTGGTCCACTAACCAACCTGTCCCCAGGGCCTATTGCAGCACTCCTGGACTGCTCAGCACCAACCTGGGGCACTGTACAGAGTGGAGCAGGGCACTCAGGAATGCAAAGGACAGCTCCATCCGTCCTTGGAGGAGTGTGTGGCGAGGGGGAGGATGGCTGTGGCGAGGGGGAGGATGGCTGAGCTGAGGAAGAGGATGGCTGTGCCACTGTGCTCTGGTGTTTGAGCCCCGCCACCCCTCAGCTCACACATTGCTGTGGGCTCTGGCGTCTGTGCTGGTGTCCCATGGAAGTTTGACCCAGGGGAAGGCTGGAAGGGTTTTGTGGGCCTTTTCATCAGCCCCAAAGCAGGGATCCGTTTGCAGTGCTGTGTGCTGTTCCCTCTGGCTGCTGCAAAGGCAGCAACGTGCAGGAATTCACACTCGCCCCGGTCAGTGCGTGTGAAGTAGTCTGGAAAATCGGGAAGAATAAGAGCTCCACGCGTCAGGGATCAGATTGGCTTTTGGTTTCAGTTCAGAGAGCAATTTAAAAAGCAGTATATTGAATGGATATCTATACTTGCTAAAGCCTCTTTGAATTTAAAAGGCAGCAGTGTGTTTTGCCGTTATTTTGAGGATGTGCTGCTGTAATTCTGTTTGTGCTCCTCAGCCCCAGCAGCGAGTACCTCTGCGAGGCTGCAGCACTGCGGCTGCAGCATTCAACGGGGGGAATTCAATTTTGCTGCTGGGGTTTTAATATTCCTCCATCGTGCTTGTTCTGTTTGAGGCTGTGGACTAATTATGGCCAAGTTTAAAGGGCCTGGTCTGTCACACTCTGCAAACAGTTTGAAGTTGGAGAGAATCCATTTGAGAAAATGAGGAGGCTCAGCAGTGGAGCTCATAACTCTGAGAAATGTTGCCCAGCTGCCTCCATGCAGTAATTTTATAAATATGTGTGTGTATATGTGTGCATGCCCTTGCATAGCTGCCTAATGAGGTGGTAAGTGCCTAGAGCTTGGGTGTCATCTGAGTTGTCCTAGCTGGCAGATATTTATTTCTTACAGCCAGTGCTACACAGATAAAGTGAAATTTGCAGATTTGTAGAGGCCAGTGGTTGCTCCTTTGGGTACCTTCTGTAACTGTAAACCAGGCCTCTGAGGAGCTTTTGTACATGAAGATTTGGGAAGGCTTTGGCATCGTTTTACTTTTCCTGAACAGCATGCTTAGTTCTTTTCCTGATTGGCATTGGGAAGAGAAGCCTTGATATTAAGATAGAAAATCCCACGTTGAGTTGAGTCTGTTTAGTTATGTGATTTCTCTGTCCTCTTGGCTTTGCTGCACCTGGTAAACCAGCCTGTTCTTTCCATTTTAAATGAGAGCTATCAGCTTTGGGTGATTGTGTAGCATGTTGATGGTTTGGGACCAGAACAGTGCCTTTTTTGTGATGGCAGAGCCTTTCCTTGGCTTTGGTCAACATTAGTTAAGCCAGGAGTGTATCAAAGACTTCTTTTTGTCAGCATTTGAGGGGAAGAGATGGTTTTTGTTGTGGGACATGGGGCAGAAGGCTGATCCCTGGGGTGCTGTGTGCCTGCTCTGACATGGAAGTGTGACTGTTCTTCAAAGCAGAAGCTGGTGGCACAAACCCAGGATTCAGAAAAACACCTTTGAAGTTAGCCAGTGCAGCCTAAAGTTACAGGTTGTGTGAGCAGCAGCATTTCAGGCCAGGATGTCCCTTCCCTGGTGAGGAGGGGCAGTGGCGGGGCCGGGACACACACGAGTTTACAGGAATGCACTGGTTTGGTACCAAAGCACTAGTGACTGTTTTCTCTCCTCTGCCACGTGATGATGTAGAAACACGCCCGTGTTGGCGCGTTGACGTCCCGAACACGGGGTCATTCCCTGTGGAACACGGGTGGTGTGTGCAGTCCTTCTTGCCAAAGAAGACTGGCACTGGACAGGACCCCCTGAAAGCTCACTCTAAACTTTAACCGGTCTGTGTTTCCTATTGCAACCATCCAAACCATTTGCTAATCATAACTTTGTCATTCCAGCTGCAGCCAACATGTTGTTTGACGTGGATATTTGTTCGCACTTACAACCGCTTGAGACTTTATTTTGTGTAACCTGTTGGTCTCTGTCCCCAGACGGGGAAGCGAGATGCACTGTCCAGTTTGCACTGTTTCTTGACTAATAATCTCTTCCAGCACATCAATACAAGTTTGCTTCCAGCAGATTCTCTATTTATTGTAAAAGCTGACATAACTTTTTTTATTTCAGGAAGACAGTAAATTGAGACTATTTATAGATGCCAAGATGCTATCTCAGGAAACAATACTCAGTTTTACAACCCCTTCTAAACAATGGCTTTCCCCCCACCTCCACCACCATTTCCCCTTCCACCATTTGCTTGGTTAAAATAAATGGGGACTGTACCCAAAACCAAAGCAAAGCCCTGCTCTTGGTCTCCTCGTGGCTTTGCAAGGTTTCCCTTGCAGCCCCCAGAGCTCCCACAGGAGAGCAAGGGCTGGCCTCCTTGAGGGTGCCTTAGATTTGGTTGCCAAGATGAGAACAGCCTACGTTGGCAGTGGAAACAGGCTAATGATGGCTTGATAATCTGTTATGCAAATCTTGGTGCAGTTTGTTAAACTGTGCAGGGTTTATTTGTTTTGCTTCCATAATTAAAGCATGTAGACCTTGTATCTGTAAGTATTGTGTATTCCTTGTATGACTCTTGTCTTTGCTGCTGCTTCAGGAATTCAGCCCTGGGCTGTCCTCAGCTAAATTGCCAAGAAACAGGTCCTCTTTTTTCCACTGCTGCCTCTGCCCACGCAGGGGACCCGTCCCTGGGTTGTCTGCCAGCATGTCACCGAGGGGAAACGCCGCTGTGAATTGTCTGTCGTTGCTGCAAAACCCAAGCTCCGGGCTGCTGTGCAGGGACGCGCAGTGCAGCTCACCCCACGCTGTTACTCACTCAAACACTGCCTGCCTCCAGCCACCCAGGGCTGGCCCAGCCTCTGCTGGGCCCTTGGCTCCAGGGATTTATTTCAGTGACACGTTCTGAGGAGCCAGCCCGCTCCAGCCGCTGACCCCTGCCGCAGAATACCTACCTCCAGATGGAAAGTAAACAGCCTCCAACATCTAAATAAGCCAGTAAATTTGGGTAATGTGATTACATTTGGTTTAGACCTGTTGGTGTGGAGGAAATAACTGTCAGTAAAAGTCTTTGGATTTGGGCAGTCTTTTAAATCTGCCTGCTGCAAGCTCCTGGAAGACACAAAGCATCTCTCCATTGGCAAGGCAGTGCCCCCCAAGAAACTTCCAGTGGGATGTAATCCATATGGAGTAGAGTCAGCTTCAGACTAACCAGCAAAAAACTATCCAGGGTATTTTAATTACCCACAGCTGTTCAACCAGGTACCTGCTGCAGCAGAGGGACTGGTGATGTTTGTCTACAGTTGCCAGTTCTAGAACATATTTTGTGCTGAAAAAAATGGTTCATTGTGCAGGTGGTGGCTGGGAAGCAGGAGGAGAGGCAGGAGCAGAGTGTTCCCTGGCCACAGGTGCTCTGATGAGGCAGTGTTTGAGTGTGTAACAGTGATGTGCTGAGCCTCAGCTCCTCACCTGCTCTGGAGCTTCTGTTTTGTCCCCACCAACCAAACCGTTGGTGTCGGTGTTCTCTCCTGTCTCCTGTTCCCCTGACTTTGCAACCACCAGTAATTGTTCTGGCAAGGACCTGGAAAAAGAGAAAAATTTACTGTTTTCCTCAGGCTCATAGCTTTTGAACTGGAGGCATGTCTTCTAAACAGTGCAACTCACTTCAAATGCTTTTTGCCTTTCATTTTATTATTGCTTGTCACGCAATGTTCTTTGAAAGCTTGCTCATATATTATCTGTTCCATTTTTTCCATTTTCCCTTTTTTTGCATGCTGTTCCTCCTGTTTCTTCCCTTCCTCCAATCCTCTGTTCCCGTGTGTAGACACAACGGCGACGACAGAACCAGCAGTTCACGGTTGGTATCACATTCCTGTTTATCTTATTTCTCAGCACTGCTGAGTGGCAAGACAAGCCTGGGAAGGGGAAGCCAAAAAGGGAACTGGAGTCTTCAAGGGAAAACTGTGTTTCAGGTGGACTCATCTCATAAATGCAACATGGGTTTTAAGGCTGGAAAGTCTGTCTGCTCTTGTCATTTCTGCTGTGAGCTCCCCAGCCAATCATCCTGGTGCCAGGCAAGCACAAGCCCCATGGAAGTGACATCCAGGTCCAAGCAGTGCCAATTGGTTCTCCACCCATTGACTGAGTGAGTCACTTCACACATGAAAATTTTTTTTTAATTTTTAAACTTTTTTTTTTAGGTTTTTTGAGCATTTTTCTTGCGTTTTGAGTTAGTTTTGAAGACAGGGCATCCAGCGGGTCTGCTGGTATAGGGCAGCACTGGGGATTCTGGGATGCTCCACAGAGGAGCACTCGCCTCCAAGGTCGGCAGGGAAGTTTGCGTTATTACACTGCAGAAGGAGATTGGGAAAACAAATAGCAACACTTTCCTCTCAGCATAGCAGTCTAGCAAAGTAACCCTTCTCGTCTGCTCGAGGCAGTCTAGCTAACAGCTTGACAGCTTCCTGAGCTTCCTCCATTCCCCGGCGAGCCTACGTACGCGCTGCAGGCTGGAAGTTGAGCATCCCATTTTTTTGGCACAAGCTTACTTTTCAGCTGAAAAACCAAAACCTCTGACAATTTTTAATTACAGCTAATCCATGTTGGACTTTGCTGTTCTAGTTTCTTTTAATTCTGATAAATTGACTGATTTTTTTACTGACAGAAATCCCTAGCACACAGCACCCTGTTCTCCTGCCTGCTCCCCTTGAGGCATTGCCTGGGCAAGGTCAGAGGCAGGAGTGAAGCAGTCATTCAGTAGCAATGTGCCATATCAAGTGGAGGGGTTTGCAGTTCTTATCACAAATAACTTAACCTACCTGGATGCATTTTCCCACTTGGCATAAAGATTGGAAATCTTTGGGCACACTTGTGTTTCATCTGTGTGACGCTCTCCCTGTGTGTGTTCAATGTCAAGAGCCAGCACTGCTGATTTTGTAGCTACATGTTTGTGGCTAGATGTTGATCCCTAAATTTGAAAAAGATCAGGTAGCCCTGTTGATGGCACAACTCCCAACATCCTTTCTAGGTTTCTGCATCAGGAAAGGCTCAGTGTAGGCATGTATTAGACTGCAGTGAGGGCAAGCTGGGCAGATGCTCAGTGGTGAGCCCTTGCTCCATTTTTAAAGCAGTTCCTGATGTTTTTCTTTCTTTTTCTTTGTTCTGAAGAAGCCATTAAAAGGCTGTTCTTAACTCGAGGACTTCCCCCCTCTGTGGGGAGGATTGCTGCCAGGGAGGTGGCCAGCTGAAATGACAACCTATCCCAGTCAAACAAGCTGCCACAAACTTTCCTGCCTTAAAACCAGCCAGTTTGTTCCAAATTCCCCCGTGCTTGCCCTTGTGGGGTGCTTTTCCCATGAAGACTCTGGATTTCTTTCCAAGCTTGTGTTGCTGGAGTGTGTATGGAGTATACCAGGTGTATATGTTGGCCATTTGTTCTTTCCGATGTCCGATGGGAGTGAGCATGTCTGTGAATGACTAGAAATGCATGGGCATGAATACAGCCAAATGGATTTTCTCCAAAAACGATTTAAAATTAATTGGGGGAAGAAAAAAGAAAATAAACCAACCAACCAAAAAGAAAAAAAAAAATCCAAAAACCAACCCAAAAAAGAGCTTGCTAGCAAAGAAAATGGAATGTAAGGCCGGTGTGGAGCCAGCACAATGCTTAATCGGGGAAAGAGGGTTTTGAGCCATTTGAAGTTTTGGAGTGTATCCTAGAGGACTGGGGGGAAGGAGTCCTGTGTGTGTGTGCATGTCCCAGCAGTAGCCAAGGCCCTGCCATTCCCGCTCCCTCGCGGAATGGAGTTGACGGCAGCGATGCATGAGTGACCAAACGCACGAATGTTGTTAACTCTTCTGTTGAAAAATAAGAGCTTAACTGTGAATTTTCTGATGCACTTTCTCCTTTCTCTGCACTGTTCATTGCCAGAGCTCCAATAACAGCATGGTCATGGCCGGCAGGAAGGCTTGTGCTTCCGCTGCACCCCGCAAAGCTGGGGTTTCCCAGCTTCAGCCCTCCTCCCTCTCGGTGTGCCCCCGTGGGGTCAGGGTGCCCGTGGGGCTGAAATCACAGGTCCCACTGTTTGAGCTGGAACACGGGCAGAACTCGGTGGAGCTGGAGTGTAACAACCTGGAGTGTCTGTGCCACTCAGCCTGGGGAGACAGCGCTTTTTCTGCCACGCCCCTTCAGTTTTCCTCCCTGCCCCTCGCCCCACCATAATCAACATGCCAGTTTTTAGTGTCCTGGCCCCTGTAGCCCTCAGTGGCCAGAGAGCTCAGCCCTCACAAGGTGCTGGCCTTTGTGGAGCCCCTCAGGTGAGATGCCCAGCTCATGTTTGCCCCTATGTAAGCAGGACATTTTTAGGCAGCCATGACCTTGGATACAGTGACCTTGTGTCCGTTTTTTTCCGAATTCTGCCCTTACCCTGTTGTAAGCAGAGAGCTTTAAATGCTCAGAGTGATTCCCTAGGATGTGGGTGCTGCCCACACAGGGCATTGTGCTTGAGGCCCTGTCCATCCATCTGTCTGCCCAGCAATGGAGGGCTCAGAGCTGCTGTCCACTCCCCTGGCAAGGCAAGAACCAGGCAATGCTGCAGCACAGGCATAATTTCTGCTCATTCTCATGGAAAGGTAGGGTTTTGAGCCATTTGGAAAAGCCTCCTCTGAAGCTGGCAAAGCAGGAAGCCTGGAGTGAAGGTTAAAGTAAGAAAAATGCCCTAATCACAAATGGAGAGTGATAAGAAAATACTTGGCCCGTAATGCAGCATGTAAATTATTTTACAGGCTAGAAATTCTTCCCTGAACACCTTTGTGGATCTTTAATTGTGGCCTTAGCAGGTTTGGTACAAGAATAGGTAGCACTGTTGTGTTACGCTCTTGTTCCTTTTTCTGATAGTACTCAGTCCCTGAAAATGAGTTTTGCTTGGCTGAAGCCAAAGCCTGGCCGCACCAGGGCGCCCGCCACTCGTGCACCTCGCCAGGTGCCACAGAAAAGGCCTCGGGGCCTTCTGCATTGCCATCACCAAGCAGCTCTGCCTGTCCAGCTGCCTCCTTCTCTCGGAAATGCCCTACTTCAAACGGCAGCTAATGGTAAATCCGTTCCTCAATATATTTTACAGCTCCCATCCTTGGGGCAGTTGAATAAAACATCACAGCGCTGTCAGCGGGTCTGCGCAGTGCGGCCGCGCGCCGCATGAAACGGAATCCCTAATTGCTTATTTAGAGCCTGAGATGGGAGAGAAATTGGCTTTTCCTTAAAAACCGCATGTAGCATGGGAGCCCACAGAAACCTAAATATAGCCGGGGTGCCTGGTCCTCATGTGGGCACCTGGTTGAGCTGTAGGACGCACTCACCGTGCTGGCTCTGCCTGCCGAGGATTTATCACTTCCAGGGAAATGGAGCAGAGTGAAGAGTTTCCTTTCATTTTTCTGATGGGAGTAGTGGCAGACTTCGAGTTCATCCCTTCAGAAGTGAAAAGAAGGGCCTTTAGTAGCCAGTATGAAAGTTTAATGAGAAAAATCAAGAAATAATTTACCATCTATTTAAATGCCTCACAACAGGTTTTAACACCAGCCGGTGGCATTTGTGGGTGTCCAGGTGCAGGGAGCAACGGAATTGTGGAATTGTTGCAAATTTTATTCTGAAAAGGATTTTTTTTTGCTTCATAAAAATGCAATATTGCCCTTTTTCATCAGTGAGAAAATGTAGTTCCTTTAAAGGGAACTCTCTACAGAAGCAATTTTGGAGAGAGAAAAGTTGAAGGGTTTCTCTGCCAAGTACAGCTTTGCATGGCCAATGCTTCTGTGAGTCGACTGTTGTATTTATAGATCATTTATAGGAAAAAGGCTCCTGGAAATCTGAAAAGGACTCCCTGAAACCCAAGAGTGGCACACAAGCAAATTTCCTGCTATTAATCTAAGTGGCTTCCCACTTCAGGAGGTAATACCAACATAACTTCCTGGTGATTCGATGTTTTTAAAAACCAGTCCCTGAAAATGAGTTTCATTTTTAAAACGCAGTGTATATATAAAAATATACATATTGCTGCTCTGCAGTGGGGCCAAGTCTGCACATTGACCGTAGTGCACTCACAGCTTGGCTATTTAGCAGACAGTCAGCTCTGGTAGCAGTCCATGAGCTGACAGTTCCCGGTTCCCCAGTGCCCAGGGATGCAGGATCTCTTCATGGGAATTTTTTTTTTCTTTGCTTATGCATTTGCTTTTAGTGGCCAGCAGCAAGAGTGAGTCCTGGAAGTCGCAGCCCACAGGGTAACATTGCCCCACCCCACATTTCAGTAAGTCTGGGTGGCCTCCCAGCACTGGTTTGCCCTTTCACTGGTGCTGAGATGTCCACCCCGGGGATGCTCTGCCTGCAGACCACAGCACCTCCTCAGACTCCCAAAGCAAGCAGCACTAATGTCCTCGCACACAGCGCTGGCTGCCTGTGATGGCCACGACCACGTGCCTCCCTGGTTGCTTTATAGCTTTGAGGACAGATGCTTTTCCCATAAATCCATCACATTTGGGCAAATGAAAAAAAGCCGGTTTGTCCGATAGTTTGGCGGAGGACACAGCCCACAGCCTGCTAGCAGGCCATGACATGCACTGCGCAGTATGCGTATTCTCTCATTGATAAATGTCCAGACTTGTCACCATGACCAAAACTAATTGGATTGGCTACAAAATCGGAGGCAAGTTTTCCATTGCTCTCTGTATGCAGGACTGAAATCAGCCTGGACTAAATTGGGAAATTGTCCCCGTGACGGCTGAAAGGCAGAGTTTGGGGGGCTCTGCATGCTGTTATGAGTGGTCTCAATACCGTGTTTCGTGTGCCAACAGTGTAGAGCGAGGAGCATTTCTGTCTGTAATAAAGGCCACGATTGCACTGGTGTCACGCGATGGCTCTGCCCACACTGGCAGACGGTGGCAAGTGACTGACGCATTCTCTTTTTCCCCCTCAAGAAATTCATCCTCACTTCTTAAGTGTGTTGTTTTTTGTCGCTTGAGAAACGCAGAGAAAAACGAGTCTGTTTTTACTTGTAAGGCTTTACTCAGTTGCCCAATTCGGCCGAGGAGCTGGACTATGGGGATCTCTCAGGTAAGGGCTAGTCCGTAGGTAACCCGCTGCTCTCCTTCACTAGACACTGGTTCCACTCTGATTTCTGCATCTTGGCCATGTTGCATTGTGCAGTTGCTATGGTGCAGCCATTCCCCCCCACGCTCTTGCAGCTTGGAAGTTTCGCTCCTTTCTGTTGGGGTTCTCCTCCCTTTTTTGTTGTTGTTTTTTTGGTTTTGGCACCCATTTCTGTGTGGCATCCTCAAACATAGGGCAGGAGGTGCAGGGCACAGAGGCCAACCATTGTGGTTCCCTCCTGGCTGGGATTTTTTGAACTCTGAATTGGAGACCGGTTGAGTTAAATCTTTGTTAAACACTTTAACTCTGCTGTGTGGTGTGAAACCCCCCTTAAAACAGGTGGCTGGCACTAACCCTTGGCTGCTCGGGGATTCCTCATCATACCAACAGCAGATTGGGAGCAAAAAGGAGGTGGTTGTTTCATCAGTGAGGCCAAACCAAGTAAATGGTTCAAGCCTGTTTTTATCCACACTGGACTGAAAGGGACATAAATGGCTGGTCCTTGCCAATTAGTGCTGATTGAGATTAAAGCATAACAGTGTCATCAGTTGGGTGCATTCAGACCAGAGTCTGTACCAGTGGTACAAACCAAAATCTTTGTTCTTCATATTTTCCTATAGAAATGCACCTGTATTTTTTTTTGCTCCCCCTTGCAGAGCGTCCCTGCAGACTCCTGGTACGTGCCAGGCTCTGTGGCTGCGTGTGGCCAATGCAGGGTGTGCAGTCCTGGCCATAGGGCAGGAGCAGCCATTTGTCCCCCTGGGAAGAGTCCAGCCCAGGGGGTTGGAGCCCACTGCTGTTCCTCTCAGGGGTTCAGCATGGAGCAAAAAAATACCCCAGAAAACCTCATTCCATCAAATGGTTCCCTCCCACCCAATCAAATCGGGAACATCTCATCCCATAAGCCACTACAGGTGTGCTGTGGCCAAGAGGTCAGAAATGATAGATTAATTCTGGATGTTTTCTAACACTGAGCAATGCTAACAATTATTATTGCAGGCCTGGACAGATCCCATGGGTAAGATGCACCAGGGCTCTGGTGAACATCCCTGAGTGGATGGGGAAAATTGTTTTGCTCTAGTAAGTTCTTTGACTTTTTAGAATTCTATTTTTTAAGGAAAAATATACACTCTTTGGTGAATGAAGAGAAGAATGTGAAAAAATTCCTCAAAGGAGCTGCCCAGAATGGGTGTTTGTTCCCCAGCCTGTGGTGCCCAGAGGGGCTCACACCTTTCCCAGAGCTCAGAGCTCAGTGTAGTCCTTTTTCTGAGTCTCAAACGGAAGCCAGAATTTCCCACACCTTTACAGAGCGCAGCGCAGGCAAAGCCGCTGCCCACAGCAAGCTTTTTTGGAGCATCTGTTTTGGCTACTGATTTTTTCCCTAAGAATTTCAAGATTTTGCCTGTTGCTCTTTAGGTTGCTCCTGCCTGCCCAAAGGGTGATCGTTCCTGGTCAGGTGTGGTCAGGATCACACTGGGTCAGGTATGAGGGAGGCACTAGAGAGAGCCCCAGGCCCTTCTCTGCTTCTCTGTGTGGCCTCTGCCCCACAGCCCCTGTTCAGAAAGCTGGGAAACTGAAACCAGGTCACGTTTTTGGCCCGGGGTCAGCACGTTGGGGCTCTGAGATGGGTGGTCCAGGTGAGTGCTGGAGTTGAGCTCTCCCTCGGGAACGCCGCCCTCTGCTCCAGCCGGAGCGGGCGCTGGGAGCCCTGGGCAGCGCCCTGAGGGGTGCAGGGCACGGGCCCACCCCCACGGGGGCCCGTGGCGTGGCGGGCGTGGGGGCTGCTGCCGTGTGTGCTCAGTGTGCTGTTCCTTCCAGGTGCATCTGTCCTGCCCACAGCTTCAACCGAGGCTCTGCCGACTGTGCAATTAAGTAATGCATCCCTTGCCTTCCACCCAGGTAGCCTGAGTCCAGAGCTGTCCTCGCTCTTCCCGGCCGAGCTCTTGTGTGTCCGTGCCTCTCGTGATCCTCCTCTTGTCCCTCACATCCTGAGCTCTTAGGGTATGGAGAGTGCTGGCCTGGCACCTCTCAGTTCCTTATTCCAGCCTGGCACAGACTGGCAGGCAGGGTTCCTGCAGCACTGGGAATCACGAGGGCAAACCCGAGCGTGCGTGTGTGTTGTGCACACCTGTGCATGCAGGTGCACACACACAGACACTGCCACGGGCTCCGGGCACGGGGCTCCAGGGACCCATCCTGACACTCCCCGAGCTCTCCTGGCTCTGCTCCAGAGCATCAGCACCTGCTGTGAAACAGGGAACAGTTCCCTGACCAAAAACGATCAGCGCCGTTGCAGAGGGGGTGCTGGTGGGTCGATGGCCATCGGCTGGGAGCGGGGCTCCCTTCTCCAGGGAGGAGTCTATGGAAGCAGCTCTGAGCTCTGCCAGGGTGAGCACATCTACTCAAACAAAGCGCGTTATTTTTTATGAAGCGATCTTGAAATGGGTCACTGAAGGGGAGCTTATTGATTGAAGAAGGATGAACTCCTCAAATTTCTCTGGTTTAAATTAGACCAAATTCAATTACGATACGACAGGCAGGTTAATGCTGCTCTTTAACGGCCCCTCAATAAATTCGAGGAGGGGTAGCCTGCTCCACGCCACGCTGTGGGAATGAATAACATTATTGCTCATCCTGTCACAGACAGGCAGTGATTTCTGTCCTCCCATGTCGTGGCTAAGTGCTTTATAGTGTTCACAGAGTAACAGCAGCCTGTTCTTCCACCAGCACCCCCTGCCAAGTCCAACCTCTAGTACTGCTCCATCATTTCAAAAACTTTATTCCACAAAAGAATTGACCCCAGATTCAACTGGGAGGTGTCAGTGCAATCCTGATGTTTCCTATCTCCAAGAAAAAGGAATAATTGGCTCACCAGGTTTTCAAGAGTGCTCAAGTGACTTAAGGCCATTAAGCATCCAAATCACGACCTGTGGGATCTTCAGGCATACTGATGTGATAATCGTTTAATAAACTAAACTGTAACCAGTTTTAGAAGAGATCACTTGTTTAGGAATTCTTCAAAGCCATTGGCGTAGGTTTCCTTTCCCCTGCCACAATGCAGATGTGATCTGCACATCTGGGAAGCTCAGGAGCTTGACATTAATTTTCACCAGAAATAGAAGGTTAATTTTTGTGCAAGTGCAGCAATAAATCCCAATGTGCCAAAATTAATGTCTAAACAACATTTTCATAAAAATCTCTCTCCATTCTCTGCTTTTACAGCAGAAATGCATGTAGAGGAAGGTCAGGGCTGTCCAGAGATACCCTGAAATATTGCAGCTGGGCTGCACAATGTGAAGCTAGAGGGAGATGAGGAGGAAGGACAGGAGTCAGGAGCACCACACAGCAGGGGTTCCATAAAACCTGGGCTTTCCCCCATCACAGCAGGACAGGCTGCACCTCCGAGTGCTGCCTTTGCTCCACACCTCTGGCACTGAGCCGAGGGAGAGCCGTGATCGGCTGGGGAGGGTGCTGGAGCACGCAGGGCAGGAGCTGTTGGCAGCAGCAGCAGTGTCAGGAGCGGTGCCAGCGGCGGCGGAGAGGCGCGGCCGGCTCGTCCCGGCTGCAGGAGGTCACTGGAAGGAGCCGCTGCCTCCGGGCATTCGAGGATGCTCGTGTGTGAGGAGGGCTCCCGACACCAAGGTGAGCCCAAAGCCGCCGCCGCGAGCCTCGCGGGACCCGCTGCAGAGAGCATGGGGAGCACCGAAGGTAAACGTTAAGTGGTTTGACCCAAATAGGTCTGAAGCTGTTAGTGTGGGTAGAAAGATTTAAAATACAGGCAGCCTGGTCCAACCCAGTCTTGCTTTTACTCTGGAGGTGCTGCTGCTGAGGAAAAGAGTGGAATATTCATAGATGCATCTATTTTTAAAGCTTCATTGAAATGGAATTGGGTGGAACCTTTTCATTGAGAAGTTGGGAGCAGAGAAGTGTTCCCTCTGGTAAACGTCATTGTAAGCACTGACCCAGACTGTCAGAGTGCTGCTCTTACCATCACCAACATTTTTCTTGAGAGCCCACGGAAGGCTGGTTTTAGCACTTACATTGGCAGAAATGTTAGAAACCTGGAGATCATTAATACATTCACTTTTTAAGAGAGTCCCCCCATAGCTAAGAACATGCAGGTGTGAATTGCAGATGATGATTGTCAGTACTTAGATGGACAGTCCCCAGCTCAGCATCTGCTCCGTACTGCTCCTGACCTTTGGAATTAGTTCCTTAGTTCTGTGATGAGTAGGAACCAGTCCCAAACCCCTTTCTCTCCTGTCTGTGTGCTGTTTGCTGAGCCGCACTTTTTGTTTAAAGGAAAACTTCAAGGTTGCTATTCCAGCAGTGTAGTCACTATTTTGTTGATTACACGAGCAGTTGGTAAAAATAATCAGCAAAAATAAATTTCAAGCTACCCAAGTCTCTTCCTGGCCACCCTAGAAAGAGGCTCTGGAGCACTCCTGCTGCTGTACATTGAGCTGCACTGCGGGCAGACGGGCCCAGTACTGCATCCCATGAAACCCTGGCATCCCCTGTTGTGGGGCGCAGCCGTGCCAATCCCTTGGGGAAGCAGCACAGCACTTGGAAAGACACATTTATTTTTTTCCTGCTTGAGTTCAGCTCTGGCAAGTGGATTGTACCATTACCACTGCAGTTTTCCTTTAAGATGCTTTGGTGCCAAGCAAAGCATCGACCCAAAAACGGTTCAGCCAAGGGGCACCGTAGCTGCAGAGTAGCCCTGAGGGGGCATGTTGGTGACAACATGCTGTGATGTCTCTTCCTTCCCTGCCCGTCCCTCCTTCCTTCTGCCCCACCCACAAAAACTCAAAAGCAAACCCAAAACAAAACCCTAATAGGAAAATTCCTGATGATTCGCTGGAGAGGCCAGAATCCAGCGTGCTCCAATATATATTAACATCCTAATGGGAAAGCTCTGCATGTATACATTTACTGCGCCCTGACAAGAGGGAATTAAATGTCAGAAGGATTTGTAGCATCTGTAATTGAATTGGTGCTGAGAAAAGCAAATCTTGAGGAAGAATAACATATTAGGATTAGCAAATAATGTGGCATTTTGTCAGTTCCTGCCATCTCAACTGTTCCCTCTTCAGCAATAAAGTTGTGATTTCTGGTTTAATCAGAGATAGGAGGCAGGAATAGCTTGGGTGAATTGGAGACAGCATTTAAAGCAGATTCCCGTTGTTAAGGTCAAGTCTCTCCTTGGCTTTGGGGAATTATTCCTTGTTCCAAAGACCTGACACTTTGTTAATTACCAAAGAAATAGCGAGGGACAGGCTGTGGAGGGGCTGTTCCCGTGCTGGTGGCACACAGACAGGTTTGCTGGAGCAGTGGGTTTGGGCTTTGCCATGTCTGCAGGCAGAGCTCTTGGTGCTGGGTCATGCTGCCAGAGCACAAGGGGTTTGATGAGGTGCTGCAGGAGGAATGTTTTGGCTTGTGTAAGCTTGAAGATGTATTTAACCACATGTATAACAGTGTGAACTTGGGGCTGGCACCTCACAAGGGTCTTCCTTAAGAGGAACAATTGAGAAAAAAGGCCCTGCACGTCTCAGCAGAGGAACTCACACTTAACAAACCCTGCTGAGCAAACCTGGCAAGGCTTTAGGCCAAAGTCCCTTCTCAGGGACAATGCCAGGCAAAGGGAGGAAAAGAGGGATATGTTGGGCACGGGGCTCTGGCACAGCCCCATCTCCATGGCAGTGGGTCGGTGGGACAGTCTGGAGGCTGCCACTGCTAGCACGAACACACGGCTTCGTCTTTCCAGAACCTTAATTTATGATGATGAAGAAAAAATGCCTCTTGATGCAAAATCCTGCTGGAAGCACATTACAGAGCCGTAACTCAGCATGTTTATGCCCCTCAGCTGTTCCAGATGTCAACAAGGCACTCATCCACCCAGGCCAGGATGCTGCTGGCTGCTCTGAATGCAGCCGAGCGGAACTGGGCGCAAAATTTCTAAAAAAATAAGAAAAAATGGAGTGAAGCATGCCTAAAGCAGCTGCACCAGCAGATGAGCCAGTTTAGTTGCTTTGCAGAGAGCAGGTTCACGGAGGCCAGATTAGCCGAGCTGGAGCAGCACTGGGAGGGCTGTGTTGGAGTGGGAGCTCCCAGGATGCCCACTGTGACTGGTTTTCCCCAGCTGCCACCCTGGGCAAGCAGCAGATCCTGTGTCTGGGCACGGGATCAGCTCAGCCCCCCTGAGTGTCCATGGGCAGCTTTCCCTCAGCATGCAGGGATGTTCAGCCGCTCACCACAGAGCAGATGCTGGGAAGTGATCACAGCATGATCTGTTCCCACTGGAGATGAGACAGAAGGTCCCCCTTTGCTGTGGTTTTGGTTTGCAAGGGGATAATCTTTTTTGGCTGCAGTTTTTACTTTATCAGCCAAGCTGCTGGAAGGGTCTCAACAATGTCCCTCACAACACCCCAGCTCATCCCAGCATCTCCCTGCCCACATTGGGGCTCCTGCTCTCAGAGGTTACTCAAAGGGAATTTTTTCTTAAATTGTTTTAATTAAAATGCGCTTTATGGTGCTCTTGGTCCCCAGTTATTTACTTGGGTCCCTCAGTCCTTAATCTTGGAACAGAATTGGAAATATCGATAGAAAGCGTAAATCCCAGCTGCTGCTCGAAAGCTTTGTATCAGGTCTCAGCTCAAAAGAGCCCCATTACCTTTAGCTGTCACGGATCTGTACGCTTGATCGATAAACTTCAAATATTATTAGAGGTGGAGGCTTCAGAGATTTGCTCTGTTCTTTGGAGGGAGACGGAGATAAATCTTTCTTAAAAATTGACTTGCATTTGCTCTCTCAGTCGTCCTGGCAAAACGCATTTCTCCGAGGTGTCCAGGCAGGCGCAGGCAGGGCAGATTTATGGGCCATGTGCTTCTTGTAGTGAAAGATTTAAATGGTAAATCCTTCACATATGACTTCACAAATCATGTAAAGTTAAAAGATTTTTACCGTTTCTGTTGCTGCTGTGCTTAAATTGTAAGGTATGGCCAGTAAATCATTTTAATAGAGGTGTCGCGCTTGACTCACTAAAAAAAAGAGACAATGGTTTAGCTTCTATTCCAAAATGTTAATGTATTAATCAGCGGGAGAATAATTGTTTTTTACTGCATTATAAATCTCAGTTGCCATTAGGATTGCAGCAAGGGTTGATGTAGCTGCGTTCTTAAATTAAAATTGTTTACACTGCTATACATTCATTTTACATGGCCATAGCTCATCTGGGGTTCATTCCAGAGCTGTTCCTCCGCCACATCAGTCATCCCTCTCCCAGGTGACGGCATCCCGAGGGAGACGCGCTTCTGAAAGGAAACTAATTGTGTGGTGAGGAGTTAAATAAACGCAGTAAAGCAGTTGGAGGCACTGTAGTTCCTGCTTACTGTCAGCCTCGGACTGGGCGTTAGCTTTTGGGTCACGAGTGCTGTGTCCTTGTGAGTTGTATTGAACAGTAGAGGTGGGGGTTTGTGGTGGAGCCCAGTTCAGTTGGGGCAGAGGATGGTTGTAAACACATTTTCCATGTTGGATGGGTTGGGTTTTGGGCAAGGAGTGTTTTGGCAAGTTGAAATGTTTTCAACAGGGCACTCGTTAATGACATTTCTCAGAGCTAACAATTAATATTCCTGTATTGTACTGCTCTTCTCTGTACCCCATCCATCAGGAAGACTGAGATTTGGGGAGCACTGTAGGGAAATTTCCCAAAATAGAGCCCCACCAATGACTCCGTGTGCCCTTCCTCCCCTCTCCCAGCTGTCTCCCATGTGCGTAGTCATAGTGCTGCTGCTTTTAGCGGAAAACACTTCGCGAGTCGAGCCGCCAGATCAGTTCGGCTCCGGACAAAGCTCCTCTGCCTGAACTCATCTGTCTAGTTAGATCCGTGCTTCACCCCTGCTCCTCTGGAGACCCTGAGAGCAGCTCTTCCCGTCCTGAGAGCAGCTGCAGCCAGAGCCTGCTGAGAGCATCGTAGTAAGTCCCCAATTCTTATTCTTCTTCTGATCTCAACAGATTCCCGCGCAGGTGAGGAAGGGGCCATACGGAGCGTGGACCATGCCGTGGTTGGTGGCGTCGTGGCCGTCGTCGTCTTTGCGATGCTTTGCCTGCTCATCATTTTAGGGCGATATTTTGCCAGACATAAAGGTAAGACCGAGACCAAAGCTGGAGGATGAAAGGCCAGGCTCGTGTGTCCCCTCAGTCACGGTGTTGTCATGTCTGATGCGACAGACCCCCCAGTTTCTCTCCCAGCAGCACTTTTGCTTGCTTTGTCGATCACTCCCTCAGCACCACACCAAGACCCCCAAAGAGTCACTGTCCTGGGTTGGCTATCATCCTCCACTTCCCTTGCAGGTACATACTTCACTCACGAAGCCAAAGGAGCAGATGATGCGGCCGACGCAGACACAGCCATCATCAACGCAGAGGGGGGACAAAACAACTCTGAGGAAAAGAAAGAGTACTTCATCTAGAGCAGCCTTGGTTCCCATGAGGTGTCCAACTGTGGACAGTTACTACTGGCCCTATTTAAACGCTACAAAGACAGTGATCTTGGAAGTTGCAACCAGCTTGTGTCTTTTTTTTTTGAGGAAAAAAAAGCAAATGGGTGGAGAGCGGTGAGGCTGGGAAGGTCTGGGATTTGCTGTGTAAAAATATTCCTCGTAAAGTACACTCTGCTGTTTGACACCTCAGTTCGTTTGGGTTTTCTTTTTTTGGCCAAGTCCAGCTTGGATTTAGTTTAGTGAAGTCATTTGCAGAAGATTCTGTGCCTTGTTTAATTTCTGTTCGTTCGGGTCGGGGGGAGGCTGGGAAGAAGAGGGGCTTCTGTGCGTTAGTTCCCTTCGGGTTTCTGTGGCTCTTCGTTTCCCCTTTCCTGTTTCTGGAGTTGCCAGCTGGGACCCCGTGGAGTAGGTGCGTTTCTCTGAAGGTGTTTCCCCTTTTTTCTCTTCACCGGTTTCCGTTCAGAACTCGAGCTCATCGGAGGAGAACCAGCACATTTTAGATGCGTAGTTTGCAGTTCAGTGTGCCCATGTCCCGTTCCCCTGTTGCCGTCAAGGCTCGGATAACACCCCCCAAGCCCCCTTTTGTGGCTGTTTCAGGTGCTTTCAATGGTGGCGGCTGGGAAATGGGCTGGAGCTCGGCAGAGGCGCTGCTCGGCCGTGGGGATGCAGGAGCAGGGTCCTTGCTGGGCAGGCAGAGCCCTCCCGGATGTGAGGGCTTCTCCTCATCCTGTCCCCACTTGGCAGCCATGGGGGCAGCAGGTAAAGCCCCTCTGACATGTGAGCCCAGACCTAGAGAGCGGCTGGATGAACAAAACTGCCTTTTTTTTCTACCTGCTGAGTAAAATGCGGGAATTTGTGTTGAAATGAGCGTGCTAATGACCACTAAAGCCATAGGTGCACAGGAGACTCTGGCTCAATTGGAATTGTAAGCGACAGGTAGCAAACCGCAGTGGGAAGACGGTATAAAGTTATATATGCTGACTTTTTTTTGGTGAGTAATCATGGATTTTGAGCGATACTTTTTTATTGTGTTTATGTGGCAAATGTATCTGATTTATTTAAGGAAAGCATTAATCTTAGTGTCAGGTTTGGGGATTTTTTATGGGTTTTGGGGGGGGGGGCCATTTTCGTGCATTTGTTTTTTAGTTGCTGTTTTTTGGCAGAACCATTACAATGTGGGATTCCTTTGGGAACGGGGTGGCCTGGCGCAGCAAGCGGGCCCCTTCCCCTGCAGTATTCCGTCTTTTCCCCTCTTCACGAGCAGAACCTTGCGGAACACCCTTCTTTCCGAGCAGCTTTTGTCGAGCGCAGCTCTCTTCTGAGCCCGCAGCACCATTGCCAAACCCCATCGCGGTGAGAAGCAGCCAGGCTGGAGCGGGGGCTCCGCGGCCCGGCGGCACGGGACGGGCATCCTGGCCTTGAGCAGCCCATATTTGTTTGGAAGTGTACCGTAGTGCAGTGTTACCGATGTAACTTTGACTTACAATGTTGACATGTCTCAGGTTCATGTGTTTGATTGGTGTTTTCCGTCTCAGGTAGATTGCAAAATTTCGGCCCCACGCATTGGAAAAATAAAAAAAACCACACATAAAAACAGGAGAATAAACAGGAAATTATTAATTTTAGTTGTATATCGGTTTATGTATTTTTTCTTCAGTATACAGTGCACTGTTGAAATGTATTGTTGAGTATTACTTTGTACAGCTTTAGATCATTAGGACTTTGAAGCGTGAAGAAAGAACAACCTTGTTTAAAGGAGGATCACAAATGAAGAACGCAGAACTGATGATAAACAACCTTGTTCTTTATTTACCCGGCCTTTTTATTTTTTCCCCTTAGGCCAGTTCTGTTTTAAGGTGTCCATGGAAGATGTTACAGTGTAAGAAAATACATATCCATCTGTTCCCATTCACATTTTGTATTGGTTCATGTATCCCATTTTTACAAAGGAAAAGAAGTACTATAAAATATCTGTCTTCTTAATAAAAAAAAAGTTAATGTTACAAAACTAGATCTTGTTTTTGCACTCTTTATCCCAGCTGTTAGAGAGTCCACTATCGGAGCTCCACCAGCAACATGGGCAGGAGGAGCTGGGGCCCAGCAGGTCACACTCCGCACTAGGACAAAAGGAGTTAAACCTGATGTATTGAACCTGCATATAATATAGAGCAGATTTCGTAAGTTTCTTGTTTATAATTGCTAAATTATTTTCTTTGAGGAGTAATGCCTTGGAGAAGATTGATCTGACACTGATATTCCAACCTTCCCAAGCTGGGGTGGGTCAGTACACAAGTTCTTAATAGCGGACGAATACTTGAATCCTCCCTCGAAAGGTGAGTGTTGAAATATGTGACCTCCTTCACCCCGTTCTTGTCTCCCATTCAGTCCTGGCGCTGCCAGGTTTCCTGGCATCTGTCCTTAAAGCACTTGGGATTTCCGAGTTGTGGCACACGATGTCTGATTGCCTCCAGACAGCCAGTGCTGCTGGGAAGGATCCGTTTGGCTCCGCTCAGCCTTGAGCAGCCCTCGACAGCGGCAGCACACTCCCCTCCTCCTGCCTTCCCTCCACCACAGCCCCCCAAATCAGGCTGCGAGGCAGCTGCAGCACTGAAATTAGAATCATTAATCTTTTATGTTTTGCACAAAGGATGAGGAGGAAGACAATTGCTTTTTGAGGAGATCACACCGAGAACAACCGTGCTGAAGCGGCGTGGGTGGCACCCGAGGGGCTGCGTGGACCCAGGTGTGCGTGCCAGACCAAGGCCACTGTCCAGCTCTTGAGCACCCGGTGCATCTCGTGGTTATGTCACAAATAACATTTTTCTGAGAGAAATCATGACACTGAGGGGGAAAACCACAGGGCAGAGCCAAAACGCAGCTCACTCTTTCTTACCTGAAATGAGCAGAGCAGCTTTGATGGTTTCCATGGCTATTGCAATTATTTCAGTGCAGAAGAGGTTTGCGGCTCACAGGCCCCTGATGCCAGCTCACGATGGTTTTCTCCCCAAGCCAGCACTAATTGTGTCTCACACTTGTGGTATCTGTAATTTTTCCTCTCAGGGGTCCACGCCTTTCAGGGTTTTAAGGTTATTTAGTAGTGCTTTTCTTCCCATTGAACCTAAACACTCTGGTCCTTTGCTTTTCTGGCCCTACACAGGCATTACAAGTAGGTGGCAGGAAACTGTACCCGTAGCATAATCTGATGAAACCCTTTGCATTAACTTCTCAGATGCTGAGACACAAAGAACTTGGATGGGCAAAGCTGGAAAGAGTAACAATCAAGCAACAAGACTTAGCAACCCCTATATCTTGTGTCCAACTGCAGAAACACACTCCCCATACATGACCCCACAGCTGCTGAGCCTGGTCTGTTACACAGAGCTGAAGACACTGCCAGGATTTTATGAAAATTAAGAAAATCATCATTACTTCAAATAAGAATATAGTCTTTGCCCTGAATTTCACATTTTCACAAGTTGCAGAAGTCATTTGGTCCTAATTGCAAAATTATTTTATTAGATCAGTAATACAGTTCTTAATTTTCTTCCCTTTTTAACCAAATACAGGGAGGAATTGTTTTAACTGGGTATCTGAGTCTGACTTGTGTAATTACAGCCTGTTCTGCCAGGCTGAAGTTGCCAAAAACCTTCTGCCATGTAAAGGTATTAGCAATAAATGACACTTACACTTAAACTCACATCAGGTAAGGTGTACCTGGATCCTGGGCTGGGTGATTGAAATACACGGGAGCAGGGACGAGGCATGAGCTGGCAGCATCGATCCGTGCTGGCCAGTCAGTTCTCATCAGAGGGTCCTGACAAGGGGCTAATAGCTTTTTCTGAAGATCCAATCCCATTTTCTAGGCAGCAGCTGGTGCTGTGCCACCTGGGATAACACCTGCTCCAGGTGGCATCGATCGGGCAGGGGCATGTGTGACACCCCAGCGCTGTGTCCCAGCAGCTTTATCTATTTGTGGCCTTCAGTGAAGGGAAAACCTGAATTCCATCTAAACCCCAACACCTGGCTTAAAAATTTACATCTGAATTAGTGTAACCAGGAAAAGAATTTCAGTCTCCTGACCACTAAGGGTTTGAACCAGGCTCGTCCTGTTTCCAGAGTCAGCCGTGGAGGTGATCCCTGCAGCACTTCGAGGTCTCTCCTGGAAACCTGTGTACACGGTGAGCAGGGCAGGGGCTCAGCCGGGTCCTGAGGGGAAAGGCAGGCAAGGGAATTCTGCAGAGCTCTGCACGCCCTGCAGCTGGGCTGCGAGCTGAGGAGCTCCTCGGTCAGTTTCAGTTAGATAAACAGGCTTTGTGTAAACAAACAGGTTTCAGGAAGAAAAATAAACTTTAGGCGAACTAACAAACACTATGTGAAAAAATAAACTTCGGTAGAATAAGCAAACTCGAGTGCAGCAAAGCGCTCGAGTTAAATACCCAAACTGTTCAGGTCCAGCTGTGCCAGCGAGGAGAAGGATGAGAGCTCAGCAATCCTGCCCAGCACAGGCTCTCCTGGAGAGAGACCCCTGAGAGCTGCTGTGCCTGGGGACACCATCAGCTCCTGCGGTGCCCCACAGGATGTCTCCCTGTCCCGTGGCAGGTCAGTCCCTCGCTCCCCCCTGCAGGCTCATCCTGTCCCCTCGCCCGGCCCCGGGGCCGATGGACCGACGGCCAGCTCTGCTCGGGACTCCTCGGTGCCTCACATCCCGGTGCCGGCTGCAGAGCTCTCCATCTGTTTTCCCTGTCAGCCCGGGCCGAGCTGCGTTAATATCAGCTCTAACCCACTGCCTCTGCCTATCTGCCCACAGCCGTGCTCTCCCGCGCTGGTTCCTTATCCTGTTCTGCAGGATAGCAGCAGCCCTGCAGAACAGACCCGGAGTGATGTGGGCAGTGTGGGAATAATGCCTCCAGATGGAACAGGGATGCAGAACGTAGATAGGAAAGGGCAGGGAGAGGTGCCATTCAACAGTCCCTCAGCTCTGCAATGCAAGGTGAGCAGGGTTCAGGCACCGGGCAGCCTGAGTGTGGTTTGGGGGACACCCTGCACCCCTGAAGGTGGGGAAGCTGAGCCCTTTGAAAGATTGAAGAGATTCAGCAGCCCTGGGATGTTTCGTTTCTGTCTTAGGACACAGCTGTGAGCCACACTTACGTCTGCCTCCGGACTTCACTCCCTGTGGTGACTGGCAGAGTTCTATGCCCTGTCCCCAGAGAAGTCCTGGAAATCCTTTTTTCCTGCGTTGTGTCCCAACAGTACCAGCGCTGACCCAAGTCCTCAGGTGCTGGCTCTCAGCATCCTTTGGGGTGAGTGGGATCCCCTCCTCTTCCTCAACAAAGTGCCCAAAGTGTGAGTCCCTCCCTGCAGCGGTACCTGTGCAGTGGGGGGTGCTCGGTGCCGTGTCACACCTGGGCTGCTGAGCCCTGGGCTGCAGTGCCGCAGGTCAAGCATCTGGCACAGCAGCGCCGTTCATCCCCCGGGATTCCTGCGGCAGCAGCGGGGCGAGCGGCGCTGGCACCACCTCGCCTGCCGGAGCACGCTCGGAGCCAGCAAGCGGGAGATGTGAGGGCTGCCAGGAGCAAAGGGAATATTTGATCAGACGCCCTCCTCTCTCCTCTGTTCTCGGCTCTCAGCCTCCCTCGGGGACGGCACCTCGCTGCCTCCAGGCACCACAGCTGCGACAGGTTGGCAGCAGCTCCTCAAAATGGGACCTGCATGGGAATCTCAATGAGATGGGGAAGGTAATCTTCAGCCTGTGACTCTCCATGTTCATTTCTGCACGGTGCACCTTTGTTCCCTTCTCTGTTCCAGCTCCTCTCCACTGTTTTCCATGGCCATGGTCAGCTTTTTGTTGTCTGTACCTGGTCCCTGTGTCCGTTCCCAGGACGGGAGGTGCTGCCTCAGGCCCCGCACTGGGGCACAGCTCGCTCAGACATTGTCCTTCCTCAGACACGCCCCGTGTCCGTGCTGTGCTCTGGGCATTCACGTTTCTTCCACGCAGCCTGCTCCAGGCCAGGGGAACATGGTGCTCAGAGCATCCTCCAGTGGCGACTGGGACCTGCTGGGGAAGCAGGATTCTTCCCACACGCACCAGCCTGCAGCCCTTCCCTGCAGCCCCGAGCATTCCTTCCCCCGCTGCTCCTGTCCGCAATCAGCCCGATTATCCCTGGTAATTGTCCCTTCTCCGGGTAATGCTGCTGAGCAGGGACAGGGAGCGTGGCAGTGTTTTTCTGTGACTAAGAAAAGGTGTGTACGTGGCCTTGATTGCAAATGAAAAATTAAGGCCCCGTGTCTCGCATTCATTCCTACTTGATTACACACCAGTACATAAACAAATCTTCACCCAGTTGCCTGAGGGGTGTCAATGATCCACCTTTGCTTCGCTCGCCTCTCCTCCAGCAAATCTATAACGCATTTAATCTTTGCCACTCACTCTCCTCAGTTTTTAAATGTCTAATTTGCTGCCAAGAGCGGCTCCAATTCTCACTGTGCTGCCGCTTTTACTGCCTGGGGTTTGCCTGACTGCTTGGCTGCTCAGCTGGAGCATCAGGGTGCTCCTGGTCCTGGGGAGGGGACCCGGTGCCCTGGGAGGGGACCTGCTGCAGGGCACGGGGACAGCAGCCCTGCCCCGAGCTGCTCCCTGGCCCACAGTGCCACAGTTAAGGGCTGCTTTAGGGCAAAGCCCAAACTTCACAGGTTTGCAAGTTGAGGGAGGGGAAATTAAATCTGCGGTGGCCTGGCAAGCTCCAGGTTTGGGAGCTGGGTCACAGGAGAGTTTAGCAGGCAGTTTCCAGTGAGGCAAAGGGAAATGAGGAGCAGGGAGCGGAGTTTGCTGGGGTCCTTGGACCCTTTGTGTGTTCAGTGGAAATCCTTCAGCATCAGCTTCTCCTGTTGAGACTGGCAGGGCCACAAGCAGATCATGCCAAAAGTGCCCACCAAAGCCCTCGAGCTCTGGAGGAGCTGCCATCACCTACCACCACTGATGTGCTCCCACAGTCTGCCCCTGCCTGCTTGGTCCCTGTGGGCTGGTCACTGTGTCCAGCACTGGGGGTGCTGCTGGGACTGGGGACAGAGGCTGCCGGCCCACGGACACGGTGAGGCAGAGCCGTGCTCTGCCCCTACTCATCTCCTCAGGCTCCTCAGGGCTGTGTGTGAGCTGCACTCCTGAGGTGAGTCTGCTTGGAGCAAAACCAGTTCAGATTATCAAACTGCCCATAAATCTTGCAGCACATCTTCTTGTGTCTGGGTGTGTGTATATGTGCTGCTTTCTTTTTATTTAATGCTCTATTGAGGTCTGAGGCTTTTCCTTCCACTGGCTTTTATCTAGTCATGACTCCTACAATATTTAATCTCTATCAGAAACTGTAAGCCCTGTATTTATTTTATGGGTCAGTTGTTCATCCTTTTCCCTTGATGTTCTCACTGGCAGTGGAGAGTGTGGAAGGTGGAAAAAGAGAGAAAAGGGGAGGGAGGGAAAAGAAAGCCCTGCTTGTTTCTGCCCATCAACATTTGTCCAAATGACAGGCCGACAAATCAGAGCTCTGGAGGCTAATGGCAGGCAGAGCAAACGCGTGCATGGAAGGGATGGTGGAAATTTCCATTCCCAGGCAGATGGCAGCCCTGTCTCAGGCAGGCTGTGTGCTCCTCTGCCAGCCCTGGCTGTCCTGGAGGAGACTTTGATATCACAGGAGCTGGAGCTGCATCCTCACTGAGGCCAGGCCAAGTCTGGCCCCAGGGTCCTGCACAGGCGGGGGCTGCAGGGGGCACCAAGAGCATCCACAGCCCCCGTGTGTGACCGAAGGGTGACACACCTGCCAGTCTCATTGTCACCTTACTATCTAGAAAGCCTTTGCTCACGTTTGAGATGAATACAAGATTAGAGTTACAGGGGAGAGACAACACCAAAGGCTAAGGCCATCCACTGAATTTACTGTATTTATAAATCAGGAGGAGGTAAGTGCTGCCTGGGCATCCCAAATTGGCTTTAAAGATCCACCTGCAGCCCCCAGTCCTCCTTGGGCTGCAGAGGAAGGAGCAGGGGGAGCAGCATCCTTCCATGGAGTCCTGGCTTCTGCAGGGTAGGCAGCGTGGGATGTGCAGGAAAGAAGCAAGACCCAGGAGCTGCTGCTGGGAAAAAGAGATGAACTGTTACCTGGGGGAGAGAAGTGTTTGCCAGCTTGCTGACCCTGCCTGGCTGAAAGGCAATGAATATTTCACATCTCCAGTGCTATCTGCAGTGTGGGCAGGTAAAGACTCTCTTCTTCCCCTCCTTTCCTCTCAGGCTTTTGGGTTTTTCCCCCAAATTCAGAAAAATCTGTCAAAACATTTATCAGAAACCCATACGAACCGGCTGAGTGCCACAAGGAGCTAATCTGAGTGAACAAAGTCGCCCCAGGCTTGCCATGGGCACTCAGATAAAGATTTATCACAGGGAGTTTGGGTGAAACGTGAATTGCATCTGGGAAGTGGGGTGCAAACGTGGTGCTTTGCCAGGGGTTTACCTGGGGGAGCCGTGTGGGAAGGGGAGAGCAGGGCTCCCTGCTGTGATCACAGGCAGCTCCAAGCAGCAGGAAGGTGTCCCCCTGTAACAGGTGGAATTTGGGTGCAGAGTACGTGTGCTGCTCCTCAGGCAGAACAGACAAGGCCGTTCTTGCAGCATTGCTTGAGGTCACCTCTCCAAAGCTGAGGAGCTGGTTCGTTTTCTTTGTTCCCTTTCCTTCTATTTGGGATGGTTAAAGCTGAGTTCTCGTGTCAGCTGTCATCCTTCAGTGTCTTTGTGCTTGACCAGTGCAGAGAAATGGGCGGGTGCCCACGGAAAGTGTCGGGTTGGGAAGCAGCAACTCCCAGACTGCTGATTTACTGGTTTGCACCAAAGGAGCTGGAGCTGGGCTGGTGGTGCTGGGAGGGGGTGGAGGAGCTTCCTTGGTGCTTCTCACTCATCATTAGCACCAGGGGTGTGGGGCACAAGGTCCTGTCCCAGCTGCTGCTTCCCCTCCCCTGTGCTCCAGCTGTGCAGCTCCCCCAGCACTGTGTGGGGCTGCCTGTGCCCTGGGCTGTACAGGCTGCTGGCAGCACGAGCAGACCCTTGGGGAGGGCCCCCTGCGTCCTGAGCTCTGCTCTGAACATCCTCCAAAGCAGGGAGTGGCCGGCCCTGTGCTCTTCATTTCCTTGTAAGAGATGCAGGGTGGCACAGCACGAGCTGGCAGAACATTCCAAGTGCTGTCTGGAGACAACTGGCCCAGATACAGCACAGAGACAACATTTAAAACCTCATTTAAGTGAACACAATGAGAGGGCTCTTGGGTAGAAGGAGAATTAATTAATCTCATTCCTACGTAGATACTTTTAATTAAATGGAAGTGCATGGTCTTTATTTAAAAAAAAAAAAAAAGACGTGTGAAGAAGAGCTGGTGCCTTTGTGTGAGCCTGTGAGAGGAGGATAGGGAGCAAGATTATTCTTTTTTTGAGTGTTTTCAAGAGGAGTGAGCATCAGATCAGGAGAGGTCTGTATTGTCAGAGTGTGCACTGAACATTTTCCTTCATCTGGGAGGGCGGCAAACGCATTTTCCTCCTCAGCTGCTCCAGAAGGTTGTTTCCTGCAGACTTGTCCTTGCTGGGTGGCTCTGAACAGGGATGGGACCCCACGTGGGTCTTGGCACAGCCGTGTTTCAAATGGGCTGGCTCTGGATGTGCTCCTGCTCCCTGCTTGCCTTCTCTGCTTCTCACCCTGTCTCCCCTCGCCGTGGTGACCCCAGCCCGGCCACTTGTCCCCACTCAAAGCTCTCTGCTGTCAGGAGGCTGTGCAGAGCTGGCAGCCCGGGGAGGGCTGGGGCAGCCGGGGCTGGATGTGCTGGCTGCTGTTCACAGCTCAGACGGGGCTGTGCTGCAGCTGGGGCTGCCAGGGAAGGCAGGAGGGGTGCGGGGGAGAGCAGTGCAATTCAACCAGAGAAGTGCGAGGTCTCTGGTGCTGTCCAGCTGCTGCCAACACGTGTTCTCTCTCTGCCTCAGAGCACTGACTGCTGCTCAGCTCTTACAGGAAGGGAGGCAATGGGATTTCTCTTGGATTCGGGAAGCTGACATGGCCAAGGCCCTCCTGGCTGCTTTGTCACACCAGCATCTGCCAAACTTGCTGCTCGTGAGCACCTCACTAAAAGCAGATGCTGCCGTTCAAACACAGGCGCATCGTTCCACCTTCCCAAGTGTAATTTAATTTTCCTAGCTGGAATGCTCTAGCTTGCAGACATCCAGCTCCCCACCTGCCCACGTTGCTACTCCAGCAGGCTTGGGCTGCCCTCCACAGGACCCCATGGTGCCCCCAGCTGCAGCAGCCCCTCGGTGTCTCCAGGAGAGGAGGGTGAGTGCCTTGTCTCTGCTGAGTGAGGGAGATGTGGCTCATTCTCCTCCCTGTCTGCCGAGGGTGAAAACGAGCCCCAGACTGGGAACTGGCTGGCTTCTCCCCAGGTTCTGCAAACGCATCCTCTGACTTGGTTTAAGGCTCTATCTCAAACCAGCCAGGCAGGTGGTTTTGGGGGTGGGTACAAGGTGTATTTTCCAAGGCTTTGTGCCAGCTGTTTGATACCCTTGGCTCACGCTGTGCTGCTGTTATTCCCAACAGGATGATGAAGCCACTGTCAAGAGAACAGATACCAGCAAAAACTGTGTCTCCCCAGATTTAGTATTTGCATGAGCTTCACAGCTCATCTGAATGTTTGCTGGTAACAAACGACACGGGGTCAGAGCAGAGGCATTGAGTTTGGCTGTCACGGTGATGGAAGCAGCATGGAAGCCTGCCCAGAGCAGAGCAGGATGCTCACAGCTACATGGAAACCTGCCTTATCTATTATCAGTTACCTCAGGCACCCATCAGACGGCTCAAAGGACTGTGCTGTCTAACCTAAAGCTGGTTATGGCACATTGCATCTTTCCTGAGGGTGCGGGGTGATTTCACACTCTGATTTCAGTAGAGGAATGGGCTTGTTCTTTATGTGGAGCTGCGGGAATGAAAGAGGCACCCTTCACCTGCTGCGATGTGGGCACAAGTATCAGGGGACATTGACAATTGTCAGGTTGGTGGAGCACAGTCCACAGAGCCAGAGGTTTGAGTTTTTGCTGTTGTGCATTGCTGCCTGTTCCCCTTTCCATACCCTTGCCACCCATGAAGAGTTTGTGCAGGTGCGAGGCCGTGGGCCCTGCGGGAGCTCCAGCAGCCAGGGTCTGTCCTGCCTTGGGGCACCCACGCAGGTTTTCAGGCTCACTCCATGCCATTCCCTGCTCCTTGCCATGGCTATAGCAGCACCTTGACCTGAGGAATGGGGCTGCTGCACCTGTGGGTGCCCTGCCAGGGGTGCAAGGCAGTTTGTTGCTGCTCAGTTGGGTGCTGGGGTTTCGTTCCCAGTTCTAGGGACTCACCGCAGCAAACACTGAGCTTAAGGAATGTACTTGGCTTTTCCCCAGTAAAAGGAGTGTTGCTTTATTATCCTGTCATGTTTTGGTGAAAGGTGGGAACACAGGTCTCTGCGGTCGCCCCTCGGAGTGACAGGATGCTAATGAATTGAGAAATGGCTGCGGACGGCGCTGCCCGCATCACATCTTCATTAGCATCCTTCTCCCAGAGACTGCTGTGATTAACACTGTCACCACAGACGGGACAGGAATGAATAACAACGGCCCCTCTTCCTCAGCAGCCTCGTGCTCAGCATGGAGCAGGGGCCCCGCGGAGAACTCCCAGCCGCAGTTTGGATCCTGCCACCTTTTCTTCGCTGAGGTTTGCTAAGCAGCTGTTGTTGCTCTGTCTGCAGCTGCAATGTCCTTTATGCCTTGGGTTAGAGGGTGGGGAAAGCAGTGACTGCAGTGCTGGGAAAAGCTCAGGAGCTGCTTTGCTCACCCCGTGAGGGGCCGTGTCAAACACCTGCACTCCCCCAGATGTGAGCTGGGGCCCAGGAGGAACTGCCTGGGCTGCGGGAAGGTCGCTGCAAAGGTAGAGCTCTGTTGGAGAGTTTGTGTCTGGGGGCTGGCAGGGGGGAATGCTGCTTCCCAGGCCAGCAGCTCAGAGCCCTCACACTGTGCTTTGTGAGAGAAGGCAGCTCTGCCATCCCTAACACCTCCTGCTTGTCCAGCAGCCACGGTGTCCCACTCCAGGCTCAGCACAGGGACCTGTGGCAGGTCTCTCGTTTCCACGAGGAGCTTTTTACAAACACTCTGAGCTGCTGTACAGACTGTGGGTACATGTGGGGAGCCATTCCAGAGGCCAGGGGAGCGGAGTCACTTTTCATGTGCCACCACCTGCTCCTTTGAAGTGCCCTGAGCAGGGAAGGAGGCTGAAGCTGTATAAAACCGAGAAACTCGTAGAGGTCAAAAGAATAAATTATAGTAATTTTTAGGTTTTTGTGGGTTGTTTATCTCCCCTGTTTTCAAGTCAATCTAATCAAATGCGGATTTGCCACAATCACAGCTCATGCTAACCTTCACCTGGAGGGTATTAATATGCATGACGCTTGTTAAGTGTTTGCTTAATTTTTATTTATGGAAACTAGACTCTGTGAAGTGTAGCTGAGCTGGCTGGAGAGCACGTGTGCAGGGTGTGCTGGGGTGGGAAAGCAGCAAGGAGGTGGAGGCCGGGGGTGCTGGCCAGCAGGGCTGGTCCTGCAGCCCCTGGTGTGGGCCACGTGCCAGCAGGTCAGTGCTGATCTCTCAGTGGACTGAGGAGCTGGCAGGGGGAGCTCACTCATCACCAGAAATGCTTGACCCCAGCCCTGGCTGCCTGTTTAATGCTCTGAACCCTGTGTGCCATTTTTCTCATCTCTTGAAAATGTGCTCACAGGTCACTCAACAGCAATGGTGTTGTGTCCTGGAAGAGAGGCGGGGAAAGGAGCCTCAGTGGTGGGGGATTTTCCTGCAAATAGCTCTTATTTTTAGCCTGGCTTTTGGGAAGTCGAAAGGGAAGGAAAGGACAGGATTTATTTTTAGCATCTCCTCTTGCCAAAGCTGATCTGAGGTCTGCAGGCTGAAGGACAAGTTTCTCCAAGGCCAGTTCCTCAGTGTGCTCCCCTGCCAGGATGCAGCGAGGATCACATCCGTGCTGGTGGCCACACACTGCCTGTCCTGGGGACAGCCCGTGGGGACAGCACAGGCTGAGGTGTTACCCGAGGCCACTGCTGGGCTTGCAGGCTCCCCAGCTGCTGCGGGGCTGGAGAGGCTCCTCTGAAGTCCCACCCAAAGGACAAAAAGGGTGTGATCAGGGCTCAGTTCCATCACGGCATAGCCAGTCTTGGCTCCAGAAAGGTGTCTGGGGGCCAGGGTGGCCAGAGATCACGCGGGGGAGCTGGGAAGATGTTGGAATAATCGGCGAGCTGAAAGGGGACTAAACCTGCGGGAATCAGGTGATTGAAAATGGATGAAAGGTTCTGCTGGCCCATCCTGTAAATCAAAGAGGGATCTTCCCAAAGCCAGCCCTCGGCACGTGGAGGGATCGATCCAAGCTGTGCTGGGCTCCCTCCCTGCCCTGCCTCCGCAGCGAGTCTATAAATAATCATTCCCCACTGCCCTCTGATCCGCAGGCTTTATTGAAATCTGCAGCCCTGGATGTTTTTACAGCGACCTGGGCGTGTTCCGGCAGTCAATCCCGATCCCGGCATTGATTATAGCACCAATACTTGCTGGGGTTGCTGTCGTTGTGGTCCCCCGGAGCAGCCGGGCGGTGGTGGCCCCGCCTGGCGCATCCCGCCTCTCCCAGACCCCGCACACCGGGACCGACGGCAGCTCCGCCAGCTCCCAGCTCCCGAAACAGCCGCCAGCCGTCTCCTGGAAACCCTTAACGCATCCTTAATATGGGTATTTATGTGCCTGAATTAAAAAAGAAAGGGAAAAAAGCCTTAACCTTGGGGAGGGGGGAGCTCGGGGATGGCAGAAAGGTTGCAGTGATTAAAGAAAGCTCGGAGCATTCGAGCAATATTAAATCTGACGGGCATAATGACGACTGAGATCTGATAGAACAGAGAGAAGGCTGGAAAGAAAGGGCTGGTATTTTTCCCTGATGTAACATAATGGTCACATTTTTCTTTCACAATGGTTTTTCTGAGATAAAGAACAAATTATACTGATTTGATTGCTACTTAGAAATACTTAAAATTGAAAAAGACAGCAGGTGGGCATGGTTAGGAAGGAGGGTTATTTTAGCATAACAGATGCATGCATAAAGCATTGCAGAGCCAATTTTTTAATCATGAGACCCCCCCCCAAAAAAAACGCCTTTGGAATCTTTCTGTGGGAGGCAGGGAGGTGAGGAGGAGTGTGGGGGACACTGGGGGGGTGGAGGAGAACCTTCCTCTGCTGCTGCCAGGGTGGGATTCACCAGGGAGCAGTCCTTGCACCAACTGGGGCGTGTCCTGGTGGGAAATAAACCTGACAAGGGACATTTTCTTACGGAGAAGGGGATGATTTCCCAGGGCAGTGGGCTGCTGGTGCCTGAGATGGCCACACCAGCAGGTGGCACAGCCCGGGGTGCCAGGCTGGAGGGACAGAGCCTCCTCAAACACAGCTCTGGCAGGGTGTGCTCTGCAATACACACACGTGGCCATTTTTAATTATTCCCACAATTAAAAATGACTTGTTTACTCAGATTTATGCAGCGCTAATAAATATGCCTTGGAAATTACTTAAGTAACTAGGGTTTGGTAATAGAAACACCATATATAAAGCAAGTGCATTGCTTGGTTAATCAATTAATTCTCATTTAATTACTAGGAATTGCTACTGGTGACTGGCCATCGCTCCAGTTTGCTCACAGAATGGACGTGCTTGCCTACAGCTACAGATAAATGATGTCAGGGAGGCCAGGGCTGCACCTCTGCAGAGCTGTGCCCAGGGGTTGGGGTGGGCAGGCTGGGCCTGTCAGAGCCTGCAGGTACCACAGGCTGCCAAAGCAGCCAGGGGGAGTTCCTTTCACTCTGCCAGAACAAATCATCTCTTCTTTTATGTCTCTTAATTTAAAATTTAGAAGGGGTTCAGGCCTGGGTGACCATTTGCAGCAGTTTCCAAACCAAACTCCATCCTTCATCTCCTCGTTCCCATGAGCAGGGTGAGACAACAAGCTACGACAGAAGCAAACCTGTTAATTCCAAAATTTTGTTTCCATGACACCAAGAAAGTTTCATTTGGTGATAAAGTGTATTTTATGTTTCTTTTCTAACGGTATTTTAAAAACATCTTGGACTTTCCTGGGATTCTCCTGAGCTCCCTGCCCAAGCCTTCTGTGATCAATTCTGCAACGGGCAGAAACAGCCCCCCTTGCTGCAGAGGAGAAGCTATGCAGGTTCTGTACTGACCTCAGGGCTAATTTTCAGACAAAAAAGACTATTTGATTATCTAACCTGACCCCTTGTTAAATATTAAATGCATAATTCAATCAGACCTGCTGCTTTTGAGTCTCTGTTTGGCTAAGGGAGAAGAGTGGTTTATAAACGAGACCTTGTAGCCTGGAATGCCTGAGCTCTGCTGCAAGGCTCATCAGCTCTCCAGCCCTGCTCAGGGATTTGGTTTCCAGGTGTTTGCTGCACCAGCCAGAGAGGGAACAAGCTGGGAAAAGTGGGCAAAACAAGGTAGCAGCATCCTGGCTGGGGAGGAGAGTGGGCAGAGCTGCTGGCACGGGGGCAATGCTCCTGGCATGGGCAGCACCAGCCAGACTCCATGTGAGTGTCTCTCTCCTCTTTCCTTTTCCCTTTTTTCTTCCCCTAATCCTGCCTGTCCTGGTGCATCCACTGGGGCCTCCTGCAAAAGTTCAGATTTATCTGGCTTTTGTGTTTAATCCCAAATCTGTCAAGCCCTGTTAAATTTGATGGTGCCTGAAAGGTCTGGTGTTAAGCAAATAGGTGGTGACCAGAGCCTTTGATGGGAATCAGATGGAAGCCTAATCCTACAGTAACGTTTTTCCCTGTAAGCCAGGGCAGCCCAGGCAGTGTGGAAGGAGGAGAGCTGGGAGCAGTGCTGTGCTGCTGCCTGCCCTGCTTGGGATGGGTGTCTGGCAGCCCTCTGCAGTCCCTGATGGGCCATGTGCTGCTCCCTTTCCATCCCTCCTGCCAGAGGAGGGGCGCCAGACAGGGATGGGAGGCATCCATCCCTCCCTCCATCCCTCCCACCAGCACAGCAACGCTCTGAATGCCCAGCTCCTTGAATTATATCACCCCACTGAGATCCAGGAAGCTCTGCCTGGCACAAGTGTCCCCTGCACTATGGCACCGTCCTGGGAGCGAGGGAGGCACTGGGACACAGGCAGGCGAGGTGCCTGTCTCACAGCAGTGATGTTTAATCCTTCTCTTTCCTCTCCTTCCTTCCTGCTGCAGCCCACCGGGCAAGGATGGTACTTTTCATTAAGTGAATATTACTGGTCATGTAATTGAAATTCAGCTTTAAGGCTGAAACTCCAAAGCAATGAGCCTTGAAGGAAAATGCACAGCTCACCTTCGCTCCCACCTTGTTCCTGCCTCCCTGAGCGAGGAGCAGCCACGTGCCCCAGGAACAGCCCATGGCTCTGCCTCCAGTGCTCCTGTGCCAGGCCTGGTTGGTGTTTTCATTTTAATCTCTTTTTGCCCTTTTTCCTCACACAGTGTTCTCCTGGAAGTTCATAGGGTTAGTTTGAAGTAGTGGCACATTCTTTTCCTTTTTCTCCTCAAAATAGTTGTCAGGATCCACCTGCCCCTGTCCTTTCTGACTGTCACTCTCAGTGTCACTGTGGGTACAGGCAGACAGTGCCAGGGTCTGCACTTTCTGGCACTGGGAGGGAATGGGAATGGCTGGAGCCTTGCCTTGCTCCCCAGCTGCTGCTGCAATTCCCAAAGCTGAGCAGAAATGAAGATGTATCTGCTCCCATCCGCAGATAAACCGGGCGCTTTTGGTAAATTAAAGTAATTCATTGTGCATCTCCAGACAAATATGTGAGCGCGCCTTGTTATTAATTCAGGCTCTGTTTTTCATTCGCTTTTTTCTGCAGCTAATTGCCTGTCAGAGAGGGTTCTCTGCTGGTCCTTGTGCCGAGGAGCTGCTTGGTGAGTGAGCCCTGGGCAGGGGAGGTGCAGGCTGTCCTCCGGCTGCTCTAGGGGCAGGCAGGGGAATGCTGGGCTGGAGTACTGGAAATTCCCCACCCGTGTTTCCACAAGGCTTCTTTTGAGGAACTAGAGGTGGAAAAGGTGAGGAAAGAGTGTCCTGACCACCCCAGTGCTTGCCAGGAAGGTGGAGAAGGTTTGGATTTGTGGCAAGAAGCTGCTGACCAGCTTGAGGAATCATCAGCTGCTCTTTGCCAACATCTTCACAAGGGCGAGATGTTGAGATCCAGTATTTTTAACAAGGTTTCTAATGGAAAACCAACCTGCTCAGATGAATCCTGGCTACGTCAGGAGGGTGTGCTGTGTTTCCTCTGCCATGTGCTGCTTCATGTGGGGCTGACAAAGGAGTGGGTAGCTGCTGTGAGACACAAGTGGGTACGTGAGAAGTTATTATAAGCACATTAGCAGAATGAATTATTTATACATTTATAAGAAATTATCGATCCATTGGGTCCTAATCATGCAGTTACTCATCAAAAGATCTATTTCTCGCACATTAACCCTTTTCAACCCACTACAAAAGGGTCTCATGTATAAGCTCTGACAAGTGGAAGTAAATGTTTTTTCCTGGGCATTGCTTAGGGCCATTGGGATAACCACAGTGGGAATATGTGAATCCTGCAGGTGTGCAGATGTTGGCAGGTGAGTAATCAGCATCTAGGGGGTGAGAAATCCTCCTAAGACAGGAATTTGCCAGGCCTGAATGCTGCTGGGTCAGCAGGATGGTTCCTTTGGCTGCGGGATGGGGCAGCCAGCAGCACGGCGTGGGTGCCCAGCACCTGAAACAGCTCCTGCCCTGCCCTGCCTGCCCTGCCTGCCCTCCACGACCACGCACACGTGGCTCCACACCGAGTTTGCTGATGGAAACAGCTCTGGAGCCAGCCTCCAGGGACCCCGTGAGGTTTGTGTTGCTTTCAGCAGAATAATGCAATTCCTCATATTTTATTAACCGTAGTAACACCAGTCTCTAGCCGTTGCTATATCCTCATCCACATTTTTTCCCAACTTCCCAATTATTTCAGCTCCTTGCACCTTGCTGGCAGAAAATAGATTGTAGTGCAGTTTCTTTGGGGCACAGTGAGCCTGGCACTGCCCGGACCAGAGGCGTGGAGGGGAACGGGTGCTCCCCACTGCCCACAACCTCTGTGACACCCCAGCCCTCCCCGTGATCCTCTCACACTCCAGCAGAGCCTCCCAGTCCTTGCACGTCCCTCACACCCACCTCAGGCAGCGTTAGAAATTGCAGAAACTGTTGGGGAGATTTATTCTCCATAAAGAATGTGTGACTGTTATGCCAAGTTGTTGCATTTTTCTGTCTTTGCTTTAATGGGTGCTAAAACTGATTGACTCTCTGGCTTTAGACAACTCCACGGCGTATTCATTGGGGCAGGATTGATTTTTTTTTGGCCCCCCACTTTTTTAACAGAGCAGCCACCTGACGACTTCAAGTTACAAACTTTGAGCTAAATTATGAACCTTTTAGTTTTGCATTACGAGGAGTATCTGAAACCTGATTTGCTACATCAAACCACATTAGTTGTGTTATGTTATTTTCTAAAAACACATTTCAGAGAAATAACTCCAATCTGTGTTGCATTTTATAGACCAAAATAATTGAATGGCGGCTGTTTGTAATTTTAGCAATCTCTTAACCTTAATCATATTTAATGGCTTTTCTCTTCAGGCTAACAGGAGGAAAAAAACATATTTCAGCTCCATCATGGAGCAGCACTACAGTAATGCACTCCTGGCTCCGGCAGGCACTGTAAATTCCTGCTTTCTGAATTGTTGGTTCAGGACAATCATTCAGCAGGGAATTACTTTCTCCTCTATGAAATAAATGAGATGTTAAACTAGTTTTCTGCTTCCTGCGGTAGGAGCAGGGCGGCTTGCAGACCCCGGGAAGGCGAAAAGAAGCGCCCGGCCCCCAGCTGGTCCCCGGGGATCGGGGCAGGTCGGGCCCAGCCGCGGGCACGCCCGGACACGGAATGGATCAGGTGCAACGCGGGCACCCCAGGGATGCTGAGACGGGACTCGCACGGCCGAGGGGCCGGGGCTGGCCGCGGGGATCAGCCGGGGCTCCGGGCCCTTCTCCCCCGCTCGGTGCCGGGCTCGGGGTCCCCCTGTGGCTCGGGAGCCCCGGGGCGAGCCCACGCCACGGGAGCAGCGGCGCTGCCGAGAAATGCCCTCGTCCCTCGTTCTAAGCGGGGATGGCCATCCGCGACCCCCCCAAGGGTTTGATTTTGGGGTCATTTGCACGGTTTTTACACAGGCGACTGAGTCAGGAACACTTCCGTGGCGCTGCCCATTAAAATTCCAATCGCTTTGGTAGTCACAATGTGTTTCGGGGAACAGGGCTGGAACTTCTCCTCGCAGGTGCCGAGGAGCTGGCCGGTGCCCGCTGTCTGCAGGGATCCTGGCCCGTGTGCTGCTCCTGCTCCAGCGCCAGTTCTGCGGAGAATTACGGTGCCGCCGGGAGGAATAAACAACCATTATATCCCGGCACAGGGAAGGAGGTTAATTTCTCCCCACAGGAGCGCTGATCCTTCGGAACTCTCTCCCATTGTACTCATGAAAAATGGGTTGGTGTAATTAGGGGTACCGGCCGGGGCAGCAGAGGAGAGGCACGATGGAGATTAACTCAGTGCGTACAGGAGAGGTCACCTTCCCTCACCCTGCCAGGGAAGGAAAAATCCCTCTTTTTCTAGCCCCCCACCAGGCATGCTGGAACTATCTGAGTGACAGGGTATTGTCCATAACAATACTCAGAGTTTTGTGTGAGGTAGAAACCTTCAAAGACTGAAAGAAATTCCCCCAAATCCCTGGCTTCTGTCAGGTGGAATATTGATGCTGTTTTAACAGGTTCCTTTTTATGCCATTTCTTCAGATGGATTTTTTACAAAATAGTGGTATTTAAAAGGCAGATTCCTCCCTTGTGGCCTCCCTGCTTCTGGGTCCCAACAGAGCAGGTTTCTAGAAAGGTCCTTGATACACCATTTGCAGTAATGGCTCCTGCAATCAGTCTGTACCGTGCAGCAGTCAGTGGACAGCTCTCTCCTGTTAAGCTCTGGCTGATGCCTTGCAGACCAAGGCCGAGGTGCACCTGGGGTCTGGGAGGATGGAGAGCACCCAAGCCAGGAGCTTCAGCTGTGGGACATTCTCCTCTCCTAAAGCCTCCGAGTGCATCGTGCATGGGAGGTTCAGCCACTGACTGATAAAAGGGATAGCGAGACTGAGGGGAAAAAGACCCAAAAGTTCCATTTTGCTTTTTCCCCTAAAAGGCTGACAATTCTGAAACTGGCTCGTGTGTTTGAAAACCTCCAGCAAAGCTGAGCTTAAGGCTCCTCAACCAAAGATCCCGCACCCCTTCGTGCTTGGCAACATCTGAGGCTAGGGGAAAAATGATAATTGCCTTTTCATTCTTCTCAGTGGCATCAGGAAACATTAAAACCGAGTTTGGTTGGTCACATGGGAGCGCCATCCATCAGCAGCGCGGTGTGTGCGAGCACAACGGAGACTTTCTCCCAGTGCAGGCAGAAGGCATTATTAAAGAAACTAATCACTGAAAAAAATAGTACAAATAACCTACTTGTCTGGTGAGCCTGATGGCTTTATTTTTTTATTCTCCGGCATAATGAGCGCAGCCTGGGCTGCCTGGATCTGCCTCTCCGAGGTGGTGATTGGTTTTAAATGTCTTTGCTAACCACTCCACGTGCAGCCCGTAAATCTGGGCTTGGGTAACCGCGAGCCAGGCTCCCGAGCTCCCCGTTAGGATGAGGTGTTAATTAAACACACGCTTAGGAAGACGCAGAGATGCAATCCTTCAGCCCCTAAACGTGCTGCCGAGGCTGTTTGGGGTGCTGGGTTCCCTCTGGGGCTGCCCAGGGCGCAGCAAAGCCTTTGATACCATTTCCCACAGGATTGTCCTGGAGAAACTGGCTGCTCATGGCTTGGATGAGGGTACTGCTGGCTGAGCAGAAACCTGGCTGGGTGGCTGGGCCCCAAGGGTGGTGGGGAATGGAATTATAACCGATATCACCCCACTTCCCTTTAAAAACCAGAGATGCAGGCCTGAACGGACACAGCCTGTGTTTTCCCCTGTTAAATTAAATGATGTCTGAAATGTGTTGTGACCTTGACCCTTGGGCTGCATTTAACTTCAAGCAGCACAGAAATTTGGCTTTTTTTTTTTCAATCTACATACCAGGCTTTCTTCTTCTCAGAAGACAAAATATTAGCTCTGTCTGCTTTGAGCAGTTGTGATTCAATTGGCCCTCTCCCTGAACTGCAAGCTGGAGCTAATGCACAGGGATGGAAGTCAGGCACGACTTCCAAACTGTTTTCTTTTAAGCAGCCCATTACACATTAACCTGCAAAGCTGTGTTTTAAGGGAGCCTTGTTCATCACCTCGGAAAGTCAAATTAACATAATATCTGGAAAAGAACAATGAGGATAGAAACTGTTAGTCATTGTTGATGGAACAGGTAAGTTTCATGGCATGATCTGCTGAATATTCATACCATATTGTTTTTGACATTTAAGAACTCAATTATCAGCTGACTAATCAGTCTTTTACAGGACATTATTTTTGTGATGGAAAACGCAGCTCTGGTAAGCCTCAAGGGAAACACTGCTCAGAGAGATCCTGGATCTTGTTTTATTCTGAAGGCAGGGGTTTTTCTTTATTAAATGGATTAATTTAGCCCTTCTACCAGCAAACGACTCGGAGCCAAGTGGCAGGTGGGCAGATTTTATCCAGTCTGTCCAGCTCTGTGTGACACTGGGGCTTGGAAACATCCCTGCCACCAGAGGCAGGGCTGGCCCAGCTGAGATGCTCGGGGGCATTCAGGGAGGGGAAGGAGAGCAGCCCCTGGTCTGGTCAGGAGCTCCAGCACAGCAGGGCTCCCGTGTGCCTGGGAACCTCAAAATGAAATGAGTGTCTCTGAAAGCAAGAAAGGGCTGGGAACGGTCTAAGCCTTAAGAAAGGTACCCAAATCTTGTCCTTTTCCCTTTCTTTCTCTTTTTTTGGAAGGCGTTTTGGAAATCTAGTGATAATCTTTGTGTAATTTACCTCTTGCATTGAACAGCTCAGGGACCAGCTTTCCACTTGATAGATTATTTTGACATATTTACTCATAGCTGTGTCTGTCTCAGCAGCATCCCCATAAAAACCTCAAACTTTAAATTAATACGTGGGGACTGGGATTTTTCTTGCCTGCAGTTGAACAGTCTCTTAACACACTCTCCTCTCTCTGACTTTTAGTTATATTTAGGTCTAAAAGTGTAACTACAAGAAAGCAGCGAGTGCATTTGTTTCAGAGCACGAATGGAGATGTTTCTGCCCAGGGTTCGGTGTTGGGAGCTGCCCCCGGCCATGGTGTCAGCAGTGCTGCTCCTCTGCACAGCATCGGGGCACGCAGCGGGGCAGGGGACTCGGACAATTCCCCACAGGTTTAGTCTAATCTAGGGATGAAAGCAAGCACATTATTTCACCTTTGTGGAACGTGGCAGTTATTAATAGCCCCATTAAGAGCGGTGCCACTCGGCTCTGTTTAGGCAGGCGATGCTGGAATGATTGCAGGGAAGCGGGAGGGCTCCCCCGACTTCCCGAGTTAACAAGATGTTGTGCTGCTGAGCGTTGTTTTTCTGTTTGGGTAACGAGCTGCGCTCGGGGTGCTGCGGGTCAGATCAATAGGAGCCCTGGCCCCCTCCGTCACCCCTGCGGAGAGCAGAGAAGGACAGCACTGAAGGATTTCTCACCAGCTTTTAAAACAAGTGCTTTCCCTTACGCTCATGTTTATCACATACTTCAGAGGGGTTTTGGGGTTGTTTTTTTTTTTCTTTAGCAGAGAAGCTTTTCTCCCTGACACGCAGCCTGGCTCACGGGGACCCTGGAGAGGGCTGTAGTGAGGGTGACACTGGTGCTGTGGTCCCCCTGCCGTGCAGCTCTGCTCTGGGGGGCTCTGGGCAGCAGGGCTGCTGTGCTTTGCTGCACCCACATTGCCGGTGGCACCGGGCCAGGGGGCTGGGGCTGGTTGGTGCAGGCTTGCAGGGATGCTCAGCCTGGGGCTGCTCGTGGCCCACGGTCGGGTTGTGATGGTGCTGCACACCCACACGGGAGCTGCTGCTCGTGGGCTGCTCCTGAGCGTGGACAGAGCTGGCACATCACTGCAGAGCTCAGAGAAAAGCCAGAAGCAGCTGGGAAGCCTGGGCAGCTCCTGCACACCGCCTGCAGGCCTGCCCCTCTGTGCAGGGTCACACCAGGCAGGTTTAGGGTTGCAGCCAGGCTGCAGCAGGGGCTAGTGGCTGCTGGGCTGGGATGTGGGGCTCAGCAGCCTCTCATTAGGAGCTTGGCAGGATTTGGCACTCGCTGCTTTTCTTTCAAAGGAAGAAAAACCAGAGCGTTGCATCTTGGGGGTTTTGTTTGGGAGGAGAATTTGAAGAATTGTAATTCTTTTTAAAGCCGGTGTTATATCTGCATCCACGTAGATGTGCACCCGCTCCTTTATCTCACATGGGGATAATGATGCCTGGCTCCACAGAACCTGAATAATTCATTGGCATTCACAAACACTCGGTGCCCGGCGTGTGACGGCCTTCTCTGTGCAGTGGAAGCAATCCCAGGAAAATATTGAGGATAATTACATATCTTGGGTCACTGGGTGGTTTTAGGGGTCAGTTCAGAGGGCTGAGAGCTGCTGACACGACAGGGATGGCAGCAGTGGCTGGGGCTGCAGTGCTGGCTCTGCCCCTCTATCATCTGGGACTCAGTTTACCCCTTTCTTATCAGCAATTAATTTTTTGGTCTTTCTGCAGTCACTGAGTGATCTCCAGTGTCCCCAGGAAGCAGGTACAGGACAGGTAACTGGGGCAGGTGCTCCAGCTAGTTGTGCTCTGTGCCACACCATGGGATTTGGGTCTCATTTCACCTCTACCAGATAACTTTTCAAAACAAACCTCCATTTTATTCCTGTAAACAGAGCACTGCTCGGGTCCAGCTCTCTTTTCTCTTTGCAGAGAAGAAAATTGGCACATTTCCCCCTGCAAATACATTTATTGTGCAGTAAGGGATCAAAACACCATTTAATCCTGAAGATTAAAACCTTATGTTGTCGGGGGATTCCTACGTGGAGCACTTATTTCCTTTACACTTGTTTTCTTTCTTTCCTGATGGATACAGCTGTCTGTTCTCTTGTCACCAGCCAGACCCCTCAAAGCTGTGCCAGGGCTATTACTCCATCACGTTGCCACTCTGCAGAAAGCAGGTATTAAGCAAAACAGCATTCTCAGAAGCAGAAACTGCTATTGTTAGCAAAACAATACCTGCAAAACAATTTCCTCGCAGCTGAAGCCTCGCTGCTCCCAGCAGCTGGATGGGAGGGGTGATTTGTGAACTGGTGTGACACTGGTGCTGCTCCTGACCCCAGAGCAGTGCCTCTTCCTGCAGCTGGGCAGAGGGGGGTGGAGGAGCTGCATCCCGGGTCCTTGCACAGATGCTCTCGTGCAGGATGTTTCCCCCACTATGGGCACTTTGGAGGTCACTTTGCTGCTGCCCAGAATTTATCTGGAATCAGTCACAAAGTGCTGGTTGGCATCCCCTAGGACCCCTGAATGTTTCTGTGTATTGAATTTGGGCAGGGGAAAAAGGAAAGACAGTCGGTAGCACGGGGGGAAGGTGGGGTTTGTTGGGGAGTATTTTCCTGACTGCAACAGCAAGGGATGCTGAGCCTCCCAGTAAACAAGCTCAGGTTCCCGGGGTGGCAGAACGCCAGACCTGGAGATTCACTGCTCGTTTTTTCAACAACGACAATTAGCTTCTTCAGCTAATGAGGGGTTTCATAAGCAACCATGAATAATAGTGCTTAGGGACTCTTGGCAAAAATCGGTGTTTTGACTCAGCCAGCCACTGTGTCTTTGAAAGCCAAGCAGAGGCTCCTCACACAGCAGTTTCCTCCCTGGGGCCGTGGGGTTCGGGAGGGTTTGTTTGGGCATCTCCAAAGGGTCCCTGGAGGAAGCAAGGATCCGTTCTGCAGGGGCACTCGGGGCTATCGGAATACGATGGCAGCGCTGGGAGACGTGGAGAGAGCCTTTGACTGCATCGATGGGAAGGGGAGGGACGTCAATTCTACCTCTTTGAATCAATGAACTACAGTCTGAAACCTGCAGCCTGGTTAAAAGCAGTATGGATTTCACCCACTTGCTGCTCAGAGGATTCCTGTGCCCCCTGTGTGCTCCCCCGGGCTGTGGGGCTCCCTCTTCCCCTCTGCATCCCTCCCTCTGCCCGGCACAGCCAGGCTCCCTGCGTGCTGCTGCTCTGAGGGGAGCTCTGCAATGCTCCCCAGCCTTGCCAGGAGGTGCAGCCCAGGTGAAGTCACTCCCTCTGAAGGTGCCCCTTGCTCCCACGTCCTGAGCCCCTCTGCCCCCCTGGCACGGCAGGCTCAGAGCGCGGCCGGGCGCTGCCCACGCTGCCGTGGTGAGCAGGGGCACACCCCACAGTGAAGGGCTGGTCACACAAGCTGGACACAGGGCCCAGCTCCTGCTGAAGCGTTGCCACTGCCAGCTCTAATCTTCAGCCTCTTCCTAAGCGTGAGGCAGGCTCAGCTTTCCAATTTTAATTTTATTCATACAGCTGCTATTACTCCATCTGGATCACACGGGATGAATACTAATGGCCTCTGGATTGTTTTAAGTGCAGATCTGAACCAGATACTTGCCTTCATTTTGTCAGGAGCTGTAGCATCACACTGAGATTTGTGGAGTTTCCTCCTAATGGATCCCTCCTGGTGCCAGCATCAGACGCTGGTGTTTGTGTGTGGGTGAGGGCAGAGGAAACCTGCCAGTGCCACAGAAAGGGAGACGTGGAGGAAACCTTCCCTCTAGAATGGAATGTATATTCACTTTACATGTGTGTGTACATATAGACATATAAAATACATGTAGGCTGCTCTAGCTGTGGACACCCCAGGTACTTCTCACTCTCCCGTGAGGTCCTGGCTCTCCCCACGGGGCACAGGAGCTCCCCTGCCCCATCTGTCATTACACTGCTTGAGAGGATGCCCCCAGGTCTGCTCTGAGGGCACTCCAACCTTCCGCTGCATCCGAGGTGGGAATTATTCCATTTAGCAAAGAGGATTAATGTTTCATAACAAAGGGTAATTTATTCAATTGTATGCAAAAAAGGTAGCGGTAACGCACGTACGAAGCTCGCTTTATTTCTGGCAATTGTACTGGAAGTTTAAATCCTGTGAAAACGTTGGTAACGCCGTCGTGCACCTCTGGGGAGAGCTTGACCAGCCCCAGCTGGATGGGATTGCCTTCATTAACTGCGCTTGACTCTGACAGAGGGGGCACCTGGCAGGGTTTCAGGGTGCACAGCCCGCTCTGGAGCAGACGGTGGAGCACTGATCCCACAGAGAGCACCACAGCCTCCCACCCCATCCCACCAGGGATCCTTGAGCTCAGCCATGGGGAGCTGCTTCTTCTGGCAGCCCCATGGCCCAGCAGCTGCTGTGCGCACCCCTGATCCTGGCTTAATCTCCTCTTGCATCCCTGCAGAGGGAAGGCTGGGGAGCAAGGAGGGACCCTGACCCACAGGATGGCCCAGTCTAAACTGGCCCCATTCCTGCTGGGGCAGTACCAGCTGTGTTGCTGTTACTGTTGTGGGCTTGGAAAGGAACTATGGGCAAATTTAGGAACACGTAGGAAAAGCTAAAACTGTCCATTGGATGAAATTATGGGGAAAAGCAGACAGACTCTGGGGAAACAAATCCATCTTGTGCTTGAAAGCTTGCCTTTAGCCCAGCCCTCTCAGTGGTCCTGGTTGCCCAGCCAGGCTCTAACAGACAGTGACAGAGCAGGAGGCCCTGGACAAACACAGTTGGTTGTTTTTGTTTCTCTGGACAGAAATGAAGCAGTGGACCCGTCCCAGGCCCTTGGGTCTGAGCTCCTGCTGGGGATGGTTCCGCACAGCACTGACAGCATCGCGCGTCTCTGCAGCGCCTCGGGAGGTATTTACAGCATCTCCAGATCTTCTGTGTGGCAAGAACTCTCGAAATAAGCAACCAGTAAGAGCTTTTACCTTCCAGGGAGACTATAAAGCCTCCATATCTGCATTGATCCAGCCCTGGGGATTTGCATTAATTACTTTTTCCTCCGGTGACTTTCAGCTCCGGATTGAATCTCTGGCGAAGGCGCCGGCAGCACACACGGTCCTGACACGGCCTCGTGTCACCTGTCACAGCAACAGAGAGCAGCACGCTGGGACAGGGACATGCAGTGCTTCAGACCGAGGCAGCAAATCCTCCAGCGCTGCCAGCTCCCCACACTCACAGCAGGTCAGCAATCTGAGCTACAGCAAGGGGCTCTGGAGGGTACTCCTGATAGAAAATAAGGTTTGAGCAAAATAAGTCACTGTGCCATGTTGCTGGCTGCTGTTTTGGCCAAAGACAAAAACTGAGGTGTGAAAGGACTTTTATTTCCTTCTCCTGCCCACCTGCCAATTCTGTTTTCACTGAAAAGATTCTCCCTTGGGCTAAAGACTGAATTGGCAAAGTTGCATTTATAGGGAATTTCTAAGGAAGGATTTATGGGGAAAACCTTGAAAGCCCCTTTGCTGAAGGGACAAGAGGGCTCCTTCCCCACCAGGTTCCAGCCTGTGGCTTCCCAGGGAGCCCTGCTCCTGCTGCCCTGGCAAGCAGGGCTGCAGTTTATGTCATTTCTTGTGTTGCAAACCCTGCCTCTCTGCCCAGCTCCCCAAGAGCTGCTGCCACCCGCCTCGCTGCAGGGCTGTGTGGGACCGTGGCTCTCACATTGTTTCTGGAGGAAGGGCTCTGTGGGACACAGCTCTCATCACTGCTTCGCTGGCCGTGGCATCAAAGAGAATAGCAGATAAATTGTGGCTGGAGACGATGAAGGGGAGTGAGCCTCTGGGATTTGCTCTGCTCCAGGACTGTGCCATGCAGTCATTAATGATCTGGAGAAGCAATAAGCTGTGAAGGAACAGAATTTGCGATGACACACAGCTGTGTCAAGTAGGCAAGTTTAAAGAAGTGGAGAAATTTTAAGGACATCTACCAGTAGCTGGTGAGCAAGTGCCTGGCTTGGAAATGGTGTTTGCTTTGCCCAAAACAAAATTATGAACAGAGACTGCAGTTACCTGAGGTGTTGTCGAGAGTGTCTGTGCCCTGATTAGCCCTGTCAGCTCAGAAAGCTGATACACAGCTGATATACAGCTGATGCACCCATATCCCAAAAGCCAAGGAATACAGTTCCCTCCAAAGTGTACAGCAGGGATAATCCAGCCCTGGAAACAGGAGGTTGTAATGCTCACCTGAGTATTAGTGTTTAGTTCTGAGATACCTCAGAGAAGATATAGGAGGAATAGAAATTATAGCAATGCTTTCCTGAATAAGATGAAACTCCCTGCAGTAAGTTATTGGGGATTCCAAAGTACTTAGCAGAGACTGCACGAGAAACCTGGCGTGGTCTGGCCCCCAAGCAGGCTCCTCACAAGCCAAGGGCTCAGCCCTGCTGATGGCATCCTGGGGCAGGGCATGGCAAGGAGTGGTAATTCCCCGAGCCCAGCACTGCTCTACTTTTTTCCCCTTAACAACTGAAGTGATTAGAGTGAAACTTTGTCTTGATGAGCGATCGTTGTTGGTGGCAGCTGAGTGTAGCCCCTTCATTTTCTCGGTTTGTCTTTAAAAGAACATTGGCAGCATTGCATCCCAATTTAATGCTCAAGCTCTCTGTTCCATATTCATTTCTCTCTCCCTTCTTCCCCTCCCTCACAGTTAAAAGAATCAAATCATTGTTTTATTGTTGTTCACGTGTACAAAGCAGAGACTTGTGAGGTGGCTGTTCCTCTGGGTACGTGTCACCCGTGGGACACCAGGCGTGCTTCATCACGGAGGAACAGGGACAAAGCTGCAGCAAGCCCTAATTACAGGATAACATGCAAAAGCAGCTCCGTATTTCTTTCCCCTAGGTTCCAGCTCAGTGGAGGCCTTTACTCCTCGAGCTCTGATGCGTTGGAAGCTTATTCAGCATTATTTCTGTTAATTAGTGGCATTAGAGCAGTTTCAGGAAATCCTGGATGAGCTCAGAGCTGTTGCTGCTGTACAATTTATTGCCACCTTCCTTCCTCCCAGGGCTCCAGCCCAGGGCCAGTGCTCTGTGGGCAGAAAACACAAGAGAGCTCCAAGGCACAGCGTTCCCAGGCTGGAGAGGGCAGGGACGAGGGGAGGGCAGCCCAAAGCACGGGCACCAACCTGGAAATCACCTGTGCCACCTGTGTCACCAACCTGGAAATCAATCACCTGTGCCAGCCTTGTCATCACTGGTGTAAGTCACCTGTGCCACCCATGTCACTAACCTACAAATCATCTGTGCCACCCATGTCACCACTGGTGTAAGTCATCTGTGCCACCCCCGTCACCACTGGTGTAAGTCACCTGTGCCACCCGTGTCACTAACCTACAAATCATCTGTGCCACCCATGTCACCACTGGTGTAAGTCATCTGTGCCACCCGTGCCACCGGTCATCCCGGGACAGGGACAGGCCCCTGCGAGCCTCTCCGTGTCTCCCACTGCCCTGAGCCCCTCAGGGAGCTGAGTTCTGCTGGGCACCCACCCTGCAGCTCCTTTCCCTCGGCTCGCTGAGCCCTCAGTCCCTGGCAGTATCAACCCTGGCACTAAATCACCTCCCACCTTTCCTCCGCCTTGCAAACACTGGGCAAAATATTTATAGCAGGGATCTGCAAGCTCCCAGCTCCTGCTGGGGATGCAGCTCACGTGCCATGTATTCCAACAACAAGGACTTATTAAATAATAACTGACATTTACCTAGCTGCCTCTTGTCCTCAGGGCCCCCAGGACTTGGCAAACTTTAATTAATAGTTGTTTTAATAGTTAAATAACCTTTATAACTGCATTTCATTTATTCCAGGCCCATCAGAAATAAAGTCATAATGATCTGAGTCAAGCGATAAAACACAACATCTGGTTTAATGTTTGCAGGTTATTTAATGAACTGAGGAACCTGGCAGAAGAACTAGATATTTATTTCTTTTTCTTCTTGTAAGAAATGGGGTTTGTAGTGAGGTACAGCTTGATGCTGGTGTTTGGCCTCCTGTTTATCCCAGCAGCGGGTTCAGCTGTGCCCATCCCCTGGGAACAGGGTGCCAGGGCACGACCACAGACAGAGGGCAGAACTCCACTGATTTATCTGGGGGTGCATTCTCTGCCATCTGTTCTTACATGGCCCTGGGCACGGGATCAGCAGCTCCAACACAGCACACGCTTCACCGGCCGCGGAGTTCCTGTGTCTGCAGAATCCACGGCAAGGCTGGCAGCTGTCCCAGAGCATCCTTCCCCGGAGCGGGTTCCAGGACAGGCAGTGCCACCTCCAGAGGCTTCTGGAGCCTGTTCCAGAGGGCTGACCAGCCCCTCACACCTGAGCGCCTGATGTGGCTCCCACCTCTTGCTCTCTGGCATGCAGCAGGCCCTCTTCTCCATGTCCCAGCTCAGCCACCTCCCTGCAGCTCGGCGTTACCTGACCTCCCTCAACTCGTGACACATTTCCTCCTCCTCCTCTGCAGCCTGTTACGAGTACCCTGACTAATGTTGCTGAACGCAGCTCGCTCTGTGGATCCCAGAGTACCGTCTGCACAATAAAATTGTGCAGAGCTTCCTCGGGCGTATTTTGGGTACTCGTGCTCCCCCCGCAATGTTACCTATTAATTGCACAGAGAAAATATTCCAGAAACTTACTTGTGCCCTTGAGCTACATTCATGTTTATTTCCATAACTCTTTGATACAATATTTGTCTTTGCCTGACTTAGTTTGCCAAAAGGAAAGGGAGAAGGAGGAGAAGCATATGAGGGATTTGGATTGCCTCACATCTGCCTTTCTTTAAGCAGCCCATATGGGAAAACATATTCTTCTGCACAGAATTTGTTAAAGGTTTCATAAAACGCATTGCGTACACATTTAGCACAGAACCCAGCAATATTTATATTTAAAATGGGTCCAAACAGATCCATTTGGAGAGCGTTTGGAAGATGTAGGGTGGCAGTGCACATTGCGAATGTAATAGTCTCGTTAGCTGGCTCAGCTTGTGGGATCTGCTCCGGGAGCTGATGGGAGAAGAAGCTCCCACTGTGGTAAGTGTAAAAATCATAATGTATGCAATGCTGTGAGCATATTTCATCTGTGACGCTCCTAAGAGGCAACTTTTTCCATGTTCCCCTTTAAGACAGAGTAGCTGAGTAAATGGGAACCGACGGGAGTGGATGCTCCATCCATTTCCCTGGTGTCGGTGTAAATCACGGGAGGCAACTTGCAACCCCCTCGTTCCTGTTGGTGCACAGCTACTCGCGTGGATCGTCCAATCCAGTCCCCGGTATTAATTCACTGAATTCAGGTATTGATGGGGTTTCACGTGCTGGCCGGAACCGATCAGCCCCGATCAGTGGGGAAAGGGAGGGGAATGCGGACCCAGCGCCCCGGACACCGGTGCGCACCCAGTGCGGCTCCTGCGGGTGCGGAGCGCTGGGAGGGACGGCACAGGCTGATCTCAAAGGGAGATCGTGGGTGTCTGTGGCGTGATTCCAGCACGGCATCGGCCCGGTTATGGGTTTATTTTATGGGGATGGGATTTAAAACCACGTTAGTCTCTCCCCGCCCCCTGCGCAGGGTGCTCCCGGCACAGCCCCGCTCCCAAGCAAGGCTGGGGCTGTGAGCTCCTGCTGGCAGCAGCAGTGGCTGACGAGCACTAATCACACCCCGTTAGCTGCTTTCGGCCTTGGCTGGGTTTGGATCGGTCTGGTTTATCTGAATCCTCATTAGATAAGCTTGAATTAGCAGCAGGGCGTGAGATGCTCCAGCCTCCGCGATCCCACCCGGAGAGGCGGTGCCGTGCCGGGCCATCCCGAGCCCTGCCTGCTGCAGCTGATTTCATTTCGTCTTGGCAATCTTCTGCTAGGCACTTAAGTAAACAAAGATCAAGCTACTCACAGCCTTAATTAGGCTGCACATAAATAAGAGATTACTGGATTAGCCAGGAGTATACGTGGGAGAGCAACAATCACAGCAAGAAAACCGCGTTGCCAGCGTTTCCCTTGCAGCGCATCCCTGGGCATCTGCCCTGTCCCTTCCCAGCCCAGGCTGCTTTTCCGCTGTCTGGCGGGGCTGATGCGAGCTGCGAGGATGGAGGGTGTGGGGAGGCTGCCTGGGGCACACTCGGGCTGCTCACTCGGCTCCTGCTCCGCCGCTTTCTCCCCAGAAGACCCCAAGGGTCTAATTCCAAGGTCGGGTTTCCTCGGCGTGGTGCAGGATGGAGGGATGAGGCAGGGGACAGCCCTGCTCTCCCCCAGGGGAGGAGCTGCTGCTCTGGGCTGCCTCATTTCCCTCTCTGGCAGCAGAGGATCGTGGGGAGACGTTCCCAAAAGGCATAAAATATTACAAGAAGATGCTTTTTCAGCCAAGGTGCTGACACAGCACCATCCGTGTTTCTTAACCAGGAGCGATGTCTGAGTTATCTCAACCTAAAGCCTGAAATATACATTATAGGCTGTGTCTTTCTGTGCTTTATTTGGGCTGTAAAGTGATATCTTATTATTTCTCCCTCCTGGGCATCCTTTAATGAATCTAGATTTGAAAGTGAAATATTTATTGTATTTCGGGAGCTTAAGCATGCAAGGAAAGGAGGAGGAATATGCACATTTTCCAGAAAGCACTAAAGAAGTCTTTTCTTTACTAAGAAAAGAAGGTGCAAGTGAATCTATTGAGCCTCAGAACAGATGTCCCAAAAAATAGTGTAATGGGGATGTGGAGAGCAGGACTCTCCCAGGAACTGCCCTATACTAGCTCCTCTCAAACACTTTGGGAATGGGAAGTTAAACCTGGAGTTAGAGGTGTGTCTCATTGTTCTTAGTCCTCATCCTGGCCACTGCAATCCTTCGGAAAAATGCAGAAGAAAATATTTTTCTGCAAATAAATCAGAAACAAAGCAACAAAGCCAAGTGCATTGGCATAGGTAAATGCAGATTTCATGCAAAAGTTGCCAGAGCCCCAGCTTCATTGGAATCCACACATTTGTTTAAAAAAAAAAAAGAATTCTTATGCCACCTTCCACAGCCAAAATGAAGAAAGCTATTAATGGGTTGTGATTCTGTGACTTCAGACCATTGTAGTGTTAGCATTTCATGGGGCAGAGATAGAGTACTTGTATGTGAACAACATGGGGCAGAAATAATTGAACTAAAAAGAAATCACAGCTATTTGGTGGCAACTCGGCTGCATAGAGAGGAGGCTCCAGGCGCCGAGTCAGACATATGCTTTAAAAAATCAGGATAAAAATCACGGGGTTTGATGCTGGAGAGATTTTTGGTGGAGAGGGAGCTGCTCTGTCAGCGTTGTATACAGGTAGGGAGGATGGAAGAGGAGGCCTTGCCTATGTGGGGAACTGTGTTGGGTTCAGGCGGGCTGCTATGAATCTCTGTTTGTGCTTTTAAGTCTCAGATGTATCATCCAGGCACCGCAGCTTAACAAGTTGCTGTTTGTCAGCTGTGCTGTAAGTCACCGTGGGCGTGCTCGGCACCCAGCTCGGGGATGCCGTAAAGCTCGGCAGATTGTGCCTTTCATCTGTTCTTATTCCAGTTCTTTTAGCTTAAACTAGTTCCTAATCATTACAAAAACCCCAAACGAGGCTTGTTTCCAACAAAACAGCCATCTGGGCAGTTTTCTTGCATCTTCACAGAGTTGTGCTGGGAGCTGCATTTACCCCAGCCGCTCCTCTCGTGCTCTCCCCATCTCTCTCTGCTGCACTGGGGACACCCCACCCTTGGGGACAGCACGGTGGCTTCAGCAGGCTCAGGTCAGAGCCGGGCTGGCACCACCCGCATCCCTTGTCGTCTCACCTGCGGGCAGAAAATGGGAGGGGAGGAGGAGAAGCAGCAGCAGGATTGAAATGTTTCAGCCCTGCTGGGCTGCAGCGGGGCAATATTTCATTCTGAAATAGATCTTTCACTTGAAATTTGTTAAATGGTGGATGTCAGCTGGGAAACTCAATGTTTTGGTGGCTGGAAGTGCCTGTTGGAAGGGGAACTTCTTTCACAGTGATTGTGAAGCACCTGACTCCCAGCTCAGAGCTCACACACGTACGTTCTACCATGTACAATACCATACGTAATATACAGTAAATCTGCTTCTCTAGATGTGAAATATTTGCCCTGTGGCTGATTTAGCAACGGAAAGGGTTACCCACAGCCTGGGTTTGAAAGGAGCAGTCTGTCACCCAGAGAAATGGAGCTCTGTGGGGCTCTCAGCAGGTCTCAGGGAGGGGTGAAATGCTGGAAATGCTGGTGAAATCCTTCCTGGAGAGCCAGCAATGCTCTGGTGTGCCACAGGCAGAGCAGGTCACCTGCAGCTGTCACAGGTATCTGCGTCATGAGGCACCTGAGGGTCCTGGCCCAAGGGCACAACCCTGGAGCTCCTGTGCCAGCACTCACATGAGTCACTCCGCACTCCTTCACTTCTCCAAACGTTCTGAACTATAAAATAGAAATTTTCTGGTTTTCCAAAAAATTTTCAGGTGTCTCTGGCTAATTTCCTCCTCCCAGAGCAACACAGTTTCACAGTAAATTCATCACTGCAGCAGCTGCTTGGCACCCTCTCTGTTCCAGCTCCTGGCAGCCCTTGTCCCTCCCTCTGCCTCTGCAAAGGCCACCTGTGGCACAGGCACTCCACTCTCAGCCCATTCCTTTCCATTCCAGGGAGAATGCCTTCCAGCAGAAGGTGAAACAAACCCTTCCCTGACCTGCTCCATGGTGTTTTACCTGTCCAGCCCTGGGCTGGTGCCAGCGAAGCTTTTGTACAAACCTCCCCTCCCCACTGAAGGAATAAGTGAGCTTGTTTTGATTCCAGCAGATGACAATCCAGCACGAAACACACTTGAGAGTTTGGTCCGGTGTGTGTTATCTTCCAGACATCTGGATGGTGTTTTGGGCTTTCCCCCCACAGAATCCGAACTTCCCCTGCCTGCGCTGGAGCTGGAGGCAGATGGAGCTCTCTCCTCCTCAGCCCTCGCCTGCGGGGCCCCTGGGCACAGCAGAGCAGTGGCAAAGGCAGGGCAGGCAGGGCGAGCTTGCCGAGTCCGGGGCCGGGGCCGGGTCCGTGCTGGCCCCGCGGCTGCCGGCGCTCGCCCCGCTCCTCCCCGCTCTGCTCCGGAGCCGCTCGCGGGGCCGTATCCATCTCAATGTCATTTTCTTTGAGATGTGAGCTGGAACAAATCCGGAGCAGCTGCTCCATCTCTAAGTGTCCTTCAGGGATCCCTTCGGCAGACACTTTGCAGGATATAATGATGACATTCTAACGAGCGCTAATGCACACGTTGTCATCTTTCTGTATTTACACTTCCCACAGGAGGCATCGTTCCAAGAAGGAAAAGTGAGAGACGGAAACTTTTCTGCAGAAACTTCAGCACCTGCACCGGGCTGGGCCGGGGAATCTGCCTGCCCGAGAGGAGCTGTGGGCTGGCAGGTACCAGGCTGTGAGGGCAGTGCACAGAGGGGTGCCCAGGACAGGACAGACACCCAGCAGGAGCCCCCTGATCCCTGCAGTGAGATTACACCAGGCTGTAAGGAAAAAGAGGGGAACAAGGATTATTTTGGGGTACAGAGTGACAGCAGAGCCCACATCGCTCCAGACCTCACCAGCTTCAGTCCAATGGTTTTGCTCGGAACCAGGGCATTCTGCTGGAAAATGTGGGCCTTCCCTCTGCTTTGCCCCTGAAGATGCCACACAGAACAAATCCATGGCCCTTCTGGAAGACACTCATTAGCCACATCATTAAACAAAACCACGTTGGCTTCAGGCAGCAGCACTGCCCCGTGGCTGTCAGGGGCAAAAGGACCCTCAAGCCACTAAAGCAGTGAAACTCTCCTTGTCCGGGAGGAAACAAGAGGAACTGGCTCTTTTCACCCAGGAATGTCAAATACAAACGTATGGACACGTGTGCCTATGGATAAGTAAATAAGGGAGAAGCCACCAAAGTGAGAGGAATGAGACTCTGCATCCGTGTGGCCTTTCAACACTGGCAGGGATGGGTGAGGTCGTCACTCTGCCCTCTGCTCCCTGATCTTACTGGCAGGAAGATTACATCAAATAAATAATAAATCAAAAGATTTATCCACACACTCCGCTGTCCCCACGGCCTTACCTGGGCTGGGAGTGAGGATCTGGCCAGTATGATAACGAGGAATAAATGGCTCTGCTTGTCGGGGGAAATTCTGCTGGCACATTTCCGAACCAGATTAAAAAGTAAATGAGATTTCTTCTGGAGAGTTATTTTCAAGGGTTTTGTCTGCTGATGTTCTCATGCAAGATTGCAGCTTTGCCAAGGGGAGAAGAGAACAAAAGGAGAGGATAAAGAACCGAGGTTGCAATTATCCAACAGAACGAGGTTCTCCAGCGAAAGCACCTAATCAGGAAAGTCTCAAATTTGCTTAAAATACAAAGTGTGGTACAACATTTATTTATAATCTGCCTCACCTGCTCAGATAAAACTGTTTCTAAAGGCAGGCAATTGCAGGAGACAAGCTGTAAAATGGAACAAATGGAATCAAATCGGGTATTAATAACAGTGGAATGAAATAACAACAGGAGTGGGTCTTTGAGCAGAGCACAATTCCCGTGTTCCAGCGAACACAGGTGGAGCTGGGTGGGCATTCCCAACCAGGAGGCACAGCCGGGAGAGGGGAGGGCGAGGCAGAAGTTGTGTGAGCCCCCAGCAGGGTGAAGGCGAGGCTGGGCCCAGGTGTGGCTCGGTGGCTAACGAGGTGGGTGGCCAGCCTGCCTTCCTGGGAGAAGGTGAAGTTGTGTCCTGGAGAGACTCTGCAGAGCTGGATGGAATGTGGTGCTCCTCCAAAGCCTTCAGCTGGGACCCTGGGTGAGTCTCTGGGTGTTTATTTCTCTGTTAATGCGGTGGAAATGTCATTGATTTGGTTATCTGGTTATTGGTTTACCTGGTCAGTGGTTTTGTTATCTGGTGCAGGACTTCAGTCCAGGAGCACACATCATGTGCTTAGAAGCTCAAGGAGTGACTGTAGCAATTTAAGGAAGGAATGTGTCAGCTCAGCTGCAGAGTGAGGTGGTTTTGCCCATGTCAAGGAGCTCTTGCCCCAGTCAGATGTGTGGCTAGGTCCTCTGGCTTGGTGGAAGTCGTTTGCACGTGTTATTCCAGGTTTTGTGTCCCTGTGGTCTGTAACAAGTTCTTTGCGTCTGTGCAAGGTCGTTGACATGAAACACGAGCTGGGGAAGTGTATTTACACTGGAACATTTATAAACCCCTTTGTTATTGTCCTTTGCTGTTGGGGCAGACAGACAAAGGTGCTGGGCTTGGTGCTGCACCGTGAGAGGTTTTGGGTCAGAACAGCTGATTCCCATTACTCGTAATCCCTGCCCAGGCAGAGCCTACTGGAGATGGTGGCTTGGGGGTCTTGAAACTTCTTGCACATAAATAACGAGGCTAAACACAAACACCTGTGTGTGAGCCGTTGTCCAGGGAGCAGCTTGCTGATCTCCTGCAACCTGTGCTCCCAAATGCTCCAGAGAAAACTTGAAATTAATAAAAAAGCACTTCCTCCTGCTGTTGCTTACACCAGGGAGGAGCAGGAGGATGTTCCCCAGCTGTGCTCTGTGCTGGAGCTGGCAGCACACTCCTGCCCCAGCCCAGGCTGGCCTGGGTGCTGCTGGCAGTGGGCAGACCGTGAGCAGCAAGGCCAGGCTTCCCCCAGTGCCGCGGCCATTCCCAGCCCCTGTCCCCGTGCACAGAGCATGGCAGGTGGGCATCAGAGCTGGACCCGACCGTGCTGTGGGCTGTGCTCCTCAAGACTCAGGTGCTGGTTTTCTGCCTTTGTGATGTTGCTGTGCAAGCAATAAAACTGCAAGGAAAGGGTGGAAAAGCTGTAAACAAACTGTGGGCAGCTCCTGGCTAGTGTGAGTGGACAGGGCACTATGGGGGTGCCCGGGTGGTGACACGGGGTGCACACAGGTCTCTGTATGTGCCAGGCTCTCTGCTGCAGCACCCACCACCATGCCAGCTGCCCTTAGCCCAGCTCCTGCCCTTCATTTTGTGCGGGTTTGGGCAGCCACATTTCCAGCTGACAGCGGTGACGCGCTCGCTCCATGAGGGCTGGCTCCTGTAATTGGGGTCAATCACAGAAAAAACCCTGTCACAGCACAAAGTGCTTCTCGGCTGCTGGGGCTGACACAGACACAGACAGGGACAGAGCCACGCTGCCCTGCCACCCTCACCTGCTCTCTGTGCACGCAGCTCCTCTCTGCTGTCTCCCAGAGCAGGGCAGCGTTTGCCCTGGTGCCAGATGTGCTCACCCCAGCCCACCTTCTGGCTGGGCTCCTGGAGCAGCCCTCCCCTCTGTTGATGGGGCAGCAGGGTTTGGACGCTCGTGAGCTGTAGGAAAAGCCTGGGGTGCAGGAGGCCCCAGTTCTGTGCTGGTGCCGCTGAAACACATCACCAAACAAACATGTAGATCATTGCTGCTCCTTCCTGCTCCCCTGCCAGTCAGCGCTGAAGGAGCCAGGGACCTTTCATGGAGATAAATGCAGTGCGAGGGGTAATTAAAGTGACTGATTTCTCCATGGCAGGAGCTTCCCAAGGCTTCACTGCTGTGGTGCCCTTGTGTTCGAGCAGGGAGGGGAGCCAGGGGTGCCAGCGTGTTCTGAAGTGGCACGAGCTGGGGACGGCACCTCCGGTCACCTCCCGTCAGAGGCGCTCAGACAGCCCGGGGGCTGCGAGCAGCATCTCAGCCCACAGATAATAACACTCTCATTTCCCAGCAGGACCTTTCCCGTCTCCTTTCTGCCCTTCCCTGTCGTGGAAGCAGCACAAGGAATAAGGTTCAGAGCTCAGAGCAGGAGGCAAGAGGTGAAATTGCACAACTTTTTTATTGACAAAGGGGGTCTTACCAATCTGCCAGGAGTAAGAAGGCCCTGGTAAAGGCAGAAGGAGCAGGACGGCCCTTCAGGATCTGGGGCATGCACTGAGCCACTGCATTTGTAAACAGCAGCTTGTCCAAACAGCTGGATCTTGGAAATGGGGGACCCAGTCCAGGGCCACCACAGCTCTGTGTGTTCCCAAATGCCTTCTGCCTCTGCTCTGCCCAGCTTCATTGCAGCCCTTCCACCACTTAGCATGAGGGACAGCATGTCTGGCCTTGTTTGTGAAGCATAAATGTTTTGTGCCACTGTTAATCGCTGCCCTGCACCTTTAGTCTAAAGCCTCATCCAAAGCTGCAACCAGGGGCTCATTTAGGTTTCTGGTTTATAGCAATAATACGCTTTTAATATGCTAAATGAGAACACAAATGAACCTTCCTTACGCTTATGAGTTGTTGAAAACATCCCTGCACAACTGAAGGTCACTCCATCAGCAGACTGATGCCGCCCTGCCAGGCCCCATTCATCACTCAGGGCTGGCACTGCAGGTGGCACTGGGGACACCCATGCTGCCAGGAGGGGGACAGCTCGGTCTGACGTGGGGCTCGTGGGTTTCTGAGCACCAGTTTGTTCCAGCTCTCCCCAGACCTGCAGGCACTGCCAATCCCTGTCCAGATCCCGGGCTTTGGTTGGGGCTTTTCCCATTCCTCAGCAGCAGACACGTCTCTTCTGATGCTATCGTGCATTCCTCTCTCTTTTCCTTTCTCCTCTTCCTAGAAGCTGGTGTCCTGGTGATCTATGAGTTGTTTGGAGAAGCAGCAAACACTACTTATGCATTATATACATGTCTTGTCTGTTCCACTTGATAATGCCATTCTTTAATATGCTCAGCAGTAGCTTTTGGGCTGCCTCTCTCCCCTCTCCCCTAAAAGCTGCCTGGCACACACTCAGGCCTTTTTCTTCATCAAATAATTTAGGGGATTTTATGTCTGACTTTGTTTCCTAACACCCTTGTGTGTGGAGAGGAAGAAACCAAACAAAGCATGTGCCTCAGGACCCTGCAGCATTTCCGTGCCGGTCTTTGCAGAGACAGAGTGGCTCCGAGGTTTGGTCAGAGATGAAAGAAGGGAAGACAATGACAGATTAGAGCTGGTGTCTCAGTGTGGGTGGAGAGGGAGCTGCCTCCCCTCCGTTTGGTGTAGGAGCTGCCCGTCACGTTGCCTCTGTGTGTGTATGTTTATGTATTTTATATATGTGTGTGTGTGTATGAATAATGATGCCCCATCACGTCCAGACCCCGCCCCACAGAGGCAGCAGGAGAGGAGAGGAGGGGAGCACCACAGCCCCCTCTTTCCAACAGCCACCCACGGGGCCCCATCAGGGTGCGGGGTGAGTGCTGAAGGCCCAGGAAGGATGTGGGCTCTCCTGGAGATGGAGAGACATTTAAAAAGGGGGAATAGAGGTTTTTCAGTCCTCTTTTTCTAGCTGAGAGGAGGGCATCTGTCACCACTAGTCTGATTCATGAAAATCACTCTGACCTCTCATATGGAGAGTCTCAGCTCTCCGAAGCCAGGGGAATCATGGCCTCATCCCTGAACTCAGTTATTTTACCTGTTCTCTCTCCAGATACTCTAAATAAAGCACTCGAAGTGCTGCACTCAAGGCACCCTGACTTCGCTCAGTAGTCAATGACAGCTTGTTCTTTTTGATTCCCATGCAAAAATTCCCACTATCCCTTGCTTTCTGTTTGCTCATCTCCTGGTTCTGTAGAGAGGGGTGTGGGGACCTTGATCCCTTTGCTGCCTGCCCTGGGAAGGGCAGGGGGATTCCTGGGTGCCAGGATATGTGCTGGATAAACCCTGCATCCCTCTGCACACACCATCCTCCTCTCAGCATGATGCTGGGAGGGAGAGGAGAGAAGTACATGATAGATAAGCTTTAAAAAGGAGTCCAGGGTCACAGCTTTGTCTATAAAAAGTAAATAATGTGAAGAGCAGAGACCCATCTCCCAGCTGGCACATGCAAGGAGCTGAGAACGTGCTTTGCCTTGTGATGGGGAGCTCCCTTGGGACCTTGGACCTGCCAGTAAATGAGAGACCCGTGGGGCGAGCGTCTGATGCACAGCCTGGGGCAGCAAAACAGCCTCAGAGCGAGAGCCGCTAACAGAGAGCGCCTGAAGGCTGCTCAGACATTTGCCTCTTGCGTAGAATTCCCTCTTCTCGTGTTTCCATTTGGCACACAGTGCTCTGATGGCTCCTTCCAAAGGACTCTGTATGGAAAGCTCCCCCAGTTCTGAGCAAACACAGCTGGGTGAGGGTGCTGGTGGAAGCAGGAATGCATGGAACACTCCATGCACTGCTGCCAAGGTGCCCACCTGGCGAGATCAGCTGGGCTGATGCTGCACAGCTGGACGTGGCACAGCAGGAAGGAGTGTCTCTGGTGGCCGGGCATGCTGAGACAGCAGCCCACCCTCGCAGGAGCTCCGCAGCATCCCCGCTGCCTGAGTCAGCAGCGGCAGAGTACAACTTGACCTTGCGTGGAAAAGATGTCAAACAAATCTTTGTGCTCGTCACACTTGGCTTGAGACACGCGAGCGCAGCTCCCCGCAAATCAATCTCTCGCCTCGGCCGGGCCGTGAGAGCCCTTCTGGGGAGGAGTGTGAGGCTCGTGGTGCTACATCCACCCCGCTGCGTCCCCAGAGCCCCGGGGTGGAATGGGGTTACGGAGAAGCTCCAGTGAGCTCACCCCCGCGTGGTGAGCCGGTCGTACCGGCTTGGGCAGTCACATTTAGCATCATAATTATGACTTGAAATGTCCTTGGAGAATCTGCAGGGGCTGCAGGAAAGGAGAGCAGAGAAAATGTCTTCTTGCTGGGATAACACCTTGCATCCCCACAAATGGCTTTGGCGGTGTGAGGGGGGGACAGGGATAGAAGGAAATCCCACATTCGAGTTTCCTAGTGTGAAAATGAAGCATTTCTGGGGAAATGAGGGAAGCTGCTGTCAAACCCATGGAGTGGAGCAAAGGTGTCAGTCCCTGCACGTCAGTGTTCCTATGCTGGGGGACTGTCCTTCAAGCTTCAGCCTCATTGTAGTTTGGCAGCATTGCCCGCCTCCTTCCTCTGCTGTTTGGGGCAGGGAGGGGGCTTAACAGGGATTTTTGTGCAAAGGCATAATTATACTTCCCTGATTAATCTTCAGGCTGAATCGAGTGCTTGCCATCAATCTTTGAAACAAACATGTCTATTTATATTTTAATTATCTTTCTTCTTTCCTAAAGTTCAGGTTGATTTGAGCTTCTCCTACATATTTATCATCAGAGCAATTCTCTCCCTGCCTTTCCTGGTACTTGGCACGTGAGAGCATGCTGCCTGCTGGCAAGGGGTGGCCACACGGTCACCCCTCGGTGCCAAACCCCTGCTTGGGCTTGGGACCAACTGGTATTTGTGAGTGCTTGGTCATGGCATGCCCACGCCTGGCAGAGGGAGCCCGTCTCCAGCGGCACCGTGGCTGGGGGAGAGGGAATCCGTCTCCAAGGGAGCACGCGGGATGAATTTCGGAGCGCTCGCTTTCCCTGGGCAACCGCTGCAGCCATTCTTTCATTTGCAGCAAGGCGCTGTAATTTGTAAACATTAATAACCATTATTACTATTAAAAGGAAAGAAAGCGAGTAGCCCTGTAACTAATTACTTTAAGTGTTTTCAATGAGCCGCAGTTCGGCTCCTTTATAAAATCTCCTGCTGCGCAGACCAGATTGTCATTATGATCGGATCTATCCTTGGACCTATTAATTTTGCCCAGAATAACAGCTGAACAGATGGGGGGAGAAGGCTACTCTGATTACCATAATTCCCTTCAAAGCCCGTTTGCTCCCCAAAGGCCGGCGCCGATCGGCGATCTGGGCAGATGCTGCTTCCCACAGAGGCCCCTCCAGGGCACGGAGCCCCGCACAAAAATCAGTGGGAATTACCAGCCCTGGTGCCACGTTCCCGTTCTTCTGCAGCAGGTGAATGTGAGAGCTGCCTGGAAATGTCTGGTTTTTGGTCAGGGAGGCTAAACTTTTAGGATTTCCCTGAACCTGAGTTTGTTCCTGAATTGTTAGGTTGTTTGGGTGTTTTCTTCCTCCTGGGTCTCTCCAGCTTGTTCTCCTTCTTCCTTTCCCTGATCTTTTCATGGGGGAAGGCACATCCATCACCAAGTGCCAGCACAGGAGGGACAAAGCCTTTTCCAGAGGACCATTAGGTGATGAAATACGTTTCCCTGCCCTGGTGGGTGCCCACGTGCTGCTTAAATGAAGCTTTTTAACTGAATGTGGCGGTGGCTTTTCACATGGGGGAAATTGTTCCAGTATTTACTGCTATTAAATTAATTTCTCAGTAGAGGATTTTAGACTCTTGTAATTCATGAGGATATTTTCAGTCCTGTTTACTGTCTGGTGCTTAAAAAAAATTGTCTCAAGCATTTGTTTGCCGAATATAACGCTGTTATTACATTAGCTTTCTCTCGCAAGAGAGACAGGGGTTCATTAATGTTGATGTGAATCTTATTGTATCTCGGAGCTCTCTGAGCAGCGGGTAATTTTTCATAACATATGTGTGGCAATATTCAGGCACAGAATGATGAGTGGGAAATGGCTGTAGCCTGGCACTGGTGCACACCCCGAGCGCTCTGCACAGCTCCACTGGGAGATGCTCCAAGTCCTCTGCTCTCCCTCTCTCTCAATATATATATATATATCACACTATATAAAGTACAGGGCATAGTCAAGCAGTAGCCTGTGGGAATCTCATGAGGTTTAACAAGGCTGATGCTGCACCGGGGCCAGGGCAACCCGCTGGTATCAGGACAGCCTAGGAATGAAGGGATGGAGAGGAATCCTGCCAAGAAAAACTTGGGTGAGCTGCTGGATGAGAGGCCGGACAGGAGCTGGACGTGTGCACAAGCCCAGAAACCCCCATGTCCTGGGTTCATCCCACAGCGTGGGCACCAGGGGATTGCCCAGAGCAGCTGTGGCTGCCCCTGGATCCCTGGAAGTGTCCAAGGCCAGGCTGGACGGGTCTAGGAGCAACCTGGGATAGTGGGAGGTGTCCCTGCCCATGGCAGGGGGTGGAACGAGATGAGCTCTAAGGTCTCTCTCATCCAAACCACCCTATGACTCTATATGTAAATATATTTATATATTTATATGGCGCCCAGCTGCGAAGGGGACTCATCCCTCCAAGCAGAAGTGCTTCTTGTCTGGGCAGGGGCTGCACAGGAGAGAGCTCAAGCGGAGAAATATCTCTTGTTCTCCAAGAATGAATACCCAAACGGTGAAAGAGAAACAGCCCGAGGTGGGGTGGGGGAGAGGGGAAAAAAAAGGAAAAAACTGCTTCATTTGAAATGTTATGAGTATCTCTTAGTCCTAATGCCTTCCCTCCGAATGGCTGCATTCAGCAGCGGAAATTGGCAGCAATCAGGCTCACAAGTGTTCGAAAGAGATTTACTTGGACAGATGAAAGAAAACCATTTTCTTCTAAATGCCGGTGCCCTGAGCAAGGTACTCTGCCCGCGCACGCGGCCGGGGAAGTGCGCGGCTCCTCAGCCGCCGAAATATCGCCGAAATATCGCTGAAATATCCTGTCCGGGATGGAGCGGCTGTGGCCGAGCCCAGGCGAGGTGTCGTTTTCATCTGCCACTAATGAAAAGCTCCTCTCTGGTTTCTTCATCGGGGCGGGTGTTTAGTGCCGGGTTTTGATCAACAAAATGATGCTATTCGGGGCTTCTTCCCTTCTGCTTTGAAGTCGAAATGCGAGGAGGCGGGGAGGGGAGCACTGAGAGCCTGTGAAGATCCAACCCACCGGACTTCTCAAAGCCAAAACCATAATTATTATCCCCCTGAGAACAGAGCTCTTCTCCCAGCCCCATCAAAGCCGCACCGCAGCCTGCAGATGAAAGCCCAGCTTTGAGCTCCCTGCTTTTAACACCTCGTTTGTTTTTAAGCTCTGTTGTTCCCAAATGAACAAACGGTTTGTCTGCGGTGCCCAAAATAACCAAGTCACTAAAAAAGCAGCAGCCGGGCTGCCGTGGCCTTGGAGTGGTCCTTGCCGTGGGGTCAGCGTGCTGCAGTGCTCCGGTCGCGCTTGCTCCGCTACCGCTGCTGAGCGAGAGCTCTTTTTCAAGGCGGTTCTGTAGCTCCGGACCACAAAAATCCAGAGTGTTCTAATGTATAAAATAGAAATACTAAAACAAATGGTCACAAGTAGCAGATGTTGCAAAGTGTAATTAACAGCTAGTTAGTCCGTTTCTGGCCGCTTTGGGGGGTTCCCCCCACCCTCTCCCCACGCGGAAGAGCTGCCTGGCTGAACAACAGGAATTCCAGGGAGCTGGCGTGGGCAGAGAGGGACCTGCAGGCCCGGCTTTGCCTAACGTGGTGGTCTGCTGCCTTCTCTTCTTCCCCTCCCTCTCCGCAAACTTCCGCGGGAGGCGGCAGGCAAACGAGGCGCTGCTGCCCAGCTGACACTTGCTACTTACACTGAGACTGGAAGATGATTTTCCTCTCTCTCCTGTCCCCCTCTGGAGAAGGAACATGTCATACGTCTGCCAGCGACAGGCGCTCAAAATGATATTTTCAGAAAAAAAACCAGCACTTTGGCTTTCCTTCCCTGTGCTTTGGCATTCGGGCCAGCTGCCTGGGTTTATCTTCCCTCCTTGCGCTCTGGAGGCTTTCAAGTAGCATTTCAATTAAGATTTTAAACTGGCAAGATGCAAGTTGGATCAGAGCAGAGCTTGATCTTCGCAGCTCCCCTCCGCTCCCCGTTTGATATTGGGAAATGTCGCTGTTTGTGCTCCCGTGTCGGGGATGCTGCGAGTGAGCAATTGCATCGCGCGAGCGCTCCCCGGGGAGATCTGAGGGGGAAGAACTCACTTTCCTCCAAAACCTCCCCCAGAAAATGCGCTTCAGCGAGCAGGGGGTGGCTCCAGAATAGAAACTGGGCCGTGAAATTTGTCAGTTCATCATTTGGGTCTGGAATTAAATCACTGTGTAGTTATAGATAACTGTTTAGGGTGAGCCCTCGTCCAGCGATAATGTATCTGTAATCTCTATTTCTTTTTTTTCTACTTTTATGTTTTTGGGAGAAATCTGCTTTTCTCATGTGTGCGCTCCCCCTTGCACAAGGGCGGTTCAGTACCCAGAGCCTCTCGGCAGCAGGAAAATAGAAAGGATAAATAGTGGTAAACATGCAGAGCTCCACCCAACGCTTTCCAGCCCTCCCGCCCCTGTCAGTGCAGCGGCTGGATGGAAACGCTTCCCCCGGCAGAGCTCGCCGTGCGCTCAGGGACTGCGAGGCGCAGACCTGGAGGCACAAGTTGCCTTTTTTTCTTTAGAGTCTCTTCTTCCCCGCGTTGCTCCTCGGGCTGAGCGGGGCCGTGTTGGTGCGTGCGGGTACGAGCGCTCCCGCACCGACACCGCACTCGCGTCCAGACATCCCTGAGCCTCCGACAGCGGCTCCCGCTCACGCTGATCCCCCCTTTGGGCAAAAGCTCTTGCCGTGCCTTATTCAGGGAATGGAAATTGCTTCTATCTGCTGTTGGTTTAAAGGGAATAGTGATTTAAAATAGCAGCCAGAAAGCTCCAGGGGCTTGGTGGCTAATTAGTCGTACAGTGGCAAATGATGGCCACTCATCAATGCAGTATAGTCACCCACAAATGATGAGTTAACTGGGGCAAGTCCTTGTCACCCCACCACGGGGCTCCTCAGACAGTGCTCCTTGGCACGGGGTCAGGCTCGTTCTCTATTGAGAAGCCTGTTTTTTCAGCTGTCAATGTCTTGAATTTAAAGTGCCTGGGATAGGGCAGCTTGAAGCCTCTTCTAAGGACTCCCAAAAGCTGGACCAGTTTGACCTCATGGTCATGCAGACATCTCTGCCTTTGCTGTCTCTTTTCTACCATCTCTGCAGAAATACACAGTCATATTCATTTCCAGAGCAGGAAAAATGAGGAGCATTGCAAAAATCAATGTTCAGCGAAGGACAGTGACTGGAGGGCTGAGGGGGAGGAGGATGCTGCTCTTGCTTTCTGAAAGGTTATTTTAGCTAAAGACAATGAAAAAATGCTCCAGGAGAAGAGCAGCTCCTGCAAAGTCCACCTGATCCTCGTGGTGTTTCATAACTCAATTGCAGCAGCGCGTGAACCTCTGCAAGGAATATTATTCTTGTTAGGATGGTGAGTTCCCATTTCACATGCTGTGCTGGCACAGCCTGAAGCCTTGGTGTCATTGCTGTAACCCAGGAAGAAACCCAGCAGGGATATGTTTGCCCTGTGCTGTGGGTGCCCTGGAGAGAGCATGGCAGGAGGAGACACAACCCAGGCCCAGAGGGATCCTTCCTCCTTGAGGATGTCCCGAAGGATTGCTCCCTTTGGCATAAGGGTAATGGGAAGTAAATCACAGACTCAGAGAATCATTTGGGTTGTAAATGACCTTTAAGATTGAGTGTAACCATTAACCCAGCACTGCAATGTCCCCACTAACCATGTTCCCAGCTCAGCTGCCCTTCTCTGGACACACTCCAGCACCACAGTGTCTTTCTTGTCGTGAGAGGTCCAAAACTGACTGCAGCATTCAAGGCATGGCCTGACCAGGGCTGAGCAGACAGTTATGGTCCTGGTCCTGATGGCCACAATATTGCTGGTACAAGCCAAGATGCCAATGGGCTTCTTGCCCCTCTGGGCACATGCTGGCTCATTTTCAGCTATCAACCAACAATGGTCTCATTTGAACTTTATCTACACAGTATAAGTTTAGTAGTTTCACTGGAATGTGCCGTTTGTCTTGTCATAACATGGGGGTGTTCGAGAAGGCTTCAGAGGTGGTTTAATTAGCAAAGTTACTTGGGAGGGCATTTTGCATTATCTTCCTCCTTTTCTCTCTCCTCCTGCTCTATAATTTATGTCAGTGCAAAGGCGTGAGCTTTGCGGCACACAATAAACAGCGCGGGTTCAAAGCCAGCGGTTAGCAGCGCTTCAAAGGACACGGGAAGGGAGGGCTCTGGCAGGCAGTTTATGAGCGGTCATCTTCGTACCGCCCCGCAAAAACAAATAAATAAGTGAGAGCAGATCTGTCCTCGCAGTGCTGCTGGCTGTGGGCACTGTGGCATTGTGGCTTGTCCTGTCCCACAGTGCTGAGCTGAGTGACACCTCTGGGCAGATGGGATGTGGGCAGGGGCAGCAGCACGCTGCCGAGGATGCTCAGAGGAACTTGCTGTGCTGAGCAATGCCAGGGTCCCAAGGGAAGGTTTTCCAATGCTCCCCACTGGGCAGTGGCAGTCCTGTTAAGGGTTTCGTGTCCTCTTTGCAGCAAAACCTACTTGTGCATTCGCACGGGAGCCACACAGCAGCTCTGCTTGGGCTTCCCGTCTGTCTTTCTGTCTCGTGTCCCAGGAACTCCATACGCCACTGCCCGTCTGGCTGAAAGCCCAGGGCAGCAACAGGAAGATTTCCACTGACTTTGGTCTGTCTTGGATCAGATCCAGGGTGGGAGCAGGATTAAGATATCCACTCGCTCCCTGATGGCCTGGACGATGGCCAATGCCAGTGGCATGCTTAGTGTGGCCCCTCCTGCTCAGAGCCATCCTGACTGCTCAGCTCCTCCAAGCCCCATATCCCTCGGAGAAAGCCAAAAGTTGTGCCACAGCTATGCCACAGATGGCCTCTGTGTCTGCCTGGCTGAGGACAGACCTTCTTTGGGGCAGGGATCATCCGTGTGTGTTTCCAGCACAGCAGTCTGCTCTGAACATAAACAATAACAAGGGACAAGGTTTTTCTGCTGCAGTGGTGTGAAAAAAAAAAATCCAGATTAACTTTCCCACTCCTTTTCTTTTTCTCTCTGCATCTGAGAGCAAGAAACACAATTTATTACAGTCCTATCAAATTAGAACTGTAGCTCAGTTTCCAGTGGTCAATTACGATCCGCAGCGGAATGCCGGTTGTTCGCTTGCGGTGCTTTGTTCCCGCCAACGCCTTCCCGCAGGGCTGGCTCTGAACGGCGTGGGCAGGGACAGCCCTCTGGAGCTGCCAGCAGCCCCTGTCCCCAGGATGCTGAGGGTCCTTGGTCGTCCCTCAGGTGTGTCTGGCATCCAAAGGGAAAGATGTCAGGAGAATGGGGGATGTGAGGCTGGGCTTGAGTTTGGCCAGCCAGCGTTTTGAGGGCAATTGTATTTTGAGCTGAACTTGTGCCAAATTTAGTGGGTTCCAGTAGATTTGTTTCTACCAGGGAATGAAACACACTGGATTGAAAGGGGAAAAAATGTTCCCACCAAACAATTCAGGCCTTTGCCCCCTGCAGCTCTTCTTTCATGCCCATCCCCTCCTCCACAAGGCTCCCTGGGAGCTGCTCCCCCGCGCGCCCCTGCGCCAGCTCCGCTCACCCCTCGCGTATTGAAGGCTCTTCCAGAAGAGTGCAGAGCTCAACCCGCTGCTTTTCCAGTGCAAGCTGGCTCCTGTTAGCAAAAGGAGATTTGGGAAAGGTTATGTTCTTAAGGAGAACGGTTCTGTTGCTGCGCTAACAAAAGCGAGTTACCTTTGACGGAGGATGTGCCTTGGCGAGTCCTCGCTGTCAGTCAGACCCGAGGCACACAACATGCAGCAAGCATGCGACCTGCCACCCTGCACCAATGCCACCCCGTGTTTATGAGAAGCTGTCACCACACAGCTTCAATCCCTCACAAAAAAAGAAATTTAAAAAAAGAAAGAAATCCAGGTTCTGAAGGGCATATTTTAAAGATTGCAGAGAGTCATCTAGTTATGTAAAAATAAAATATGAATTTTAATGTGAGGCATTAACATGAGCTCTTTTAGGAATAACTACAGGACTTCATGATGAACGTATTAGAGCCCTGCTCCAGCACAGGTGCCTGCCAGTCTTCATAAATCAGCTCTAACAAGTTAATTCTTCATAAAGGAAGAGAAATGTGAATTTCAGGGATGGATGAATGGGCACATAATAAAAGAAGGAGCATAACGTAGAGCACAGGTCCTGGCAGGTGGGAAGAGGAGGGCAGTGTCAGACAACACAGGAGAGAATAAGAGTTTTGGGAGAAGTCTTTTATATCCCAACAAAGGGCAATAGGTTGCAAAAAGGGCTCTTACCTGTTGCTTCTGTCATGATAGTTCCTGGAGACACCAGGATGGCTGGGTGCTGCTAGAGGTGCCAGGGATGCTCAGTGTCATGCGGAAGGCAGCGCACTGCTGGCCATCTGAAGGTTGCTGTGGTCCAGAGAGGAGGCCCAGGGCGATGCTGTGGCTCCTGTCCTTGGACAGCTCTTGCACAGCAGCTGCTCTCGGGAGGAGAGTGCCCGTCCTCCCCGCACGTGGGGATGCTTCTCACACTAAGCCTGTTCAAAAGGTCGCTGAGATGTTCCCTGTGAATAGAGCTTGCTGCTGAGCCAGGCTGCTTTTATTTGTTGTTGATTTTATTGATGTTATTGACTTTTCCATGGGGGACTTGGGGGACGTTTGCACGATCGCGTGTGCAGGCGCTGCAAATTGCTTGATGGTACAATGTTTAACTCGCGCTCTGCACGGGCGCCAGAGACACATTTTTATTAAGAACCTGTGGTAGTTGTTGCTTTTGTGTTTATGATAAAATGTATAATGCAGTCCTCACTGCTGCCGTCCCGCTGTGGCCACAGGCTAAGGCAGAGTGATGATGTGTCATGCCAGCGCTTCCCAGACAGCAGCAGCCGTACCCGGCGCACGGGCTGGCTGCAGAGAGCTCCCCGGCTCTCTGTCGGCATCCCAACAGGTAGGGAGCGTCTGCAGGACTGCAGCAGGGCCAGCCCAGACACCAGAGCATGGCTGCTGCTGGTGGGCTGTTCCCAAGCTCAGTTCCTACAAGTAAGGCTTGAACCTTGCAGGAATTTGTGTAATTGCCGGATGGCAGCTACGAGGGGTGAAGGAGGATGGATGCACCTGAAAATTTTGGAGTTTCTAATCCAAGGTCACGGTCTCCTTAAAAGGCTGGGCATGTGCCGGTGCTGGACGAGCTGCTCCAGAGTGGTGACATGTGGCCACCAGGAAGGTGATGGAGTCAGAGGTTTCACTGGGAAGAGAGGGGGATTAAGATACAGACCCTTCGGACTGCAGCTTCTCCCTGAGGCATTTCTTTGTGTCCTAGCTGCCCCTGACCTCTGCATCCCTGCTGTCCACTTCTCCTGGGCAGCCAGGATCATGGCATTGAGTGTTTTAACCAGAGCTTGTATAGATTGAGCTCTGGAAATGTGATGTTAACACAGCTACGCAGACAAACACCATTAATATTTCAATATGTGGGTGAGGACAGGGAGAACATCCTTTCCTCCGTAAATAAAACAGGATCACTTGTTTTCTGCTCCAAGACTTGTCGCCTGCCTGAGACAGTAATATTTTAAAGTTGATTGGCTCTTAAAATTGTAAGAGGTCCCCAGTGGCCTGACTTTAGCTGGCATTATCAGCTCAGCCATTGTCTTATGAAGCAATCTCCTCTTGAACCATCCTGTGCTCCCTCATCCTTCAGACACGTGCGGCCGGAAGCAGCTCGATTCTCTCCGGCTAGGGCTGGATGGTGATGGTGAGGAATGAAGATGAATATCCTCATGCCTGTGACCTTGGCAGCAGCCAGCCTTGTCCTTGGCACTCGGAGCACCTCCAAAGGTTCCTGTTTGCTTTTCTTCATTCTCCAGGGATGGGTTGACAGTGCTGTCCTTCAGGCTGAAAACACGTCAAAGGGAAAAGCTGGGGGAGCGTGAGGGAGCGAGTGACATCCTGCAGTGCACGAGGGCCAAGCTGGACCATGCACGGGGCAGGGAGGAGATGGGGGCAGCTCACTGCCATGGGCTCTGTGTTCTTGGGGGGAAGCACCAGCACCAGGGCACATCGCCCAGCAAGGAGCACCCGCACACAGCAGCATCGGGGTGAGCAGCACCTTCCAGCAGCCTCCCAATGTCCCAGGGCAGTGTGATGGCATGATTCTCGCTGTCTTGATGGACTAAAACCTGGTCCTGCTGTGGGGGGGACAAAGCAGGGAGTCCTGGGGGAGGGTGAGATGGGAGCCAGGAGCTGCTGTGGTGCTTCAGGCAAGAAAGACAATTTCAGTTTTAGAAGAAAGACTTGGGCATGTCCCCACAGCAATTAAGTGGGGGATTACACACTGGAGTTGTAAGGATGATTTCTAGAAAATGAGGATACACAGCTCTGGAAATCAGGAAGAAGAGAAGCAAAGGCATGAGGTGTGCTGACAGGATTGGCTGAGGGAGTGCTGACAGTGCCTGCCTGCCCAGGAAGAGGGAAATCCTGATGGCATGTGGCTGGGCAGAGGGATAGGGAACGGCAAAATGATCCTTAGTGGTTAGGAATGAAAGTAAGACAAATTCAGGCAAGAAATATGGGACAAATTCTTAGCAGCATGGTCATAAAACATGGGAACAGTTTACCTAGGGATGGCAGTGCAGCTTCCCAGAGTCTTTAAATCAACACCAGATATCACACGATCTCCAGGCAGAGAGCATCTGCAATCTTCTGAAGGCTCCTTTGGGCTATGCTACCTCTGCTCTTAATTAGGGTGGGTTTAAAAAATTAAAAATCCTACTACTTGATTTGCCTTTGCAGTGAATTTCCCCGTTGGTTTCCATCTGAGTCCCGTGAAACCAGGACTGTGTGTCTGCTGTTCTTATTTCCAGCTTCAGATAATTCTTCCAAAATGCCCTCTTGTACAAATTGAGCCCAATACGTGTGTGCTGTGGTAGCTAGGAGACTGGCAGGAACAGTGCTCTCCGTGATTATCCAAAGCAGTTGTCATGTTATTGTCATTGCTAATGGTCTATAATTATGTATTAAGGCTCTCTCCAGGTAGAGCATCTTGGGGCAATTAGAGCACACACCAGAGGACACGGAAAAGACCTCAAGACAAGTCACTCTGTCCCTCTGGAAAGGGAAATAATTGTCCCAGAACGTATTGTTGCCATTTTTGCTGCCTGACATGAAGGTGGATCCGTTGCAGTGAGCCAGGCCAGGGTGAGGTCAGACCCAGGGGAGCAGGATCCTTTCTCCACGGGGCATGCAGTGCATGCAGCACTCCTGCTCGGAGCCATGCAGCCGTTCATGCCAGGAATGCATTCCCCCCCTTCCCTTCCTTGTCACCGTTTGTTCTGGCTGGGAGGGCTGTGATTAGCCCTGATCATCCACCCTGATGATCACAGGCTGACGGGATCTTGTACAGGCTGCCCGTGGCATTGGGCTGCGGGGTGCTGGTGAGCCTGGGTGAGGAGAGGATTTATCTGTGGAACACGTTTCTCCAGGGGTGTGGAGCCGTAGGTTTGCTCCTCAGCTGGTACCTTCCACTGGGCCCAGTCAGCCTGTCCTCTGCAGAGGCTCACAGACCAAAAACATCATCCCAAACCGCACTGCTGCCCTGGACACGGACCCGAGCTGCGGGAGGAGGCTGGAGCGACACCACCGAGGGTGTGACACCAGTCCTGGGGGAATCAGAGAGGTGGCACTCTTGTCTTCGGTGCTGACACGTGCCACGAGTCCTGGGCTCAGGCAGATACCTACAGGGGGGCTCAGCCAGGGCTTCTCCCTCCTTGTCCCCCCTGGAAACAAAGAACAAAACCATCTAATTCCTGCAGGAACCCTTCTTCCCTGTGGAAGCAAGGGATCCTGTCTAGAAAGGCAGCTTGTACCCTCCAGAGCTCCCCTTGGCTGCAGGAGCAGTCAAAGCTCAGCCGCCCCAGGGAAACGCGTGGGCTCCGTGCAGCATTCCCTCTCCGGCCCCGCTCCCTTCTGGAGCCGCTTCTCCTCCCGTGCCTGTGCCGGCAGCTCCGCAGCTCGCTGTGTTTGGGAGACACCACAAGACCAAGTGCAGCAACAGCAGCGGTGCCTCCGGGGAATGGCAGCTGGCAAGAACGGGCCGGGTGCTGCTTTTCGGGCTGTTAACGAGCAGCGGGCTGAGCGCCAAAACGTGCGCAGGGAAGGGCAAGGGCGTTGCAGATGCAGCGGGCAGGGAACGGCCCCCGGGCATCCCTGCTGCGAGAGGCAGCTCCTGGCAGGGCTGGGGAGCAAGCACAGAAAATGGAAGCGTGCAACAGGTTGGAGGGCTCGTGGGGACATTGAGGGGATACAAACATCCAGAGCCAAGAGTGAGGACAGCGGGGGAGCCTTCCCCGCTGCTCCCCACCCCCAGGACAGGGCTGAGGGCTCGCTGCAGGTTCCACTACAGGCATGCCCTCCAAGGAAGGGCTGGGCTTTGCGTGTGTGATGGCACTGGGGATCCAGAGCCACCTTCTCTGTCGTTATGAGGAGTTTCATTCTGAGGCAGGAACAATGAGAACAAACACTCCAGAGCACTGGCTGGTGATGAAAGTTTCTCTGAACCAACAGAGGTTTGCTTCAAAGGGGCCTATGAAGAGGTTCCGTTGAATTATGAGGCAGAAAGTGCCACATAACTAATACCTGCACACAAATATATACCCATGCATGCAGCCATCCCCCAAGAGTGGGCTCTGCAGAGAGCCAGGCAGATCCTCTGGTGCTGCAGCCCTGGCAGCTCACAGGCCAGACTGCTGCACTGGAGTCACGTCGCAGCCAAAGGGACATGAAACTCAGTTTTATTTTTAACTTGGCTGGAGGGAAAGTGGAAGGAATATCTTACAGTGGAAGAAGTAGATGAGGACCCTGGAGATCTCAGCTCAGTTCTTGGCTCCGCTGCAAATTCCCCATGCGACCTTAAGGAGGTCACTTCACGTCTCTGTGCTTCATTTCCCTTCTGCAAAGTTTGGAGAGCGTGATCTTCCCTCCGGTCTTGTCTGTTGGGTCGGGAGCAGACACCAGTTTTATTCCCTTGCAAGTGCAGTGCAGGACAGCACTCTGTCTGGGGAAGGTGCAGGGCAGTTTCCCCAGCTGTGCCCTCACGCAGGCTGCGTGGTTTTTCAGAACAGAATTTCCCCAGACTTCCCAGGAAAGGGGGTTTGGAGGGTAAACACCAAAGCCTGGTCTTAGGGAAGCAGAAGGATTGGCACTCTGTAACCTGCCCTCAGTGGCCAGAGCTGAGGGGTCAGTAGGTGCCACTCGACTCACCAGATAATTGTTTTCTTTTCCAAAACACGGTGTCTGCTGGGCCCTATCACGCCGTTATCGCACCCATTTACGCTCTTCTCCCGCTGCTGTTAGCGCTGGGGATGGATCTCACTGACTGCCACCTCTCCCTCCCCTGGCACTGAGTGACAGCCCGTGCCCCGCACGTGGCTCCGTGCTGCTGCCGCTGGGGATAAAACACGGCTGCAGCCCCCGGCGATTCACGGCCATTGGATCCCATCCATCGGTGGGGAGGGGCAGAGGGACAAGTCCCTGATTGCAGAGCGACCCTCCGTCCCCGCGGCCTGGGAGGCTCTTCCTCACACTAACCATTCCCCCTTCCCTCTCTTTCCTCTGCTCGTGCTGTGCCACTCGCTCTCCTGCTGGGGGACAGTCCTGGCTCCCGGGGTGCCCTGTCCTCCTGGGGCCTGGGTGGCTGTGGCAACTTCTGACAAGTTGTGTTTTACGGAGCAGCCGCAGGGTAATCTTGCACGTCCTTGTTTTGTCATTTAGGGCACTTAAAGTGTCACAGAGATTTCACTACCCTAAAAGCTTATCTGTCAGCAGGAGAGAGTTATTCCAGTAAAAGGGTATCATCAGCGGCAGTGGGAGGAAAAAAAGAGACAAAAATCGTGTCTGAAGGTTTTCTATTCCGGGCTCTCTGCAGCCGACCTTGAGCCGAGGCGGCTGCACCCAGGGCCATGGGCAGCCCTGGCAGCAGTGCCAGGGTGGGCTGCACAGCGTCCCCAACACACCCCTGCCACCTCCGAGCACCCAGCTCAGCCCCAGCGAGCCGGGGGTCACTGTTCTGTCCTCTGCCTTCCTAAGGTTGATGCTGTCTGTGCTGCAGCTGCCAGAGGGCAGAGGTTCTTCTGGCCTGTTGTGGTGGAGCCAGCAGCTGTGCCTGGGAGCAGGGGGATTTCTCTAAAAAAAGAGAATGGGAGCAGACCGCACTGAAGCTGGGCGAAAGTGTAGCATGAGCTGATATTTTTCCTGATTTCTGTGGTTTGCACCCAAATAGTGCAGTGTGGATTGATGGAGAGAACGAGAGGCGCAGGGAAAGGCAGAGAAAAGATGAAGGAGGGAGGGAAGGAGGGAGGGATAACTGGATGCTCTTTTTGCCATCGTGGGAGGCTCAAATGGCTCACGTTTGGAAGGAGTTTCCTCACGGGAAACTCTCCACCCTGGCAGCGACTGGAGCTGTGGGGACTCCTGTTCCGAACGAGTGAACGGGAGCACACGCTCCCGGTGCAGCTGCAGGTTCAATGTGCTGGAAACCACCTTGATGATCCAGAGACGTCCACCAGCCAAGGGTGCAGCCAGGGGCTCCCAGGCACGCTCTGCACTCGCCTTCGAGGAATTCTTTTAGCTACCACGTCCAGAAAGAGTTATTTGCATCCCTGTATGTGGAGCCTCCGTGACTGTGTGATGCTGACGGAGCTTTCAGAGCACGGGAACAACTGGTGCGAGTGTTCCTACAGAAGGGAACCGTGCGAAGCCAGGGGGTCCTTGCCATTCCCTCTCCCCAGCCCCTGCTGCAGGAGGAAACTTTGTTTCCAGCCCAAAATAACACTCGCTTTGGTGGGGTTTATCTGTGCTCTGCCAAGTGCGTGAAGAATTTGTGCTAAATTGGAACCTCAAATGATGCCAGCAGAGAAAACCACGAATGCTATTGCATAACACAGGGAAACAAGATAAAAATCCTCCAAACGGCACCGTTACTTCAGAAGCAAGAATAAACAGTATTTAAAAATGTATAAACACAGGTGGCATATCTTCCTTAAAAAACGTTTCAAGAAAAACAAAAGCATCTTAACAAGGAATAAAATAAGAAAAGCAGAAGAAGTAGGCCAGAAAGAAGTCAAAGGAAAGTGGGAAAACTAACAACATGGAAAGGAAAGACCAAGTGAATTCTGGTGGCACGTGGGTGTGATGTGGGAGCTGCTGGGACACGGGTGAACTGCGAGTCCTCAGCTCCAACACTGCACCATGGGGGCCAGCAGCTCTACAGGGATGCATCCAGGCATCCACAGCATGCTGGCTGTGGTGGATAACCCTGTGCAGGGGTGTCCCTCAGCCCTGCCCTGCTCCAAGCCTGCCCACGCAGAAAACAAACCTCTCTGGAATTGCTAACTTACCTGGGAGTTGGTGACAGAGGAGAGAGACATTTCACAGACTCATTTATTTGCCCCATTAACCATTTTAACGGCCTCTCTGCAATAACAGTCATTCCCAGGGCTGGCAGAGCAGGTGTTCCAACAATCAGCGGGATTGAGGAGCCCTGGCTGGCCATTATTATTAATGCCCATAATAAAAACATGCCTGGGAGCCGCACACCCCGCGCTCCATTACACCCTCTGCTTTATGAGCCGGCGGCTCCTGCTCCAGGACAGCCCAGGGGAGGCCAGCAACAGCACTTCACCTGGCAAGCACCAATGAAAGGCTGTCCAAAACCACCATCTTTCAACCGACTTGTTTTATTGTGTCGTGAAAGACTGCACCTCCAACCAGGTGCAGGGAGTATCAAACAGCGTGTTTCACCTACAGCACCCGAACCCGGGCGCTGCCGAGGCCCAGCGTGCCGATTCCCCGCTCAAACTGAAAAGCAGCAGCAACTCAGGCTTCTGTCTGCATTGAACAGCTGGTAAGAAACAAGGTAACCCAGGGTGCAGCTTCCCAAGAGACTGGCAAACAAAAAAAAAAAAACCAGGAGACGCATCTAGTGTGTGCTACGGGCTGGTGTGGCGGGAGGGGAAATCAGCTGGCAGCTTTATCACTTTCCCCGTTCTCAATCAGTTTCCTTTTCTTCTCATCCGTTTTCCTCTTGAAGATGTGGTCTCTGTAGAACTGGAGTTCTTTGATGCTTTCCCTGATGTCATCAAGTGCTCTGAAAGAGAATTAAGGAGGGTTTCAAAGAGCCTGGGTACATCTCCAGCTATGCCCTCATGCTACTGCAATCTTCCAGGCTGCAGGAAACCAAACTGATGCACATGGAAGGTGCCTCTGTCAGAAATGAAAACAATGCTCATTGTCTCAGGGAAGCAATAAAAATCCAGTGGTGCCAACGTGCACTGCCCAGCACAGACACATCAGAGCAGAGCCACAGAGCTTCCCTGGCTCCTTCCTGCTACCTCTCTGGCATATTCCAAGCTCAGGAAATAGGCAGAAGCAGGACTCTCACCCCTCATTCACAGTTCTCCAATTTTTGTGTTTCTGTGACCACCTCTGCCCAAAAAAAGGGCAGATAACCCCCATGAGGTGACTGTTTGCATGGTCAACAAACATGCACTTTGAAGAGCAGAGCGAATCAGAAGGGCTGAGGAAACTTCTGGTTCTCTGGATTTTAATAATCCCTTTCCCTACACTATCTAGGCTTTGGACAGGAGAATTCAAACATCTGACAGGGTGCAGAAGCACACCATCTCCACATCATCAGCCACAGGATGCTGGAATTCACAGGGAGCCCCATATCCTGCTCAGGAAGAGCAGAGCTCTCTGCAGGACAAGCCCTGCTCTGTCAGAGGCACAAAGCTCACCTGTGAGAAGCTGCCTTCTTTGGTGCAAACTCGTATTCCTCTGGATACCAGCGCCTGTGAGCAAAAAAATTGCCACTTAAAAAGAAAACTGGCATTCAAAGCCATGTCTGGTGAAGGAACCTTGGTCTCACTGACACCCAGAGAAGCCACAGCCCTGTGAGTCCCCCTGCTGTGATCTGCAGAGCCCCAGCAGCACAAATGGGCATCCCGGGGGTATCTTTCAAACCACTTAATTGGGGGAACATTTACCTGCAAAGTTCCTTGACAGTGCTCACATCAATGATCCTGTAATGAAGGTGCCTCATGAACTGCGGCATATATTTGTCAAGGAATTTCTTATCTGCATGAACAGAGTTACCTACAAAGACACAAACAAGATGTTTCTTCAAAGATGCTGCAGAGCAACACGGAAACGAGCAGCAGGCGGAGCGAGCTGGGAGAGATCACAGGGGAAGAAAAGCCATTCACAAGCAGCTCATTTATCCCATTTTCTAGCAAATATGATTGTAAAGGTTTGTCAGATTTTCATTGCAGGATCACACGGGGTTTAATACTAATACCTCTAGTAATTTCTCAGTGACTACTCCCACAATTTGTGTCACACAGATAAATATCAAAGAATTATGCCAACATCGGGTTTTTCGCCAAGTGAAAGAGGCCATTGGTATTAATTTCACTCAGCACCTGTCCCAAGACCATATACGAAATTCTGAAAGCAGTTCTGGGTAACAGGACACCTGGAAGATCCTTATTCAGCCTTTGGTTGGATACCCAGGGAGGAAAGGACACAGCACAGAACAGGAACACACCCCTGCCACACGTGCCAGTGGGTGCTGGCATCCTGCTGGAGTGCAGCAGAGAGGATGTGCTGTAGGTAAGATGGAGCAGAGAGGATGTGCTGTAGGTAAGGTGCAGCAGAGGTGATGTGCTGTAGGTAAGGTGCAGCAGAGGTGATGTGCTGTAGGTAAGATGGAGCAGAGAGGATGTGCTGTAGGTAAGATGGAGCAGAGAGGATGTGCTGTAGGTAAGGTGCAGCAGAGAGGATGTGCTGTAGGTAAGGTGCAGCAGAGATGATGTGCTGTAGGTAAGGTGCAGCAGGGAGGATGTGCTGTAGGTAAGATGGAGCAGAGAGGATGTGCTGTAGGTAAGGTGCAGCAGAGAGGATGTGCTGTAGGTAAGATGGAGCAGAGGTGATGTGCTGTAGGTAAGATGGAGCAGAGGTGATGTGCTGTAGGTAAGATGGAGCAGAGAGGATGTGCTGTAGGTAAGATGGAGCAGAGGTGATGTGCTGTAGGTAAGATGGAGCAGAGATGATGTGCTGTAGGTAAGGTGCAGCAGAGATGATGTGCTGTAGGTAAGGTGCAGCAGAGAGGATGTGCTGTAGGTAAGATGGAGCAGAGAGGATGTGCTGTAGGTAAGATGGAGCAGAGAGGATGTGCTGTAGGTAAGATGGAGCAGAGGTGATGTGCTGTAGGTAAGGTGCAGCAGAGGTGATGTGCTGTAGGTAAGGTGCAGCAGAGAGGATGTGCTGTAGGTAAGAAAGGAGATGCTCACCTGCCAGGGGACAGAGCCCCGGGGGTGTCTGCTGCCGCACGAAGGACAGGAACTCGTACTCTGCCTGCTGCAGCGAGATTTTACTCTCCTTCACAGCCTTAGTAAGGCCAGACTGAAAAAAAGAGCCAAGTCATAAATCAGAAACACCCTGTGACAGACACTGCCAGGAATGCTCCAGTTCTCAAGTAAATGTTTAACTCTGCAGTGAAAGGTCAGCCCTCGGAGTGCTGTTTGTTCCCCAGGTACCTCCTGAACTCTGTATCTCAGTTCTCTGGGGCACCCTCAGCCTTTACTCTCCCCAGGAACCTCCTGCTTGGGAATGAAAACCAAGGCAGGTAAACAGTCCTGACAGCACTGACCTTCCTGTGGGGGTTGGGACTTTTTCTTTCCCTTTTTTTTTATTTCTTTGCTAAGAATTCTTTTCAGTCACCAAGATGTGAGGCGTTGTTTATCCACCTGCAAATCCTTGAGCCAGGAGAGCGCTACATCCCTTTATATCCCTGCTTCAGGAGAGGCACTCACCTCCCCAGCAGGGAGCAGCAGGTACCAGTGAACACAAATAAACAGGATCCTGCCTTCGGGGTTTATCAAGATTCCTATAAATCAGGAAAGTTCCTCCCTTTTATTTTTTTTCGATAGCTAAATGTCAAATCCTCTCCAAGTGTTCTCAGTGATTTATTTCCATCTGGCTACGCTATATATTTCCACGACTGTGCAGCAAAAATCTACTTGACAGATCCAAGTGGTGGTTAAAAAATTCATTATGTGGCAGCATTTTCATCTATATTCTAATTGCTTCTCTTCTCTTAGTCAATTAAAAATAAGTAGCTCCTCAGGAGCAGCAGGGACACATGCTACCATCTCCAATTCACTCCCGAGCTGGAGCTGAGCTGGAATCCTCGACTGGGGCAGGGAAAAGCACCCATCACAGTAAATTAATATTCATTTCCCAAACTCTTGCTAATCCTTCCCAGGGAGAGCACGATGCCAAAGGGGGAGGAAGGGGTGTTATGGATGTCTTAAAACTTCAGCTCTTAATTGAAAACTAACTTGAATTTCAATTCATCATCAGAGACTGGAAAACCCATTTGCTCTCTTGCTGCTGGCAAGGAGGAACCTTTCTTTGGTGGCCCAAAGAACTAAAAATAATCTTTTGCCGCAAAAGTGAAGCTTTCAGTGAAAAAATCCACAAGGCTCACAGCACTGAGGGGACAGGCAAAAGCCCAGTGTTTACAAGCCTGTATAATCCCATATGCACCAGAGTCCACTGGAGGAAATCTTCATTTGACTGGCTCTGGACTGTTCTGCACTGATCCTGCACCTGTCCTTAGGCATTCAAGCTTCACCTCCCCTTCCCCACCAGAATTATTTTGAATTATTTTATGCAATACTTCAGCAGGAGGAGCTGTCAGAATTTGAACCCAACCCAGCCTACACCAGGGCTCCCACAGAGGCAGGAGGTGTCCAGCAGCTCGGTGAGAGGACCGAGGAACCAAACCCCAATTCCCAGCCTACCACTGGGAGAAAGGAGGCTGAGCCCTGCCTTGGGAGATGTGAGCCAGTGGAACATCCCTGAGCGACAGATCCCGTTCTGGCCCCCTGGCTGCTCCACCCCTCCAGGGGAGCCTCACTGCTGCTGCCCTGTGCTGATGCCTCTGCTCCCAAAGCAGGAAGCAGCTTCCAGCACTACTCCAACTTATCAGAAACCAGGCTGCAAAGCACAGCCTGCTTCAGGCAAGCTGGGAGCTGAAGGCTAAAGATCCCCGAGTGCTGTCTGAACCGTGCCACAGATGACTTGTGAGACCTTGGGCAAAGCATTCCCCATAGGCTCCTCAATGCAAAACGAGACAGACACTGTCTCCTGCCTTAGAAGCCCTCTGTGTGGCTGCAAGCTGCTCAGCACAGGAGTTGTCCCTGCTCAGGCGGCCGTGCCGCTCAGGATCACAGCTCATTCTCACCGCGGCCAAGCGCAGCAGGGTTTTACCTTCCCGTGGTGCTCCTTGCACCACTCGGACATGCTCTCCAGCAGCTCGTCGGGCTGGTTGATAATCAGGTTCGGGCCCTGGCGGGGAGACGAAAACATAAAGGTAACGGCAAAAAAAGTTCAGAAGCATGTAAAGTTTGTCCCAAGCACAAGCAGAGCAGGGAGCCGTTTCAGCCCGCACACACGGAGCGCGGTGTGACGCAGCTCCCCGCGCCGCGGTGCCGCTCCCCCGCTCCCGGAGCGCGGCAGCGGATCCCGGCGCGGCCGGGGCCGGGCATCGCCCGGCGTTACTTTGTTCCGGCAGCCCCTGGAAGCGGCGGGCGCCGCCGGGGCCGGGGGTGCCCGCGGGGTCCCGCCCGGCTCACCTCGGCCAGCACGTTGAGGTCGCAGTCGGTGATCAGACACGCCATCTCCAGGATCTGGTCCTTCTCCACGTCCAGGCCCGTCATCTGCCAGGGGCGAGCGGCAGCGTCAGCGCGCCCGGGGCCCCGCCGCCCCCGTCCCGTCCGCTCCTTCCCCGCGCCCCCCCGCCGCCCCGCGCCGCTGCCCTTCACCTCCAGGTCCACCCAGACCATGCGCTGCCCCATGTCGCCGCCGGCCATGGCCGCCGCCCTCCGCCGGCCCCGCCACAACCGCCCGGCGCAGATCCGCAGGCGGCCCAGGCCGGCGCGGCCGCCGCCCAGCATCGCCGCCGCACTACAGCTCCCGGCGGCCCCCGTGCCGCCGTCTGCGCGCCATGAGAGGGTGGATGCGCCGCAAGGGCTTCTGGGAGATGTAGTCCGCGGTAGTCCAGAGCGCTCCTCCCGTCACCGGTTCCACGGAGCAGCTCCGCTGACCCCGCCTCAAAGGCGGGGGTTCACCAGGGGCTTTCCCCGGAGAGACCTTTAATGTTCTCAAAGACAATATTGTATTTTAAATGGACATCAGGGAATGGGTTTAAATTGAAATATAGTAGGTTTGGATTACATTAGGGAAAAATTCTTTACTGTGAGGGTGCTTAGGCACTGTAACAGGTTACTCATGGAAATTGTGGATGCTCCATCACTGGAAGTGTTCAAGGCCAGGCTGGACAGGGCTCTGAGCAGCCCGGTCTAGTGGAAGGTGTCCCTGCCTCTAGCAGGGGGTTGGAGTGAGGTGGTCTTTACAGTACCTACTAACCCAGACCATTGTGTGATTCTATGACTATATAAAAAACATGAGGAATGTTACAGATGCCAGGCAGCATCTGTCCCACCTCAGCTCTGCTTAGAACGCTAGACCCTTCCATCTGACACAGATGTTCCTTTCTCCTAAAAAAACACTAACAGCCCTTCTCTGTGACACAAGGACAGAGTGGAGGTTTCTCCAAGACTTCACCGTGGTGTTTTTACCCCGTGAGAAGCCCTGAAGTGTGCGTTAACACATTTAATACTGAGACCGGAGTTCGGCAGGACTGCACTGCTGGTATTTTTACAAACACTAAAAGGTGATTGCACTGGGGGTTTTTGGGGGGGGTTTATACATGTACTCAGTGAGAAACGGGTCACGTTTGCTTTGCCCTCGAGTCCATCAATGCCGCGCCGAGTGCCACTTGGCCTCTCTGTAGCTCTCCCTGCGGTACTCGTAGCTCCAGCCGTCGCGGTGCCTGTCGTCGTAGTGCTCCTCGCGCCCGCCCCGGTAGTGGTGCTCGGCCTCGTGGCCCCTCTCCTCGAAGCCGTACTCGTCGCGCTTGCCCCGGCCGTAGTCGGGGCCGGCCTCCCCGAAGCGCTCGCGGCCGAAGTGGCGGCCGTCCGGGGGATAGGGGTGGGCGCCCAGCCGGCCCTTGCGGGGCGCCGGCCCCTCCGGGCGCCGCGGCCCCGGGGAGCCCGGCACGGCGTGGAAGGAGTGCGGGTAGCCGGGATGGGCAAAGCCGGGCTGCTCGTACTTGCCCCCGAACTGGGGCTGCTGCCGAGCCGCGCTGTTCATCTGCAAGGGAAAGAGGGAAAGGGATGCTCGGTTTGGCACGCTCGCTGCCCGGTGGGGGGCTTGAACCAAACCCTGGGCTGGGCTCTAACTCACACTGCAAATACCAGAACAGAACAGAACCTTCACTTCACCCACAGCCCAGAGCCCTCCCAGCTGGCTCCCTCTGTACGAGGAGCTTCAAATCTTCTGCAAGTGTCATTTCGGCACTCCAGGAGTGTATTCCCACACCTTGTGCCCGTGGCTGTGTGCACGTACCACCGCTTGTCTCTGCAGGCTCGACGGGAACCCCGGCGCGGCCATGCCATCCGGAACCCTCTCGTACCTGCAGGGAAAACAGAGCAGGAGTTTCAGCCTTAAACAACAACTGCTGCAGCCCAGGGGCATCTGCATCCCGCTGCTGTTCCCTCCACAGGAAAGAGACACCAAACTGCACTGGGAAGCAGCCAGGAACACGGTGAACCATGCAATGTCTGTCTCCACTCCACACTCCTGTGCTGGCCAGGCTCATACCTGCTGCAGTTGGATGCTGGGTGAGGCATCCCAGGAGGGTTGCTGCCAGGAGCTCCGAGCTGGGAACAGGATGGATTGGTATCCTGGGCTGCATGACTGCTCCCTGGGGAGAGACAAATATTTCAGGAGACCCACAAATACCAGTTGAGGAACTTGGGTGCAAAGTGAACTTGCACAAAATCAACACATTTTGAATTGGCTCTCAAGTTTCCACATGTTTTAATTGGTTCTCAAGTTTCGTCAGTGATCTGCAAAAGCATGTGGCTCAGTTACCAAAATAAAAAACTGCAACTGTCTTAATTCCCACCAGAAATGGCAGAGATAGTGTAGCCAATGTGCCTCATTTCACCACTATCAGATGTGATTTTTAATGCTCGTGTGATAATTTAGGACAGATCTTAAGAGGTGCTGCAGGAATAATCAATAAAAAGCCACAGAGAAGGCTCAGCCAAGGGGTTACACCGGGCATGAGAGACAGAAGGTCCCTGGTGGAAGCCCGGGGATGGGAGGGTGTCAGAGGAGCAGAGCTGGCAGACGAGGGACCCCTTGGTGAGGGGTCGTGCAATTTACCCGATTAACTATAACTCTGCCACAGGCTAGGGCAGCTGACAGCAGTTCACTTCCCCTCTAGAAAACTGGCAAAGGTCCCTCCGGTACCTGATCGGAACTGGATGCGCATGGGCCGCCCGTACAGCTTGATCCCGTTGAGCAGCCGCAGCCCGTACGGCACCGACTCCTCGTGCTTGAAATTGACGAAGGCGAACTGCTTGGGCCGTCCATCCCGGTCCTTCGGGATCTTCACGGTGATCACGGGGCCCGCCTGGCACCGGGGGCGAAGGCGTTAAGCAAACACCGGAGGGAGCGGCCCGCGCCGCCGAGCACGTGCGCCCCGCCGAACCCTGTCCCGCGGCGGCCGCCGTAGCCCCGCCGGCCATGGCGGCCGCGGCCCCTCCGCCGCGCCCTCCCCCGGTACACACAGCGCGGGCGCCGGGCGGTACCTGGTGGAAGAGCTCGAAGATGAGCTCCTCGGTGACCTTGGGGTCCAGGTTCCCCACGAACAGCGTCCGGTTCGCCTCGGCAGCCGCTGCCCCCATGGCCGCGCCGGGATCTGAGAGCGCGCGCTCCCAGCGGCTGCTCCCCCTTCCGCGCGCGGCGCTTGGCGTGACGTCACCGTCACGTGCGTGCACGGCGCGCGCCTTCCGGCGGGGGCGGGGCCATGGCCGTGGGGACTGCACGGGAAGGGAGAGGGGCGGTGGGAGCGGGGACGGGGACACGGACACGGACACGGACACGGACAGGGACAGGAACGGAGCCAGGCCTGGGAAGGGGAACGAGGGCAGGACCGAGGGCTCGTCAGCACCCGCTCGGCGGCAGCTGCGGGCCCCGGGAATTCGCTGGCCACTGTAATTAACCGATAACTGCAGTAAGCCCCGTTTGCCGTGAGGGGGGAGCTGGTGCATCGCGTGCAGCGGCCCCGCTGTCGCGACAGCGCATCCCTGTCACGAGCCTGCGCCCCGGTCCTGCCGCTTGGCCGCCGGTGCCGGGGTGTCTCGGTGAGCCTGCAGGGGTGTGAGGCAGGCGGGACGCAGGGTAAACCCCCCGGACGGGTTTTGGGGAGCAGGGCAGCCGCGGGGGCTCTGCGTGCCGGGGCTGCGGTGGAACGCGGGTTCCTCCCCGGGGCTCCCTGCTCCGCCGGGATCCAGCCGCACCAGCCTTCTCAGGGATCTCACTTCTCCAAGGACTTGGAGAGCATCCTTGGCTCTCCCCAGCCGCTGCAATCCCCTGGGTATCCCAGAAGATGCTGGATGTAAAACGGGTGTTCTCCATCTGGAAAAGTTTTGAAAGGGGCAGTCGAGCCTTCATTTTTCATTAGATCCCCACGCGCCGCAGCAGATCCGATTTCCTTGTTAATTGGGTGCTGTTCATTTTCTCCACTTCATTACTTGCCGCCGCACCTAGAATTTATATCCATTTGGTTTAATCGCGTTCGCCTGGTTAAATTCCAAACAGTCACTCGTTCAGAAAGCGAATTATTACCTTGCTTTGCCAGGACTTCCACTTTGCCTTAATTTCCCTGGAGCCTCGTTTACTTCGCTCTGCCTGTTTTCCCTGCCTGGCTCCCCTCGGGGCTGGCTGGGAGCGCGTGGTGCCCGTGCTGCCGTGGCTTGTTCCACGTGCGAGTGCCACGGCCCTGGACAGAGGCCACCGCGGGAGCTGGGGGGCTCAGGCATTGCCTGGCACGGCCTTGCCCAGCCCAGGCTTGAAAAATACACTGAGAGAGAACAGGAACCACTTCAGGTGCCTCAGAGGTGCTCTTGGAGTTCTGCTGTGCTTGTTTGTGTCACTGTTTTGTGCCCTGTTTGCTCTCCAAAGGAGCAAAGTGGAAAACCTGAAACTCTTGTTCTGGGAGGAAAAGCCCATTCTTTGGCTGCCTGCTTTCACTCTTGATGCACTTGGAAATTCTGCTGAGACTTCAACCAGTTCCACTTGCTGGTTCCAGCCACAGAAGAGGCTTGGTGGTTTATTTATTTGGGGAATTTGCTTGGGGGGGATTTGTTTGCTTCACCTTCTTCCTCAGTTTCTCCTGCTTCTCACCCACTTCTCCCTGGCAAGCAAATGCAAAGTAAGTAGATGGAGACTCATTCTGTGGAGTCCTGCAGCGGGTCCACACCCTTGCCGGGGCAGTGCCAGCTCCTGGGCGCCGTCCCGGCGCCCTCGGCCCCAGCTGGGCTCGGTGGTGTTCGCAGAACCTGTGGCACGGCTGGAGCTCCGTGTCCTTCACCGGGCAGGGGGTGTGTGTCCCGCACGGCTCGCTCCTGAGGGGCAGCCCACAGCGCGTCCCACGCCTCGGGACTGCTCACCTGAGGAGAACGATTCACGCAGGATCCTCAGGCTCTGCGCCACAAACGCGCTTCCCCCTTCCCGGCTGCTGCTCATGCTGCAAAACGCATTCAGATACTCCCAAGGCTCAACATTCTGCTGGTAAAACTCTGCCTGCGTGCAGATCGCTGGCGCTCCCACCGTGCCGGGAGCCAGCTCCGCTGCTCGCTCCCTCGGTGGCACGCAGCCCCGCTAGCCCTCAGCTCGCCCCCGCTCCGTGCGGGCTCCGCGCTCCGGCTGCCGCCTTGGCCAGCAGCTCTCGGGCGTGCTCCCCGATTTTCTGCCGAGCCTCGCTTTTTCGATATTAACTCGCTGCGGCAGCCCCTCGCCCGCCGTCCCGAGCAGCACGGAGGGGACACGGTGGTGACACGGTGGTGACATCTGCTTCGCCGCCGCCGCCACACAGAGGCAGCAGAGCCCCGCGCTTGTGGCGCTGGCAGGTCCCCGCAGCGGCTCGTCCTCCGCCCACTCGCCCAGCTGGAGCCGAAATGATCAAACAGTTTTAGGCTCATTACCGACTCCAAATCTATGTAATTGGCCTTTGCTTTTTAAAGGATCCATCGTTAGAAGTGACAGCAGAGGAGCTGCGGCATCATCGTCAAACTAGTAAGTGCGAGTGCAGATCCGAGGTGCGTTTGCTTTACAAACCCCTCGCCGAGCCAGACCTGCCGCTGCCAAACCCTCTGCTGAGCATGTGAGGCATAAAAAGGACGTCAGCTAGAAAGATGAACGTGGTAAAGAGGTTTTCTTCTGACAGCAAAGCCAACAATCAGTGCTGCCTGCTACTGCAGCTGGGACACAGGGCCCTGTGGGAGCCTTGCTGGCCAGGCAAGCTGACCCGGGGGGTTTGCCAGTGCAGTGCTTAGCTCTCCATCCTTAGAGCCTGGTTTTGTCACTGAATGACATGAAATGGGGATAAAAGCACAAACTGACAGCACCCAGAGCCTCTGAGCAGGGTGGCAGAGTTTTTCAGAGCTGGTAAGGCTTACTGCCCCCACTGCCAGCCTGGCACTGCCTGGCCTGGAACCAGAGAATCACAGAATGTCCTGGGACTGGCCTGCCAAGGGCACCGACACCTCCCGCCAGACCAGGCTGCTCCAAGCCCCATCCAGCCTGGCCTTGGGCACTTCCAGGGATCCAGGGGCAGCCCTGTGCCAGGGCCTCACTACCTTCCCAGGGAAAGATTTCTTCCTAATACCTGATCTAAACCTACTCTGTCAGTGTGAAGCCTTTCTCCCTTGCCCTGTCACTCCAGGCTGTAAATGGTAAAAACTCTAAATAGGCTCCCTTCAGGCACTAGAAGGCCACGATTAGGTCAGCCCAAAGAGCCAGCCCCCGGGCTCGTGGCAGCCCCCAGAACAGCTCTGATGCTGCAGCTTCCCATCTCCATGAGAGCTTGGCTCCAGACATCTGATTTCCATTTCCCCTCGTACTCTTATTTCAGTCAAAGTGTGTGATTAGGGCTGCACGAGCTCCATTGTCATCTCCATCTAAGTGCTGCTCTGATGGGTGGAAACAGCATCTCAATGTTTGCAGGGAGGAATGCATGGCTCTGCTTTCCTGGGTGTCACACAAAATCTGCCACTGCAGGGAGGGAAAATCACATTGAAAACCAGCAGCACCTGCAGAAGGTTGGGGAGGGAGGAGGGGAGCTCTCCCAGCCTATGGGGAGCACCTTGGCCTCGTCCCCTCACCTGTGAAGCATCTGGGAGATTATAAAGGGCAGAGGGAGCTGGGTGGGGGCATTTTGGTGTTTGCAGCACCTCGAGGCTTTGCTGGGTCAGGCTCTATGTGGCCTCTGCGTGAGCACAGCTCCTGTTGGTGTCCCAGAGGAGGTCTGGAAGCAGCCAGCTCGTGCGGCGGAACGCTGGCCTGGGGACGTGCTGCGGTAAGGATGGGCGTCCTCTGGGTGCTGGTGCTTTTGTGGGGTTGGTTGAAGGTGGCTGGTTGTTTCAGTTGTTGCAGAAAACATTTTGAGTTTCCCCTGTATTTCTGAGGTCAGAAATATTGTGCTTGGAGGTTGCTGTCAGAGTCAGAGGAATCCACCCACTGCTGTGCCCTTTCCTCCCAGGGACAGCTGTTTGGCTGAGTCTCTGTCGCATGGGCATCAGTGGGATCTTGGTTAAATGATTTGTAATTAGAGCTGGCCATGCTGCTGGGGCCCTGCCCCAGGTCTGGCTCCCCAGAGGCTCTGCCCACAGAGGGGAGTGGGAGCAGCCCAGTGCCAGGAACAAAAGGCGTCTCTTCTCTGTGTGGTGTAGGGGATCCCAAACAAAAGGTTCCCGTTCCCTGCACTCCTCTCCCTGCTGCTCACTCTCCTTTCTGTGCTCCCGCTCTTCAACAGGGATTTAAGCAGTTCTTTTCTCTGGGCTGCAACAAGAAAGTAGCAATTAACTGTTATAAGGCTGTTTTATAGTCCTGTGCAAACCCTTTCCATCCACTCTGCTTTAAATGGGTACATCTTTTATTCCCAGTTTTCGGGAGTGTAAAACTTTACAGCGTTTGCTGCAAACCTTCATACTTTGCTTTGCAGTTTATTGCTCCCTCTGCGGATATATCTCACTCATAAATATGGCTTCCAGCTCCCTGTACTTGACTAGGAGCTGCAGTGCCTCGGAGTGGTGCCATTAATGGGACTTTGCCTATGTATCGTGCTGTGATTCATCCCAAACCTCTGCCTCTCCTCTGCCCGAGGGTGCAGGGCTCTGTAGAAGAGCTCTGGCAGCAGCAGGTCACTCAGCCAGGGCATTCCAGAACCAGCTGCACATCCCCATGCCTCTGGGAGGTGTGGAAGGTGCCTGTGGGGAGCTCAGTGTGAGCTGGGACTCTGCTGGGGTGGCTTTGGGCACTGCCATTGTGGAGCTTTGGAGCAAAGGTGGAGAGTGTCCTCTCCTATGGATTGTTTACGGTTATTTGTAGAAAACTTTTCCTGTTATTAGGATGGGGTCTCTCTGCTCTCCCTGTAAGAAGAGGGAAAAATAAAGAGGTCAAATGTTGAGGTTCTTGTGGGTTTAGGTCTGACATGGGTCTGTTGTTTCTCACCACCCGATAGTTTTTATTTCCATGGGAACATTGAGGAGCTCTTTTACCCTACTGCCTGATTTTTGGAACACTCTGGAGAAGTGCTGTGCTTGGCACAGGCTCAGGTGTCCATGAACAGAGCCAGCCAGGTTTGTGGACACCGAGCACCAGTGCCTTTGTTCTTCATCAGCCAAGGCAGAAGCTGGAGGTGGAGGCAGAGCAGGGTTCTGTGTGCGCTGGGGCTCTGGGAAGGGGACAGGGCACTTGGCACCCCTGCACTGGTGGTGGCCCTGAGGGGAGGAGTGGGGGGTCCTGCTGCAGACCCCAGCTAGCCACCGTTATTCTGGGGCTGCCGTGACACAAAGGATTGGGAAAGGTGTGGGATATTAAGTGCAGCTTTCAGACCCCTGCGTCCTACGTGGTAATTTCCCTGTGGTAATTTCCCATTACAGCGATGGTGGCTTTAAAACCGCCCTCCTCCCGTCCCCTCGTAACAAAACAGAAGAGCGTTTAGGGCCGGTTTGTTTGGAGTCCAGAATGGCAGCGATTACAGCAGCGGTGCATTTGGGGTAAATGGAGTGATCCTGGGGTAAGAATGAAAGGGTGACACAGAGCGGGGGCTGTGTTTATCCCGTCCCGCGTGTGCCCTGCCCCGTCACCAAAAGCAGGGTGCTTTGTCTCACCCCTTTGAGCATCCCACCGCTGCATTAAACCTGATTTTGTAGGGAAAAATAAGATCTGTTTTCCAAAGCCTCGGCTGCCCGTGTCCATCCCCGCAGGCGGGCGGGGTGCTCCCCTCAGCCCCCGGCGGCAGGAGGGAGGGGAGGGGAGGGGAGGGGAGCGGGCTGGCAGCGCCGCGTTGGCCGATGCTTTATGGGACCATTTGCCGGTGCCGTACCTGCCGACGAGGCTGCAAATGTCAGAGCCGGGCGAGGGAACAGGTGGGCTCTGTGCGTCTCTGGGGCCCCGCTAATTCACAGGCGATAAATTAATGACAGGAACAGGGACAAAGTCCTATTCTGGGTGCAGGTGACTGAGCGATTCCCTTCTGGCAGGCGGAGGGAGGGAGACCTGCCGCTGTCAGACTGCCTTTGATTGTGTTGTCTGAGCCAGCCTTAAAGGTAGCCCGCGCTCGAGACCAGCTTTGCTCCTGCTCAGGGCTCTGGAAGCAGCGGCAAATCTCGCTTAAAATAATGAGCACCTCTGCTAATTACCTGAGGCTGCCTCTTTGAACCGCAGGCTATCGCTAACGTCATCGCCATAAAGGAACCGAAGGTTTCCTTCGGTCCCGGAGAGACGGGAGATGGTCCGAGCTGATGGCATCAGCCCCGTCAGGAGGGGATGTAAACTGCTTGCACCCACACACACCTGCTCCTGGTGCCAGGCGGGGGAGACGCTGGCAGGAGTGGGGCGTTCCTGGGCTCCCTCCCGGAATTCACTTCTGTCCCACCGCCCCCAGGGCTGGCGCTGTGCAGGAGGGACAGTATGGGTGTGGGGGCACGGAACAGGGCCAAAAATAGTGGAGGGGAAAAAGACAAGTACACGAGTGGTACCATATTAAACAGCCTGTACAACAAGCTGTCGTCCGCGCACCCTGTACCAGCACAGTTTCTGTTTTGTCCGTGCCGTCTTTAAAGAATTCCCGAGGGATTGTGACCTGGGAACGCTGATCCGGCGCAGGGTGGGGGGCAGCAGCGCTGATGCGAGCTGTGCCGGCGGGAGCGCCGGGCTCTCTCTCGCCTCTAGGAAGCACTCTGACCTCAGGGAAACGGGGAGGCTCGCTCCGAGCAGAGCTGCCAGAGCGCGCAGCATCGTCACGCTTGGCAAAGCGCGTTTTCTGGAGAACCTTGGCCTGGAGTGGGTGAGTGAGGTCCAGGGATTCCAGCATGGCAGAGCTTGGGACTCGGCAGTTGTCTGTCAGCTCGAGAGAGAAGGTTCTGGGAATGCCCCGTGGGGATGCACCAGCCCGGTCCCGGAGCCGGGAGCCCCTTCCCGTGCAGGGGTTCCCCCCGAAACGGGGCGAGGTGAATGCCAGCCTCCGAGGATGTGGTTAGGTATAGGAGCGTGGTGCCTGGATCGTTCAGGGTAAACCATCCCTCTGGGCTCTGCTGAGGAACCTCCCCGCCCTGCAGAAGTGCAGGAGAGACGAGGCTTCCCGGGAGCAGGCGGCTGAGCCCCGGCCCGACGAGCCCGTGCAGATGGCGGGGAGATAAACGACACCGTCTCCGTACTGTAGTGGCTCGGCCGTAATTCCTGAAAGACATTTATTGGAGGCAGCCTTCCCTTTTTCAGGGCTGTGACTCCTCGGGCAGGGGGAATTGCGATGGGGAAGGTGGAAAGCGCAACCCGGCGTTACTGATGAGACCGGTGCCCAAACCCCCATCCATTCCTCTCCTCCAATTTTCTCCTCTGACAATTTATAGGTTGGTTTGATGCTTGAATAGCTGAGTCTCTCTAGTAATATGTATTCTCTGTAAGTATTCCCCGCTGTGGCATATCCTAAGAGAACTCCATCAAATAATTATCTTCCCTTTTATTTATTCACAGTCTTTTCACTCGATCTGCATCACGATAAAATATTCCAATGGCTTCCTCTTAGCACTGAGCCTTCCCCAGATTGTAAAGCGTATTTATGTACAGTATTAAATCCGCCCTGCGCCGCTCTTTATCTCGCTCTCTGCCCGTTCGATGCCGCCGCCGTGCGCTGGCCCTGGCCACCCCCTGCCCCGACTCCGTGTCCCCGTGGCACGCACGGAGCCTGCGCCACCTGCCCGAAGCCCAGGGCAGGAGAGGTCCGCAGGCGGCCAAGGACCCAGCTGCAGCTAGTGCTGCGGGATGGAGAGGGGCAGCCCCGCCAGGGAACCTTCCTGTCCTCCCTCGCCGCTGCTTCCAGCCGGGATGTCGCTGCCTGGCAGGGCCGGGCTGCCCGCCGGCAGCGGCAGGACGTGACTGCAGGGCAGCCGAGCGCAATCAGAGCAGGGAGGAAACCAATAACCTCCTCTGCCCGCTCCGGAGGTGCTGCAGGAGCAGCGCTGCTCTTCTCCAAGCACTCCGCGTGTCTCCCTGTGGAGCCGCTGGCCTCCGGGGAAGGATGAATCCCTAAAAAGGGGCTGCCGGCCATGGCCAGCTTTTCCTACAGAAAGAGGCTGTTTCAGGGGATGATGTGCAGAGTCTGAGCGAAGCTGATGAGCACTTGGAGCAGTCCTCAGAGAAGGTGCAGGCATGCTGCAGCACAGCTCTGACCCGTGGCAAGGGACATCCTTTCTCCATGGCATAGCAGGTCTGTGTTTGGAACTGGGATTGCTGCAGGTTTTGAAAATAGCCCTCCAACACTGGTATATCCTCCTTGCCTTTCTGTGCATTTCTGCGTGCTGCGCAGCAGCCTAACAGGGAATACTTGGTGTTGTGCATCCCTGCTTGCTGCTTTAAAAGACCCCATGAAGAGGCAGTGGCCTCTCCACCCCAGGATGCATGGGAGGCATCTTCACATCTCTGCAGGTGTGGGGTCATCCCGGGGTGCTCTGGACTGAAGGAGCTCTTGTGGTCACATTCACAGTCTGTAGCAGTGCCAGGGATTCTGTTAGGCCAGAAGAGCTCTCCCTGCTCTGAGGGCTGGGGGAGTAAAAGTGAGTTTAACTGTGTTTTTAGGTTTGCTTATGCTGCTCTGCCCACAGGAGCATTTCCCACAAGGCAGTGGCAGCAGCAGCACTTTCTGCCATGCTGTGTCGCCATGATGCAGGAACAGCAGCTATTTGGTTGGTCACAGAGAAATAGCAGTGACCGTTCACAGCTGTGACTTTTCTTCCCAGCTTTGCCCACAGTCAGCTTAGTTGGTAGGGCCAGGGAAAGGGTGTTTCCCAGAAGAGGGAGATGCCAGGGGAGAGGACCAGTCATGGTGAGGGTGATGACCATGATGCTCCAACTCACTTGGCTCTGGTACCTCTTTGGAGTGGCATCTCCTACGCTCCTGGAGAGCCAAGTTCCCCAGCAAGGGTTAACAGAGTGTATAAAATTGATTGCGATTTTAGTAATTCAGTATAATCACAGTCTACCAGCAGGTTGCTTTTCCAGCAGGAGGGTTTGGAATTATTTTCTGGAGTTTGCAATATAGAACTTAAATTAAGCCTCAGAAGTCAGAGGAGCTCTGCTGCATCTCTAATGTGGTGCTAAATTCTCAGCAGCACATTCCCTGTATTAAAGCCTTTGCTGGCAATTAGGTTCATTAACTATCACAATACCTTATTTATTACTCGGCATGCCATATGGTTTCCCAGCTAAAGAATGGCACCCGTTCTAGCACAGACCATTTGGCATCATAAAGATGTTAACAAATAATGTTATGGCTCTCAAGGGCAAAAGGGCTCGCCGGGCTGCAGGTCTGCACGGCAGGAGAGAATATGAAAACATTTTTCTTCTATGGCAAAATAAAGAATTCCTCGAGACAGAAGTATTCAAGGACTATCCCGCTTGCATCACGCAAATGGGAGTTTTATACATGCCCATAATGGTTCTGTCAATATTTGCAGCAGGCAGCGTGCTCACTCATCTCCTTTCCTTCCCCTCGCTCCCTCCGAGCACCGGCAGGAAGGACCCACCTCCATCTAATCGTGCTGCATTTATGCCTCTTGACTTTTATTCCTTCTGATGGCACTGGCTCTTTGGTGTATGCAGCTCATGGGGACAGGATTAATTATCCAGGACCATCCTTTGCTGTGTCCAGACTCAGCACCGGGCACTGCCAGCGAGTGTACAGCATTGAGAGAGTGTGTTTTATCTGTGTGTGCAGGGGGTGAAGCTTCACCAGCAGAAACAGCTCACTGGGACCCAATGACAGAACACGGAGTGAGGCGTTCTGACCCTGCAGAGGGGAAAGTCCTAGTTGTAGTTAGTTTAGTGCTCTTGGGAGGAGATCAGGACCTGTCAGAGCCCAGGCTGTGAGCGTTACGCAGGGTACGCCACGCTCGGTTCCTATTTTCAGCAGGATTAGGATTATGAGAGCCAGGGACAGCATTTCAGGTCACAGGGACTCGGACTCTCTCCTCTTGGGTACTGTGTAGCCAACAAGGAAAAGGTATTTCTCCATTCCCATTCTGTGGGTGGATTCTCCTAGAATAAAGCATGATTTTGGCAAAGTGCAACTTAAATCAGAGTAGTACTGAAAGCACAGATTAAACCAGACTTTGTGATCCTGTTACAGTATCCCTTGACAACCTCTGAATTTCCAGAAATGGGTCAGAAAGACGAGTTTCAGGCACAAGTAGCACTGCTGCCAAATTTCCTAGGCAATGTTCACTTGGTGCCTAGGTGAGGTTGTTTCCTGAATCCTGCTCTTCATTGATTCCCGGGTCAGCTTTCTGATTTGCAGGAAGAAAATTCTTCCAGCATGTGAGCTGAGGAATGGCTCTGTGCTGCTGCACATGGGCTCTGGTGGTCTGTGCACAGGTAGCCCGGGTGCTGCACCAGCACAGTGCCAGCTCCCTGATTTCCTGCCCACAGTCGGGTGGGTCAGGGCACCCCCAGGGCTCGGTGCCTCCTGCCCAGAGTAGCCAGTGGTGAGGCTGTAGCAGCTCGTGGATAACTGCCATGGGGATGATCACTTCAAAATGCTTTGGTGTACAGAACACCTGCTCTTTCTTTGGGCAGTGGTGGCAGTTTTGGCGGGTACCAGGCTCAGCCTGTGCAGAGCAGCCTCCCTGTGCCCTGGTTGTGTCAGTGCCCACTCCAGAGCTGCCCGTGTCCTGCCGGAACTGCTCTCCCAAGGAGGGATGTGGCAAAGAGCTGTATTGCTGCAAAACTCACAGGCTTTAATGCCGGCTAGGATTATTTCTCATCACCTCGGCTGACCTCTCCAGCCGTGCGGGTGAAGTATCCCACCTGCCAGTTCCCACAGCGCTGCTTCCCGCTGGATCACAGCCGTTTCTTTGGAGCCCCTCTGTGCTGTGCTTTACCGCAGCGGGTGGCACACACAGCGGGTGCTGTAACGCAGTCCGAGCCTGTCCCGGGAGCAGCGACGCTCCATGGGAGGCTGGGTGCGGCCAGAGCCGGGGCTGTGTGCCGCCAGAGGCTGCTCCAGCACCCATCGCCTTTCTGCTGGCCGCGCTGCCTCTCTCCAGGGTCTGCCAGCTCCTCTGCCACCAGCACCTTTGAGTTTTCACTATTCCATGTCCTCCTTTCAGCTTTTTCATGAGAACTGTGATTTGGTTTCTTTCCCCTTCAGGTCCCTTGAAGAGATATTCCAAAATGTCTCAAAAGCCTCTGGGCTGGAATAGCTCACCCCACCTCCCCAAGCAGTTTTGCTCCCCGCCTGCCCTGTTTGTCCCTCTGCACAGCCTCAAGGACCCTTGGCCATCTGGTGATTCCATAGCCAGTTTTATAGGTAGCACAGTGATGCCAATGCTCCAACACCAAACCTTTCCTGGGAAATTCTTTGTGAGTGGAGAACTGTTTTCCAAACAGCAGAGAGAAATGGAATTTTGCTTCATTTGTGGTGGAATTGGCATTTCCCAACCAAAGGATGCAGCACCTGAGGCAGCAGGGGCACACCAGTGAGAAAGAATGGACTGGGTTCCAAAGGGAATTAATACCTGGAGAGGAGCTGGGGGTGGTGGCAGCAGCTGCACCCCCGGTGACAGCCATGTCACACACTCTGCTGCCTCCCTGGCCACTGGCAGGGACACGTGGAGCCTCTGGCCCTGGGCAGATAGGTCTTATCCAGGAATGACTTTGCAGGAGTGTTTACTTTCATTCCTGGGAGGCTGATCGAGCTGTTCCAGCTAGGAATGTGCCCTGGCTGAAGGGGGACCCTGCCAAGCTCCCTCCAGCATGAATATTGCACGGTCCAAGGGCACTGGAGCCCCGGCTGGACTCGCCCCCTGCCCCCAGGGCTGACCCCATGGCACGGCCAGAGTGTGAGGCCTGTGTCTGTGGAGGGATGCGTGAGCTGTGACCACGCTGGAATACACCAATTCCTCATGACCTTTGGGAAGGATTCATCAATATCCACCCTGAAAGGGCAGATTGTGAGCTGCCTTGCTGCACCAATGTTATCTGATTTGGTCACTGAGGAATCTGTGACCAGATAAGATACCAGGGCTTTATTGTATCTTCTGGCAATTATTAAGAAAATAAAATCAGTTAATATCTAACCTTGAACCTAGACCAAAACATTTAGCCTCAGACTTCGTTCTGCCTCTCTTGTACATTCAGGCGTTGTACAGTTTAGAGGGCTGTTAGGAATGATGGAAGACATGAACAGGAATTTAATCTGAGCCTAAAATACCATCATTATGCAGCTCGAGCATCTCAGAAATGAGGTCTGTGCCATGTGTGATGCAGCCACTCGATCTTTTTGTCCTGGTGCAAGAAAGGGGAGGAGGAGGAGGAGCCCCTTTGGCAGAAGTTTCCCCAGCTGTGAAGGCATTTTGTGTGAATATTTAATGCAGAGATATGTTAAGAGCAGGGAAAGGAGGGGGGGAAGTCTTCTGTGAGTGTGGGCTTTTGTTTGCCCTGTCAGAAGCAGTAACGTGTTCTCTGAGCACATAAATACATATAAATATCCTCTCCCCTGGAAAGGGAGAGCAGAGAGCTGTGCAGCTGGAAATGGGACATGGGGTGCTGCTAGAAAGAAAGATGGACTGAGGGCTGGAGGTGTTTACTGAGTCACTGGGACTCAGGATGTGGTTTGTTGCCTCCAGTAAATGAACTGGAGCATCGTGAAGGCACGGCAACTGCCTGCTTGCAGTGGGACTGAGGATGCTGCTTGTGGTCCTGGATGCCTTTTTGGTTTTGAATTCTAAAGCCATTCAGGGGTTCTTGGAAACTATCCTGTTAAAGGAAGGGAGTTTTAATTGATCTTGTGCTCAGAAAAGCATGCAATGAGTTTTTAACTCACCTGGAATTCTTATTAGTGTCTGAACTTGGGTGTGATCCTACTGGAGAAAGAACAGCCCTGGGTGGAGGTGCAGCCCTGTGCCCCACTCCTGAGGGGAGCAACCACCGTGAGTGGTGTCTGGACAGACTAAGAACATCTCCTTCCCCAGTGCTGCGTCCTTCCTGAGGGGAGCCAAAATCAAAGGGAGACAGGAAAAGCAGGGTGAAACTGGAACACAATCCCTCACTAGAGTATCCCCTGTTTTGAGAGCCTCCAGAAGTGCTTTGCTGAGGTCCTGGTGTAGATTCTGCTCTATTTAAAGGACTTTTTTCTGGGATGAACTTTACCAAACACACATGCAGCCTCCACAGCACCATAAAGTCGGGGCTGACATTTAATGCCTCGGCACATCTCTTTCCTTGTCCCATGCAAGACGTCAAGTATGTCAGGTTAAGAGAAGAGAAAAAGAGGAAAAATAATTACACAGTAAATTAAACAAAGCCAACCCCCTCCCACTTATTAGGGCTTCATAAATTGCTACCTCTGGCTCGAGCTCTCTCGAATACATACCAAGGGTAACACTAAAAATAGGTTCTCTGCTGATGGTTGGGTCACAGCCTGCTAGAGGGAGACATTTTTATTTAATTACAAGCCCAGCAGCGTGTTGCTGGGGGGGAATACATAAACACGGCACTCGAATCCCGGCTGTAAAGTTTGTGCTCCTTCGCTGAGTCACTGTGGCTAAATTCCCCTTTGTGTGGGGGATTTAGGGGAGGAATGTGGGAAGGCTGGCCCGGGCTGCCGCCCTCCTGAGTCACCGCTCAGCTCATCCTCCAGCCCTGGCAGGCTCAGGGCCTAAGCCACTAATTAGCCTCATTGTCTTAGGGCTGCAGCATCCATAACCTGGCACTGGGAGGGGGGAGGATGGAGGGACAAAGCTCCTGGAAACCCACGAGCTGTGTCTCCAGGCACTTGAGTTCTGTGCGTCACAACCCACCTCCCAACAGTCCCAGAGGGACACTGATCCACTCCTTCCGTGGGATGGCATTGATTCCATCGCGCCTGTATGCGAGCGGGGTTGTACCTCGGAGCAGTGCTTAGGAGCAGGAAGGGTTTTGGTGCACAGAGGTGTGCAGCAGCCTCGTCGGGAGCTGCGCGGGTGCGTGCAGTGGTGCGCTGGCTGCGTGCTCGTGTGGTGGTGACACGGTGATCCTCGTCCTGCTGCCGTGCCTCTGTCCATGCTGAAGGTGGCCGGGTGGCATCCCACGCCCAGCAGGGCCGGGAGGCTGACGGGGGTGTGTGGGGAAGGGCAGACAAGGGTTTCTGCAGTGTGACAGCACACACATGTCCAGTCAGCTCCCTCTGAACTACCAGGCTGTGCTTTCTCCTTCCCCACAGCGAGCAGCGGGCGGCTCCTGTGCAGCTCCATTGGGCTGGCTAAGCCCAGCTCCAGCAATAACTTGCTTTGGAATCAACTGCAGTGTGGATAACCCGGATCCCACCACCCCGTGCCACAGCCCCCGATCCAGTTGCGTCCTCAGCGTGACTCTCAGGTTCCCCTTGTGCAGCAGGCAGGGGCACAATGAGGGGCCTCTTGCTGGCCCCTCCGCTCCCCTGGGCTGCCGCAGCGCACGGACGGAGCCTGGTGCTCATCAGTGGGGCTCAGAGGAAGCTTAATGCACCGTGGCTGCACACTGAGCAGCTTTCCTGGGGCTTCCGCCCTCCCCCCTGCAAACAGCTTTGTGCATTTAGGCTTTTTTTTTTTTTTTTAACTAAAGTCTAACACATTTAATCATCTTTTCATAAGCTGTCAGCTTGCCGCGCGCCAAAGCAGAGCAGCGCGCTCTGCGCCGGCTCCCAGCAGAGCAAATATGCCTGGAGAAATCCTGCTCCTGGGAGCATGCACACAGGGGCTCAGGAGCTGTGAACTTTCCTTGGGGTCTGGGTGAGATCAAAAATCAGTTTTTGAAAGTCATGGATTTTTCACTGAATTTGAAACAGATCTTATTTTGCACAGCATCTTTGCTCCGTGTTTTATAATTCAGCTCTGCACCAGCAGCGCTGGAAAACTCAGTATACTGGAAAACTCCAAATATATCAAAAGCAAAACACAGCTAGTCCTAGGAAAACATGGGAATGTGCCTGTCCCCCACTCTGTAGGTTCTCTGCAGGAGCAGGGAGAGCAGGTCCAGGGGGCAGAGCTGGGATGGGCACAGCTGAAGTGAGGGCCTAGCAAGCCAGAGAAGTCAGAGCTGTGTCCTTGCATGCCTGTCTGGGTTGGAATGGGGAGATTGTGTCTAGTCTAACAGCACTGGAGGAGTGTGTGTGATGGAAAAGGGCACTTGTCTGCAGAGAGTGGAAGAAGCTGTTGTTTTGGGCATGATGGAGAGGAGCCACTCCTCTTCCATTTCCATTCATACAGGGTGGGCGACGCTGGGGCACCTTCTGGCTGAAGTTTTGTCTTCCAGGATGTTTTTTGTGGACCAGGCATCCTGAGCAAGGAATTTCCTTTCTTACTGTAATTGTGGAGACTGGTATTGCTCTCCTCTCTGCACTCTAGCTGCCTCTTGGAGAAGCATCCCAAGGCTGCCCTTGCCATGATCCCTCAAAATGCAAGCTGCTGCACTGCCCAGTCTTTGCCTTTCCACAGACCTAGGGCTGCTGGCCAGGATATTTCCACAGGGGAAGCAAACATGCGTGACTCCCTGTCCAAGTAACTGATAGGGCTGAGGGTTAGAAGTGGATCTGAATGGATCCCTCATTTTCCTGGGAAGGATGTCCATGCTTCACCTGGTCCTCACACAGAAGGCTCTTTCTGAGGAACCACCGACTCGGGGGTTTAATGCTGGAGGTTAATAATAATTGCACCAGGCAGCACATCATTGCACCGTATCTGGTTGAGAGATTTACAAGTGAAACTCGTGGCGGAGGAAGAAATTGCCTCAATCACTCGGAGTAATGGCACATGGAGAGGCACTTGGGCGTGACTGCTACTTAACACGGAGCCCAGCTTAGCTTCATTTAGCTGCTGGTGCCTTTCTAATAAACACGTTACACTACAAGGTGGGGATTAAGATCAGAAAAGTAAATAAATTGGAAACTGATGGGGAGAGATGGGAGGGAAATGGAAGGTACCGGGGAGGAGTGACGAGGGATTGACTCCCATGCCAGGACATGAGGAAATGACCCTGAAGCCCACGGCTGTAGCTTTCTAAGCGTCTCTGTGTGTCTCACCTGTGGGCTGCTGGTGCGCACTGCCGGGGTACGTGGGGTGTCCCTGCTCAGGGTCACCAAGCTGGTCACTGCCTTCAGCAAACAGCAGCCGTGGGAAGTTGGTGTCTTAAACAATTCAGTAGCTTTTACTATATGTAAAAAGTGCAACGCACCAGTTGACAGGAAGGACTGGGGGGTTAATTTTCAGGATGCTGCCTGGGAATTTAGCCGTGGGATTTCCATTATTGCTAATGGGACTCATGCAGTTTAATTTCATGTGAGCTACACTAAAAACATACCCCTAACTGCCTGCAAAATTTCAGTCCTGAAATCAAGCCTTTTAAAAGTTAGAGAAAGGTAAACAAACACCTGAAACCATAGTGTCTCAATATTTCCCCCTCTCAGCTGTTTGTATTTTAAAGTCTGGAAGAGGGAGGAACTCAAGCAGTTTGAGACAATTAAAAACCCCATCCTGCAGGCATGCTGGCTGCCTGCGCAGTGCATCCCTGCTCTCTGCCAATTACAGCGGCAGAGTTATAACCCCCGAAAAAATAGGAGTAAGCTGATGCCTTACCCTTAACTATAGTACGGCGAGCGCGGCGTTATCACACGCGTCTAATAACCCGCGCCGTGCATCGCCAGGCCTCCGTTATTAGGCTGTTCTCGTTAAATGACTGCTATCATCTGGTCCCAAAGTACATTAAATCCCATTATAATTATAAACACACTTCCCCATAACGTTCTCCTTAGATTACATTTGCGCTGCTTTACCCCAAGGGTATCTTTGTACTAATGCCGTCCGTGTTTGTTGTTTTAGCTGAAGACGCCGGGCCCTGCGCTGGCAGTGTTGTGCCACGGGTGCAGCAGGGAGGGAGGGAAGAAGGGAGAGCTGTGTGGCTGCCACCCTGCCCCTCCCCGAGGATTACACAGGTCTCTGGGTGCGCGGAGCGTGGGCACGGCCAAGGAGCTGAGGCACACGCACGTCCTCGGCCGAGGATGCTCAGGGCACGCAGTGCTCCCTCGGCGCGTGGCCCGCTGCTCGTGCCGCTGCCTAGTGCTGCTGTCGGTGTCACGGTGTGGCTGGCGTCTCCCCGTGTGTTTCGCTTCCTTCCCGAAGCCGACCCTTGCGGCAGAGCCCCATGGCCCGTCCCGGGGTGCGGGCACCCGCCCCATCCCTACATACAAGTGGTGCCGTCACGGCGTCAGTATTGTATCGCGGGGGGTAGGGGGTGGGGGGGCACAAAAACCAGCTTCGTCGGGGCGACAACGTGCTCGGTGTCACATCGTGTCACGAGCACCGCAGCTCCCGGTAGGAATCCTCCACCGGACCCCAAACTGGGCTCTGAGGTTGGTTTTTACCGTCTCCACCCCCGGGGCCGGGGGTCCGCCCAGGCGTGGCGCGGGGGGCGGCTTTGTCTGGCGCGGCGGTGGCGCAGCCCGTCGGGGCGGTGGGCGCAGCCCGTCGGGGCGCGCAGCCCCGCTCGCAGCGNCGGCGAGCGGCGGCGGCGGCGATGAGAGCGGGCAGTGCGAACTGCCGGAGCAGCCGCCGGCCGCCGTGAGTGAGGGCGAGGGGGGGCGGCACCGGGACCCCCGCGTCCCCCGCCCCGGGACCGCCGTGGGGCTGGGGCTCCGCCGCTTCGCCGCGCACCTGATGGGGCCGCTCTGTCGCCGGGACGGGCCGGCCGGAGCTGGAGCCGGGCGGCGGCGGGGGGTGCGCACCTTCTTCTCCCTTCCCTCCCTTGCCTTCCCCGGCCGGCGGTAGCGGGAACGCGGCTCCGGCAGCTGCGGATCCGCCGAGCAGCGCGGAAACTTTTGGGCGAGTCGCTGCTGGGCTGCGGGCTAACTTCCCTCTCCTCCCCGCTCCCTTCTACTCCCTGCTCCCTTCTTCTCTCCTTTCTCTCCTCGGCTTTTCGCTCTCCCCCTCCTTTTTTCTCTTTTTTCCCATTTTCTCTATCTTTCTTCTCTTCCCTCCCCGCTCCCCCTTTCCCGCTCCACTCTGCTCCTCTCCCCCTCCGCCTTTTGTTTTCACAGATAGTCGGCACACAAAGCTGGTCCCAGATTTGAGCGACGGCGAGACACCCTGATGTGTGAGCCTGGGGAGCGCCATGGATCTGACTAAGATGGGGCTGATCCAGCTGCAGAACCCCTGCCACCCCACCGGGCTGCTGCACAAAGCCAACCAGATGCGCCTGGCGGGGACGCTGTGCGACGTGGTCATCATGGTGGACAGCCAGGAGTTCCATGCACACCGGACTGTGCTGGCCTGCACCAGCAAGATGTTCGAGATCCTCTTCCACCGTAACAGCCAGCACTACACCCTGGACTTCCTCTCACCAAAGACGTTCCAGCAGATCCTGGAGTACGCGTACACCGCCACCCTACAAGCCAAGGTGGAGGACCTGGATGACCTGCTCTATGCTGCCGAGATCCTGGAAATTGAGTACCTGGAGGAGCAATGCCTGAAGATCCTGGAGACTATACAGGCCTCCGAGGACAATGACACCGAGGTCGCCATGGCTGATGGAGGTGCCACCGCAACCACTGAGGAGGAGGAGGAGAAGAAGTCGAGGTACATCAAGGGCCTCTTCATCTCCAAGCCCACTGGTGAGGAGGGTGGCTATGCTGGTATGGCCAGCCAGAGTCTGCTGGCAGCCACAGTGGAGCAGAGCCCCTCTGCCTCCGCATCCTACTGCTCCCTCTCCTCCATGAGCCCCACCAAGGCGGCGGTGGACAGCTTGATGACCATCGGGCAGTCGCTGCTGCAGGGCGCCCTGCCACCCAGTGCCCCCGAGGACTCACGCTCTGCCACCACCCGCCGCCCCTCTGGCCTTGCCGAAGTCAAAACTGAAGCAATGCAGGTGGATGAGGCCTCCAGCCATGACAGCCCCCGGACAGCCGAGCCCGGTGTCTCCAGTGGGGAGAAGCCTGACGAGAAGGGCAAGGAAGGACCTGGCACCCCGACCCGCAGCAGTGTCATCACCAGTGCCCGTGAACTGCACTACACCCGTGAGGAGGGTGCCGAGCCCCCCCCTGAGCCTGGCCAGGGGCTGCCGCTGGGGCCGGAGCCGTCCGCCGCTGCCCCGGGAGAGAAGCCCTTGGCCATCTACTCCCTGCTGCCGAACCACAAGACTGAGCCGGTGCTCGGCGTGCCGCCCACTGCGGCGTCTGCCCTGCACGTGCAGCCGGCCTTGGCTGTCTCCATGGACTTCAGCGCCTACGGTGGGCTGCTGCCCCAGGGCTTCATCCAGCGGGAGCTGTTCAGCAAGCTGGGGGAGCTGGCAGTCGGCATGAAGACAGAGAGCAGAGCCCTGGGTGAGCAGTGCAGCGTGTGTGGGGCAGAGCTACCGGACAACGAGACCCTCGAGCAGCACAGGTGAGTGACGAGGCCGTGCTGTGGCATGCTGCACTGGGCAGCCAGGATCTCACAGAGGGTTTTTGTTTCTGGCTGAGTGTCATACGCACTGGTGCAAAGTTTCCATCGCGTACCCCAAAACTAGCTTGTGGAGTAGCATTCTCAGAGGGATGGCTGTTGCAGCTCCCCCAGGTCTAGTTATCATGCCAGAAGGTTCCTTCCAGTGAGTGCTGGCTGGGGATGGCTCGGATGAGCTGGGGCTATCAGTGTTTCCTGCAAGCATAAACACCACCAGTTTCCCTGGCTGGCATCAACCAAGCAGCTCACAGTTGGTACCCTTTGAGTTTAGGGATCTGCGTGTGGAGAGATGTAGTGGGGACAGACAGCACTCGCCCACTCTCTGCTGAGAGCTGGTCCCCCCTGTGCTAGTGCCGGGGCACGCCAGCGCGGGCAGTGGTGGCAACGTGGTGACTTGCCAGCCTGGGGGGTTTTGTTCCGCTCAGCTTCCCGGTTTATGAAACATTTACACTTCGCCCAAAGTGGCGCGGGGGTCAGGCTGGGTAACGCCGGGGCGAGCGCAGAGGGCTCGGGCTGCCGCAGAGCCGCGGGTCTGTCCCTGCGGGGAAGGTGAGGGGCTGAACCTCCGATGGCTGCGTGCGCGGCCAAAATGCTCGGGGCTCCCATGCTCGGGGTGCGGGGTCTGTGTGTTCACTCCCAGCCCCGCACCCTGGGGGCTTTCTGCGGGCCGGGAGCGTGGTGCTGGTTACTGACACGTGAGCTCGGTGCTCCGCTGTTTATTGCCTCCTGGTCGTGGTTCAGGGACCAGGGCTTGTTCCCTCGTTTGGCTGGGGAAAGGAGCCACGTTAATTACCACACAAAATCGGCGTCGCCGGTCAAATCCCATGGCTCTGAACGTGCTTCGGTGAGCGCTGCTCTGGCCCCCGCTGTGGCTGCAGCCCCACGACAGGACAGCAGCGTCCTGCCTAGGGAAGACATCACCGGCATGGTGCCGTAGCTTCCCCCTGCCTCCCCTGGCCGCGCACCCTGTCAGATTTTTAATGAATCAACAGGTTAATTAGTCCAGATGCACACAAGGCTCCAGGGCCGGTGTCCGTGCCGGCACGTGCCTCTGGCGGGGCAGTCGGTGCTGCCGGCGTGCTCGCCGCCCGCCAGCGGGGCGGGATAGCCGCTGCCGGCTGCCGGAGCGGTGGCTCCCGGTACGCTCAGCCCGTGCACGCTCCGGGTGCAGGGCGGCAGCTGCCGAGCCGGGATCCTCAGCCCCACGCGGCTCTGCGAGTGCTGGTAGCATCGCCCCTCGCTCTGCCGCACGCACCCTGCGGGGAGCAGCCGTCACCCCTTGAGGGTCCTCGGCTCCGTGTGGGTGCACAGCCGCTTTCGGCTTTGTTTCCCCCTCTCCAAGTGCCAGAGCTGGGGCTGGCGTTGGTTACGTCCCCGAAGCCGCCTCGGCCGTGCGGTGATGCAGACCGAACGTCACCGGGAGAGCTGCAGTGAGGGCTCAGGGAGAATTTTAACGTGCCTCTCTGCCACGGTCTCGAGGCTCTGCCTTTCCCCCTCCAAGCCCAGAGCAGCAATTGCTGTGGCCGCAGTGGGGAGCGATGCTGGGACTGTCCGGAGGCTCCTGTCGCCTGCCGTGAATCTGTCCGGAGGGAGGGAGAGCTGCGCGGTCAGATCCTTCCCCGCGTGGTCGACAGACGAGGGAGCACGGCCCGGCTGTCCAGCACGGCAGCCCCTATTTCACAGCGCCTTCCCGGGCTCAGCTTGTTTTGACAGCCGCGGCTGCAGCCGTAGTTTATTTCTCACTTATTCATGATCTTATCGTGAGGCTGGGCACACGCCATGCTCCGCGGGGCTCGGGGTCTGCCTGGAGCGTGGAGCTCAGCACTGGCCCCTGCCAGCAGAGCCTTAAAGACAGTTGCTGAAGCTAGCACCGAACTCTGTTTGCCTGTTCTTGCTTTCAGACCGATTACCTGGTGCTGGCAAACTTTGCAGGGTTAGCCAAATCCTTTGAGCTGTGTTTAAACTGATCTGTAAGACCAGTGTTGAAAGGCATTGGGTAACAGTCCAATGAACTCACTCCCCGGCCCCCAAAGTCTAAATCCCAGGCGGTTTGTGTGTAGACAGGGTCTCATGTGGCTTTTTTATAGTGTTTGCTTTCTAATACGTTGTGAGAATTACCATTTGGGGAGGATTTGTGGGATCCTATTGTATTCATGGAGCTGTTAAACAGCATCTGCGCTGGGTTGTGATCTGCAGCTCTGCCGGAGCAGCTCTGGCGGCAGCTGCACCGTGCTGGCTGCGGGCTCCTCTTCTCTCCACTGCCTGGTGGTGAGGGGGCCTGGAGACCTGCACCCTGCGCTGGGGCCTGGGCACCCCCTCCCCAGCTGGCTGGGGGGGCAGGATGTGCCGGGGGCACCACGGTGTCACTCGCTGACTTTCGCTGACCTCCTTCTGCCGCGCGCTCGCTGCTGTGGTTTTGCTTTCCGACCCTGATCGAGGCGGAGGTGCCCGATCAGAGCCGTTCCCAGCTGTGGGGAGCTGGGGGCCAGGGGCGGGGGTGCCTCGCTGTTCCGTGGGGTGTTTGCCGGTGTGACAGCTTCCACGTGCCAAGCCCCAGCAGGTGGCAGAGCCCGAAGCCGCCCAGCGCCGGTGCCGCTCGTTCGCGGGGAGCTCGGTGAGCCAGTGCGTGCCGAGCCTGTTTGCAGAGCACAGGCAGCCCATGCATATGGCAGGGCTGTTTGTTTACACACACACATGCCTATAGAAGTGTAAACATGTATGTTTGTAGTCTTGGAGCCTTCTGAGTGTTGTTCCTGTCTTCATTAGTATGGGAAGCACGTGCAGGAAAAAGGAGAGCAGAGGGTTGGCCTGGCCTCGGCAAGCACAGGGGGCCACTGGCCCTGGGTGACAGACAGTGCCCGAGGGACAGTCATCTGCCCTGGCCCAGTGTGGTAGCACAGCTCCTTGGCCTCGTGGCAGCACTGTCTGTGCCGTGTCATACCCAGGAGCACTGAGCTGTGACCTTTGGGGGGCCAAGTGGCCACGAGCCTGGGCACTGCCTCTGACGGGGACTTTCAGGTCCCTGAACCCACTGGCTGCTGCGTGATGCATTTTCTTTCTCCCTTACCAAGCTTATGATTTTGACTAATTGAGTGTAGATTGAGTCGTCGAGTCTTTAATTTTTTTTATAAAAGATTTCCTTCTGGGTTCAGCAAAGTTCAAACTTAATCTAATGTTAGTATTGATCGTCACTTCTAATTGCAGACAAAAAAGCCTTAGTTCAGTGGCCCTTTTGGGGGCTGTTTTGTGAAGGAATACCTCCTAGCTGTAAGGTGAGAGCTGTGCCGAGCTGCCAACTGAGCCTGGCATAATTTGTCATCGAGAAGTTAAATACCCTAAAACTTTAAAAAAATTAAACCATGTCTTTTATAAAGTGATAGTGACTGGGAAGGCTGCCAGTGGGGTTGTGATCCCATGTGCTTCCTTTATGGCACAGTCGAGGGTCCCAAGCCAATGCGGCCTGGGAATTCCCTGTTTGCCAGGGCGATGCTGGCAGCACGTGTGTGGGTGCGAGGTGGAGATGCTGGTCTGAAAAGCAAAAGTGCTTTCCTGGTGGTGGTGGTGGCAGGAGGACAGTGGAGGCCAGTGGTGGGTGAATGCTCCTCGTGGGGCGATTTTGGGTGGAAGGTGCTTGTCCTCACTGTCGTACGGGGGGACGTATGTTGGCGAAAGCTTCCATTCCAACTGTCAGGTCTGTTCTGCATTTTGAGGTTCCGTGGCTGAGCTGTCAGCTAAAGATGTGTGTGCACCCATGGAGGATTTACAGGCAGGGTAAGGAGGCTTGCTGTACCCCAGTGGCTGCTGGCCAGCCGCTGTACCCCAAGCTCCAGATTGGTGCTCTCTTTTCCCATTGAAGGACAGAAAAGCAGTGGACTTGCCTGTCTGCTACCAGCAGCACCAGTGTTCAGGTCCAGGCATCAATGCTCCCACAGTCTGAAATGCTCCTGCTTGGGAAAACTGCAGCTTCCCATGGGGATCCAGCCTTTGGCTCTTCCTCTGGCAGCCTCACCTCCCCGCTCTCCACCTGGATTAGCTGAGCATTGTACTGCTAATGCCATTAGGCACGTTGGCACTGCTCGGCATGTCACAGTGAGAAACAGATGCAGTGTACCATTAAAGCAATAAACGTGATAAATCGGATCCCAAGTGCTTTGTGAGATGTTATTAGTGTTAATTTCAGTAGCCGAATACAGTAGTTGTTTTTTATTTTATTTTAAGCATTCGTCAATTTATGTTCCACTGCAATTTAAACTTCTAAAAAAAGGCGGAAAAATTGAAAGTAAGGGGGGAGGGAAGGAAAAACTGGGGCAGCAGCCCCCCAAACTCTGCCCATGATTACTTCCAGAGTTGGAGGATGACCTGGCAGCTCTTGTTTCTTGCTGATGGGCCTTATTAGCAGCACCTGGCATCATAAGGGGCTAATGGAAACCAGCGTTCCCGGCTGCCGGGCCGCAGTGCAGGGCAGCCGGGCGAGGAAGCTCTTATTAGCTTTATGGGCAGGGGGACGTGCCCCGCTCAGGAAATGAATGTTGCAGCTAAGGTCCACAGCGCTGACCCCGAGCGTGTAACCTGTGAGCACTGGCCGAGACCCCGTGCAGGATGCTTGGGATTTCGGGGGCTCTCTGGTTCTTGTCATGGGCAGAGGGGGAATACAACGTGGTATGTTGCAGCCTTGAACTTTTGATTTATTCAGTGGGTGACTTAACCATTTCCATACTCAGCTCCAAGTGCAGAGGGAGAAAAGCCCCCTTTGGCTTCCACATTATTCCATCCATTATTCTGCATCAGTTTAGTTATGCATGCACTGCATCTGAAAGCGAAGCTCTGAGGTTCCCATCAGAAAACACCTATTTCTGTGTATTTGTTTGTTTGTTTGTTTGTTTCCCCCTGCCCAGTGAAACTCTGGTTTCTCCTGGCCATGATGCCTGGCGCTTCTGACACCTTGCGGGGGGACATCCAGGGGTGTGATGGGGTCATTGCCTGCTCTCTGCCTGGTGTGCGGCCCCTTCCCCAGCACCACTCAGTTCTCAGGGACCAGGACTCCCTTGGCAGCAGGGCTGGAGCCCCAGTGCATGAAACCTGCCGCACTGAGGACACTTGGGTGGCTTTTCACCAGAGCTGGCTGTTGCTGCAGCAGCTCCATGAGATTTGCAGAGCATCTTCAGTCCTCGTTACACCTCACACAGCGATGTTGGTTAAAATGCCTTTACAGCTGTACAGAGAGCCCCTCGGAGAGCAGAGCTTGTGCTGTTTCAGGGGTGCCTCTGTCCACCCTTTCTTCCTTTCCCTGTGGAGCATGGGAGTGGTGCAGAGCAGCCTGGGCTGTTGGTGACAGAGCATTCCTGCAGCCTTCCCTGCTTCTGTGGGATGTTGGCTCTTTAGTTACACCAGTCTGTAAATCTGTTTTCCTTGGATAGAGTAAAATGATCTGCATTTTCCTTTTTGCTTGCAATTAGCAAGATTTTTCTTTTATTCCCCCCCCCTGCCCCCCTTGACAGCTTCAAGAGAGGCTTTAAATGAGTAATTACTAAATATTTCCCGGCAGCCAAACACGGGGCCATGGCATCTCCTGTTGCAAAAGTGAAAAATATTTCTGTTTGCAGTTAATTTTAGTGGCAGGCAGATCATGTTAACTGGGTGTAATTGCTTCCAGATATGGCAGAGGGTTTTGTGTGTTGGGATGAAGGGTCTGGTAAGTGCTCACTTCCTGTGTAAATTAGCCTATTCCATTCATTCCTCCTCACCCGGCAGTCCTGGCTTGTGTCACTCTGCCGGTGAGGGGTTCTTCTCCCCGGCCTGGCTCAGCACTTTATGGTGGGATCAGTCCTTTGCGGGGCATCTCTCCCTCCTTTGCTGGAAGGGATCTGCATCCCGCTCTGCAGCCGGTGACCTGGACAGAGCTTGGCGCGCACCCTGGCCCTGGTAGAGTTTGGTGGTGTGACAGGTACCAGCTGAAACAGGGAGGGTGGCACAAAGGGAATTTAAGGCCGGATATCATATGAGCAACAGGGGAAGGTTTTTGCATCCTTTGGAATAAATGCAGACAGGGCAGGGGAGTCTGTATGTGACCAGACACCTTTTTAACGTCAGCTGATGAATTTCCAGTGCAGTCGTGACATCTAATTTTGTTCTCAGGCTCAAGCCCAGTTGCTCAGACCTGCTGTGGGGTGTTCAGGAGCATCACCTGTGTGTCCATTCTGGGTAACCTGTATCCAGGCTGTGCCTGAACCACTTGGTTTGGTTTGGAGCATGCTGGTTCACGTTGGCAGTGCTCTGGGTAACTTCTGTGCTGACAGCAGAGCAGCAGGTACCTTTGGAAGAGTACGAGTGCTGTTGGACAGTGTCACTCACAGAAGAGGTCGATTCCTCTTTTTGGCAAGAGGTCACCCTGCATCTGCAGGAGGGAGCATTGCCCTAAAATCGGGGTTGCTGGAGCGAGCCTTTGTAGCCCAGGCTTGTGTGCTGGCTAGGGGCCAGGGCCGCCCGGATCATTTTCTCTGTAGTGTTCTTAACTGATTTTAAGTAGATTATGGTTGGATACGCGCCCTGCTGTGCTGGTTCAGGTTTCCATCGGCCTTCGTTGTCTCATTGCTGTTTTATTGGCGCGTTGTTTAGCAAACAGGCCGGCAATGTGCGATTGAGGAAAAGCTTCTCCACGTAGGCACGAGCGCTGCAAGGCGCGCAAAGCCCGGCTAGAGCCGGCCGGCCGCCATAAATCAGCGTTAAACGCCCCGCTTTGTTAGCGGTGTCAGCGCGGGAGATGGGCTGTTATCGGCGTGTATCAGCCGGGCTGATAACCCCGTGCTCCGCTCAGCGCAGCCCGAGGAGCGGCGGCTGGCTCGCTGCAGGGGGAGCGCTGCTGTGGCGCTCGCCGTGCCCGCCGCCAAGGGACCTGTGCATCCCTGCTCGAAAAAATGCACCTTCATCCATCTGCAGCCTGGGGAGGGGGGGAGGAAGGGGCTTGCTCTCACCTTGGTGACCTATAAAGAAGGGAAACGTCAACTGAGCATAAAAACAAAGAGAAACAAAAAACCCCACAGCCCCAAGCACCAGGCCGTTTCCATGGCCGTTTCCATCGGAAGATGCAGTGGTGGGACCTGGGGACATGTTTTAGTGGTGAGTTTGGCAGTGCTGGGGAGCAGTTGGTCTCAGTGCTGTCAGATGTCTTTCCCAACCTTTGTGATTCCCAAACACCAACCCTGCCAGAGTTCAAGGAGCATTTGGACAATGCTCTCAGGCACATGGTGGGATTTTTGGGGCTGTCCTGTGCAGTGCCAGTAGTTGGATGTTGACGATCCTTTTGGGTTCAGGATATTCTGTGATTCTATGATTTCCACACCAGGTACTGCACCCGTTAAAACCCAAATGTGGTTTGCCACTCTGTCATAACTACTGAATGTGCTTTTATGCTTTTGCCACTGAATCTGGGGATGGTGCTGGACTCCCCATGCTTTGCTCTTGGTCACCTTCCCTCATTCTCATCTCCATGCAGTATTTATAGTAAATCATATTAGAAAGGAGTGCTAAGGAGGAAGCATGATTCATCCTGCTTGAAACCACCACTGACATAAATAAAGGCAAAGCGCTTACTACGTGCTTTTTATTATGGTATTTAGGGACAGGTTGTACTAATTTTGGCGTGCACAGAGTAAACCCAGGAAGGCTATGACTCCAAGAAATCCAGTTTCACCACAGCACAAGCTGTGTTTTTAAAAAACTCAACCAAAACCCAGCCGACCTTCTTGAAAGTGCATGTGCGTGGCAGCACAAGGCTTTTGGGGCAGCTCGTTGCCTTCCAGATTTCACTGTGTGCCTTTGGCTGTTCTGTTGGTTTCTCAGGGCTTTGCTGTCATGCAGGAACAGAGATGGGTGTGAACTCAGGCATCACCTTTACCTGTGAGGGTGGGCAGGCCCTGGCACAGGTTCCCAGAGAAGCTGTGGCTGCCCCATCTCTGGGATGTCCAAGGCCAGGCTGGACAGGGCTTGGAGCAGCGTGGGATAATGGAAGGTGTCCCTGCCCATGGCAGGGGTTGGAACGGGATGAGCTTTAAGGTCCCTCCCAGCCTAAGGCATTCTGTTATCACAGGTCTGGAATAGGACGTGCAAATTGTAGCAGAAAAGGGCTCCCTGATGAGGGGGTGCACAGAGAGGATGTACAGAGGGGTGCTCGGTGCAGAGGGACCCTGCCAATGGCTCTCAGACCGTGTGAGCCGGGGCTGCCCCAGCGCGGCACAGGCAGCGCTGGTGACGGATCTTATCTCGGCTGGCACGGGCTGCGGTCGCGGCCGGCTGCGCAGCACACGCGAACGGCCCTGCGTGGGAGAGATAAGGCAGCGGCACCCGCGCCTCGCTGGCCCCGGAGCCGGGCTGCCCCGTGGCACCGGGCCGGCTCCTCTCTGCCCGGGGTGGCCGGGGCCCGGCCGAGTGCCGCCAGCCCACGCACCGGGGCCCCTTTCTGCGAAACGCCCGGGGCTCAGAACCGAAACCCTCTGCGCCTCCCGCCCAGCCGCCCCTCCCTCCAGGGTGTTCTGCTGCTTTTACCAGGAACTAGGTGATTTCCTCTTCTCTTTCTTCCTTCCCCCTGTTCGTAGAAAAGATCCCAAGTGCCGAGCACGAGGCAGGGCACTCCTGCGAATAAGAGCAGTGACCAGAGGCGTTTGTCACTCGTGAAGCCTCTTTGGGCAGCTCTGCCCACGCTGCCCTTGCCTTCTCTTGCACATGTGTTGCCTTGGTGGGAACCAGCATGTGCGATGAAACTGGCAGAAAACCTGCTTCCCTGTAGCAGGAATCATCTTAGGAATATTTTAACTTGGGTGAAAACCTTCCCAGTGGAAGAAAAGTGAAAAGCAATTGGTTTTGCTTCCCAGGTTCCTATCTTCTCCTTGGGTGAGGGATGGGGAAATGCTCTCCTCACTTTGCTGTGCCTTCCCTGGCCTTTCAGTTCATCATCACCCTAGCTGAAGGGCAGCATTTGGTTGGGGCTTTTTGGGGGAATTTGGGATTTGCATTTCTGGGGCTGTGGGGAAGATTGCGTGCAGGGCAGGGCTGTAGGAAATGGGTGCTGTGGTGGGAACTGGGCCACTGGCAGCTCCCGGCCTGCAGGGTGCTGAGTCAGCAGTACCCGAGAGTGGGGCAGCACCGGGGCTGCCAGGGGATGCCCCCAGACCCGCCTGTGGGATTCCCCCAGCCCAGCCCTGCACATGGATCTGGGGAGGGACACTGGGATCTCAGGATGCAGAGGCAAGTGCTTGTATTGATTTCTGGCTTCTCTGACCCTTTAGCTGGAGGCAGCTCTTCCCTCAGCGTTGAACCAAATGCAAGTCAAAGCAGTGCAGAAATGTTTATCATCCTTCCCTTGCAGCAGTGAGCACTGCCCAATGCATTATTTAGCAAGGTGTGATCTGTGGCAGGCTGTCCTGGAGCGGGGGCCATGCCCAGCCAGCACGTGGGTGGTGGGAGCAGGGGCCCCTGGTGGGTTGTGTGCGAAGGGTGCAGGCATCGCTGGGAGGAGAGCTTACGTTGGACCTTACACTGGGAGAGAGACCTGTCCAGCTCTGCCTGGCCAGAAGAAGAAGAGGATGGCAGAAGAGGGGACCATGGTGCTGGGGGGCTGAGTGAGGGGTCACAGAGATGGGCATCCCCTGAGGATGACACTCGGGATGCTTTTCACCTTCTCCCATAGTGCTGTTGCCTCGTGGTGGGGCACGAGAGGCTCGCCACCGCCGGCAGCTGTGCCGCGTTCTCCTCTGGCTGGAGGTGGAGAACAGCTCGCTCCCTAATTAGCACCTTTGTTGCCAAGTGAACGAAGCATGGCGAGCTTCCTGCCAGCGATCCGTGTGTCGAGGAAGGGCCCTTCCATCGTCACCACATGCGGTGCTGCCGTGTGCAGCCACAGACACCGAGGTGCCAGAGCTGTACGGCTCGCCGCCCTCCTGCTCCGGGCTCCGTGTGCTCCGGGCTCCGTGTGCTCCAGGGACCATGTCCTCCAGGGATGTGGCTCTGCTGCTCCACACGCCCCAGGCAGCCCAGCGCTGCCTCAGCACAGTGCTGATTTACCGTGTGCCCATGACGGTCACCCTCCAGGTGCCACTGCTGTCACCTGTTGCACCGAGGGTTGCTGCTGAGGCAGGCTTCTGCTCCGGTCTGCGGCGAGTGTATTTTCAATTACCTCTGGTCACCTCTCACACGGCGTCTGCCCTGGCTGTCTGGGTCAGACATGAGTTAGCTGCAAGTGTCACCATGTTAAAGGGAATAACCGTGTCGTCTTGGAAGGGATGGTAGCGATGGATGTTAATGCCTGTGGGATGACAGCCTGTGGCAGCACTCATTAAACAAGACTCCATTTGGATTGCCAGATCCCTTTGATTCTTCCTGTATTATCTTCTGCCTCATCCTGGCTTTGCATCCTGGCGTTGGGGTTTCATTATTTTATAGGAGCTGTAACATTTGGGCTGTGCCACGTGGCAGTGATCGATGCACTCTCCCACCATCCTCCTCCTCCTCTTCAGGGTGCTCTTCAGCAGAGAACAGAGAACCATTTGGTAGCTGGAGCATGTAGGGGCTCCTGGCCTACAGATGTGCTTTGCAGCCAGAATATCCCATGTTTAGGGGTGTTTGTTGGAAAATCCATGATATTTGTACTAACTAGTGATGGTTTTGTCATTTTCAGTGTCCGTTGCTGGTTACATTCCCTGTGTGTATAAACTTTGCCTTTTCCTTAGTAAATAATGGCAGGGAAATGAGGGTGAAAAGCATCATGACTGTCTGGGCACAGAGATGGGGCTGTCCCTGCACTGCTGCCTGTCCCAGCCCAGCTCTGGAGTGGCCAGGCAGCCCCAAAAGGATGTGCAGAGCACCCTGGGTGCAGCCCCAGCTGCTGACACTTCCAGCACAGCACTGGGCTGCCCACGGGAAGGACCAGCTGGGGAGCAGGAATGGTGCTGAGCATCATTTTCACCCAACATATTATTGTTCTTGCAAGAGCAGATTTGAAGCCTATTTAACTTTTCAGTGCCCTGTACCCCTTTAAATGTTACCCCTTTAAACGTTTCCAGTGTGTTCTTGCTGATGGGTTACCTTTTTTTTCCCCTTGGGCTATAATTAGTGTCCTTTACACAGAATTGCCTTAGAATTGGATTTGAAGAAGATAAGAATCAAATTACCAGTATTTATCTTGTAAATTCCAAAAGTTCTACTGAGAGGCACTGTACAAGAAGGATTTTTAAAATATCGTGCCCTGAAAACACCAACCTCCCGTGGATCCCAGGATGCCCCTGAGGATCACATCTGCAAAATTCCTTGGGATGCAGGACAGGGCCAGGAGGGAGACAGGATGGTTCCTTCCCCACCAAAACCCTGCTGGTGGGCTGGGGAGACAGCTTGCTGGTGAAACACCTCCCCAGGTAGGTGAAGGTGCTGAGTCAGGGCAAGCATCTCTCCTCCCAATGGGAGCATTATCTCAGGCTGGGCTCTGATTTTGGCTTTCACATCTGGTCCCATCTAGGCTGGAGAGGAGGAGCCTTTGAAATGCCACCTCTCTCCCGCTTTTCCAGGCTCCCACCTGGGGTCCCTCCCCACCCTGACAGGCAGTTCTCAGATGATGAGGCAAGTTGAGCACCAAAAGTGGATGGAGGTAATTTTGGTGGGCTCTGTTTTGACAGAAATTAAGCATCTGAATTTAAATGAAGGAGATGGAGAGCCCAGGCAGCTAAGACTATATTTTCATAGTGTGAGGAGTTGCAGAAGAAGATTAATGGCATCTGTGTAAACACTGCATCGCAGCAGCAAGAGGTTGGGTTTTTTTTAATAGTTAGAAAATGCTAAGGATGGCTGGAGGCAGGAGACACCGTACTTCCCTTCTGCTCACACCTTCCACCTCCCCGTCCATCCCACAGTAAATATTCAGCCACCCTCAGCCCCACTCTCCCTTCTCGCAGTAAATTACATATTAAAGTAGCCTGGTAACTGAGCACCGGTTGCTGCGCGATAAGCTCCGGGAAATCGATATGTTTGCCATGTGCCTGCTTGTTTATGACACCTGCCTGCCGAGCAGTTGAGCAATGCTCCCCGGGCCCGGGCTGCACTCACGGGAGGGGCTGCAGCAGCACCGAAGGATTTTTTTGCTCCCCAAGCGAGATGTTGCCCAGAGCTGCCTGGCAGCATCCTGTCAGGGGGGTAAAATAACAGCAGGGATGATCTTTGGTGATGCAGAGCACGGGGAGGCAGGTAGGATCAGAGGGTGGGTCACAGCTTCATCCATTTCTGGGGCTTCTCCCAGCCCCTCCAAAGGTTTCTGTCTGCTTCCATTTGCCACCTCCACGGGTAGGTGTGGGAGCAGAGCCCAGGAGTTTAAACACTCGTTTTGTGCACCCGGGGCAGGGAGGCAGCTGCCCACGCACAGTGCTTTGTGTGTGGGGTTGGCATCTTCTGAGCACTGTGCCATGAGGCAGGGAGCAGGGACCGTGCCTTCACCAGTGACGCAGAGCACCCATCGGCTGCATCCCAGGGCTCGGGATGTGCCCCAGCCCCTCAGTCTGCCAGCAGCCAGCCCCAGCCCAGCTCATGAACGGGGATAGCCCTGGCTTGAGAAAACTTCCCCTGGACTTCTCTGCCCAGGAGTTCATGTGCTTTGCCTATCAAAGCGGGGTGCCTGCTCACGTCCCCTGTGCACCAGTGGGGCTTTGGGGTGGGAGCTGACGTTTTTTTGTGAAATCCCAACTCAGCAAGCTGCAGTAATTGACCTTTTGACCCAGATATGAAGTTGGAAGGTAAAAGATACAGCTTGCAAGTTTTTTGTAAAACTGTTGACCTCTCACAAGATTAACTCAGAGATAATAGTAATTATCAACAGCTTATGGTGGATCCAATCGATGGTGAACATTACCTCCTGCCTAAAACTGAAGGTCGGTGTTTTACTGCAGCGGAGATAACTGCCACGGGTGTTCACACCACCATCGGCCAGTAAAACATCCCTGTGCAGAGGAAATCCCTGGGGGGAGCCTGTGTGGTTCCTGTGGGAAAATGGACTCCTGGGATGGCTCAGTGCAGTGCCCAGGCGTGGGGTTTGGGGCTGCTGAATGCTTCAGTACAGAGCAAACAGCCTCCCTGGCATTGTGCTGGCACACCAGGACAGTGGCTCCCTTGGGATACTTGGATCAGGAGAGTGGGCAAGGAGAGGCAGCACCCTGCTCCCAAGAGACACGTCCTCTTCCCTAGCTTTTGATTGTGTGCTTTCACTTTTTATGTACAAAAGATTGTCCATTTAATTAACTTGAGAATGCAATTTCAAAACCACTAATGCTTTGCATATGATAGCTTTTAAAACACAAGTAGTGTTCCAGTACTGCGCCACAGTCCCTCTGCCTCTTCTGGGTTGTTTGGAGACAGACATTGCGTCCCAGCAGACCCCAGTTCTTGAACAGGGTTTGAACTGATTTGGGGTGTTTGATCCTGGCTTTGCCTAGTCAGTGTGCCTGGGCTGTCAGGAGCCTTCCAAAAGCAATGGCAGCGATTCCCTCCATGTCCTTGTCTTTCCCTGGGTGCCACCTGTTAATCTCCAGCCAGCTGTACCATGAGCTGGAGCATTTTTTGTCTGGCACTGATGAGCAGGCTTCATATCTGTTCCTTAAGCCTTGGGTTTATCTTTTTTACCTTTTTTTGGTAGAGCTGGTTTCTAATGGATGTGCTTCTGTGCACACCTTCACTTTTGACCCCTCACCTGACCCTACACTCTTCAGCCTTTCCAGGTTCCTTAGTTTTTACCAGGCATCTTTACATTGTTCCGAATGGATAAGGTGGGGGATGCTGCAAAGGCTGGCCAAGTGGATGCAGCATGGTCAGGCCAAGCAGCTTATCCAAAATCTGCCCCCCCCCTTGCTGGTGTGAGACCCCAGGGTGCCTTCTCTGCAACCCCCACCCAGCACATGGATGAGCCCCAGAGCTGACTCCCCTCGCCTCCCTCACTATCAAGGGGAGTTGCAGGTAGCTCTGGGGAAACCCCCAATTTTCCCTCCCACGTGCCTTTACCCCAGCCTGGTGCAGGGAAATCGGGTGGGAACCTGGAGGCAAGTCACTGCATTTGTTGTTAAAAACTTGCACGCACCACCCCCCCCTTTTTTTTCCCCCTTTTTTCTGTAGCTTAGAAACCTCTCTTTGTGGCAGAAGGCTGGGAGGGTTTGAATGCCACATCCCGACGTAGGAGGCTGACTGGGACCATACGGCTTTATCATTCATTAATTCCTGTGCTCATTCATCCCCCTATTTAAACTTCTCTGTAAAGACGGGAGCTACAGATGGTCTTTTGGTACCCGCTTTAGCCGTCAGCCCTCAGCCCCGACAAAGGGGTACAGAGGGAGCAGCAGAGTGTACAAAATATTTCCAACCATTAGAAATCGAGGTCTCATTCACTTGCAGCTCCTGTTTTGAAAGCGAATTTATGCGAGAGCATCGTAACTCCTGAGCCAGAGCACGGCCAGGAGTGGGGCTGCACTGAGGGGCATCATCAGCCGCTTTTGCCTGTGATAATTTGGTGGCAGGTCACTGTTTCCAGTTTTATTTAAGAATTTTATTACTGTCACAGCACCAACATCGCACTCTGGGCGTGGGAAGCAATGACCAGAGTGTGCCTGGCAGGGATGCTGTGCCTCAGGTATCCCAGGGCAGCTTGTGCTGCGTGGCAGTTTGTCCTTGCTGATTGCTGGCACAACGGCCACCACGTTCCCAGCATGCTGAGGTTTTACATGTGGTGGCAGTGGCATCCTGAGCCGGGGATGCACTGAGGCTGCAGTGCTGGGAGTGACGCCTGTGACACCTCTGCCTGCCCACGCCTCAGTTGCCACACGTGTTTCAAGTCCCACAGGCACAGGGGGTGCTCAGGGCTCCCACTGTGTTTTTTCCCTCAGAAAAGGTTTGCAGGAAGGCACTAGGGCTGTGGGGATGCCTGTGCAAGGGAGTGGCAGTTGCGCCCCTTGACAGAGAAGGAATTGCCAATGTCATGGATGTCGTGCTGGGGCACACAGGGGACATTTCCTTCACGAGCAGACTGGCTGGCTGCTGCCAAGGGGGCTCCAGACCTGATCCTGGGCACAGCATTCACTGGTGTGAGCCATCCTTTCTTCAGGAAAGTCGGGACCAAAAGTTTTCTCATGGAAAAACCAAATTCTGCAATCTCGTTTTTGCACATGCTGTGCTTAAATATTAACACCAATTGAGCAAATTGCCTTTTAACTGCCTTTATTTGCTTTCATTAACGGTATAATTTAAAAGCTCCCGAATTTGCATGGAACCTGTTGTGCATGTTGGGGTGGGGGGAGAGGCTGCTCATAAATGAATTAATCGTGAGCAAGCCTCCTTGGGGAGGTCCCACGGTGCCAGGATGGCTCAGCAACGCCCGGGTTCGGGACGCCGCGTACTTTTGGCCGGGGCCAGGGGGAGTGGAGCATGTTGTCAGTGCTGGCGTCCCGCTCAGAGCTTGGCTCGCCAGAAAGGTATTTATTTATTTTTCAGCAAAACATGTTGTACACTGAGCAAAACTAATTATGGAGAGCTGAGGCAGAGTCTTCCTGTTGGTGTACCGGCACTGGAACCGGTGCAGGAGGGTCAAACTGCAGGGGAAAGTTGCCAGGGCCGTGGCCCCGCTGCTGTCCCCGGTGCGGGGCTGTGCAGCAGCGAGCAGCATCTGCCTGCACAGCTCTGCCGTGAGGTGACAGGTTCCAGCGTGCCTGCAGCCAGCTCGCTCCCTGTGCGCAGATGTTCCTGTGGTTTTGGGAGCAAAGCCAGCTCGGGCACGGTGGATGCAGAGCAGTCCCACGTGCTGCACTGCACTGCGCGGTGCTGACGGCTCTGCTCAGGCTGTGCGAGCTCCTTTGACGCTTCCCATGTCCATGGTCTCTCCCCAAAATGCGTGTTTTCTGAGGCGCATTTTGCAGTTGGATGGGCAGCAGTGGCCCCAGTCCCTCAGCTGCCGAGGTGCTTCCCTTGCTGCCATCCCTCTCTCTGGGCACTTGGGGCTCCCCCAAAGCCTGGTGCAGTGCAGATACGTTAATTTGCTGCCTTGACAAAGTGCATAATGTTCACTTCCCAACTTGTAATTGGAAATTATTAGTTCTTTGCCCTCCCTGGGAACTCCTGAGGAGGTGGCACAGACCTGGGCAAAGGCAGTGGCGCTGGCTGAGGACAGGAGGAGACCAGTCCAGGGCTGGGAGAAGCGTCTGGGGAATCCATGTAGAGGATGGCATTTCCAGCCTGTCCGCGGGCATCTCTCCTGGCGGAGAAGGGCTATGTAACAGCCCAGCGTTACAGTTTCATTAATCAAAGACACTTCCACTGCCCCTGTACAGCAACAGGGCTGCTGCGCCTGTCCCTTGCTGACAGCTCCCTAATTCATCTTCTCAGGGAAGGGGGATGCGCTGCTGCTCCCCACTCGCACTACCAGTGCTCAGCCATCGCCTCTTCTCCTTGCCAAACTTTTGAAGCCCAGCCAGCATGAGGAATACTTGGGGAGACTCTCTGGAAGCCAATGAGCACAGGGCAGGCAGTGTGCTCAGAGCAAAGGCAAGACCTGCAGCTGGACTCCTGCATGCTTGGGGTTCTCCCATCCCCTCTCCAAGGGAGGTGTCTCTGCCCATCCCCAAAATATGGGCATAAAACCCCAGTGTGTGCCAGACAGTCACATCCCAGGAGCCTGAACCAGCCCTCCAGAAAGGCACGTGACAATGCACAGATTCAGGCGGAATGGCAGGTTGGAATTGGGCATCCATAATTCTAGCTACAAAAACACAATGTTTTGGAGTTGCTAATAATAAGAAAGTGTTTTCATCAAAGCTTTATTCGTCTGTGTGCTGACATCTGGAGAGCCAAGATAGATATTTTCCTTAAGACTGTATTTCCAAGCCATGAGCTCTTCCCTGGCTGTTAATTAATCCTTTGTAGTTTAGCGACTGATGAAATCATGACTCTATGAAATTTTAATCCTTGCGCTGTATAGGCACAGCCGACATTATCAGAGGACCCCAGGTGTGTGCTTGAAATTAGTTTGTTGAATCTCTTGCATATTTGATTACCTTATAAAACTCCTCAGGATCTAGGCCGCTCGTGGGAGCGGTGGCGTTTCTCTGTGGTTTGTGCCCGTTCCCAGCTGCAGTTCCCAGCGGGTGAGCCGGGGCAGAAACCAGGGGTGCACCAGGGAGGGGGCATCAGCATCATCAGCATCTCCGTAGGGAGGTGAGGGGTGGGAAGCACGTGTCTCCCTCATACAACAGAGCAGCCAGCACTCCAATAGCGTATCCACTTTCCCCTGTCTCCCTGAATTTGGCTCCGTGGGGGCTTTTGCCATTTCTCTGGGGCTTCAGGAGCCACAGCTCCCCCTTCTTTGGGGAGCAGCAGGATGATGCTGCTTGGACCATCCCAGGACTGTTGTCTCTGGAAAGCATCTGATGCATCATGCTGAATGCTTTCTCTGTGTCACAGAATCCCAAAATGGTTTGGGTTGGCAGGGCCCTTAAAGCTCATCCAGCTCCAGCCCTCTCCAATGGGCAGGGACATCTTCCACTAGCCCAGGCTGCTCAGAGCCAGGTGTCCCAGCCATCCTGAAGGTCGGCAGGAAGGAGTGGCCGAGGCCAGCGCTTTGCTGGTGCTCCAATGGCACACGTGCTGCTACGGAAACCAGATGATGAATATATTTTTAAACTTGGAATCTGTGAACCGCTTATTATTTCTGAATTAGGAATCAAAACATCTGCATAATCACGCCGCTGCTGCGGCAGATGTACTCAGCGCGAAGGTCACTTTGCTGTTTTGTCGAGATCTCGTATGATTCAAAAGCAGCAGCTCCCCCGTGCTCTCCTGACGCCTCTGACACCCGTGTCACGTCGGCTCAGCGCGATGCCCAGCGCCGCCCGGGGCCGAGGCTGCCCGGCGCAGCAGCGAGCGCTCCGCTCGCGGTGCTCAGCACGTCACTGTCACCAGATGCCCGGAGAATGGGGATGATGGTTGTGGCCGCGCATTAGCGCCGGTTATTCCGAGCAGGGCCGCGTGCATCGCCACGCGTTAACCCCTCGGTGCTCGGCGCCGCGGCCCCGCCGTGGCAGTGTGGAATCGTGGAACTGTTCGCATCAGGTCCGGGTGGTGCAGCAGAGATGCAGGGCTGATCCCTGGGCTGGCAGAAGCTGCTGACACCCGGTACCGTCACTCAGTGGACTTCCAGTAAATTGTGCAGTGGCTGCATTCTGAATCCCCTTTTGGAAGCTGCAGATCCACCCACCTCTGGGCCTGTGGCAGCATCTGTGCCCCCATGGCCTGCGATGGACAGGGGAAACTTCCCACTGCCAGCTGCATCCAAGGGATGCAGCTGATGGTTTCCCATCCGTGCTTGTCCCACCTCATGTGAGCCCACGGACCCTCTTGTTTGGGGGTCTGGGACACACAAAGGAAATGTTAACATGGATAAAGCTCTCTCCTGGGGAATTCCATTCAATAACAAGTATTGAACACGGGTCTGAATTCAGGGCCTTAGAATATGTTAAAAAAAAATCTGTCTGCTGCTATTTTTGCTGGGGGCAGTTTGTCTTTTCCCAGCCCGTGGAGCTGGAAGCATCGTTCCGGTGGGATGCTGGGAGCCACGGATGGGAGATGCTGCTGCACATGCTTGGCCCAGGCCAGCAGCAAATTTTGAGAGTCGCTGCCCTTTGGCAGCATTTGTTCACATTTGTTGTGGGCAGGCTCTAAAAAAAGGTTGGAATTGTATGTTTGGTGTTTGTGGCCTGGTTCTTGTCAGGTAAGGCAGGACAGCAGGATCCTTTCCTTGGCTTTTTTCAAAGGGGAAGTGTTGGCATCATGTGGAATGATGTCACTCCGCAGCATCTGGTTTGAACTCATAAATTAGCTCATAGTAAGCATAAATATTGTACAGGCAGGGAATTTCAGTACTCTCTATTGATAGCTGTCCCCTCCCCCTGGTTGGTTGTTTGGGGTTTTTTATATTAAACCATTCAGAAATAGTAAAATCTTTATTTCCAGCTCCTGTAAGATTTATTTTTTTGTTTGTTTGTATTTAGCAGCAGTGGTGGTTTGAGGGCAGGTTTTTGGTTGTTTTTTTTTTCCCTTCTTCTTAATTTATTAAAGTGAAGGGAAGGTCTCAGCTCCCTTCCCCCTTCCCCGTGCCCTTAATAGCTCTCCCTGCTATTTTAATCCGCCGGGCTGGGAGCTGAGGGCAGAGCGGTGACTGCAGGAGCCGAGCCCCAGGACCATGGCCCACACCATCCAGTATTAGTCACCAAGTGTTGTAAATAGCCACGCCAGGGGAAAAATCACCCTCTTGGCAGCTCAGATGTGATGCTGGTATCAGAGGATGGAGAACGTGGGGTTTGCAGCCGCTTGGTGTCTGCTGACCTTGGCTTCCTGCTCTGTCCCCACTGGGAGCAAGATGTGGTACTACTGCCTTGATATTGATAAAATAGATCAGGGATGAATCAATTTCATATCAATTTACCTGGGCAGGGAAGACACCGGTGGAAATGGGGTGGTGGGGAGGATTTTTGGGGAATGCAAAGTGGTGCTGGTCCCATTTTGGCTGCCCAGTGTTCAGTGCATCACGTCTGCCGTGGTGGGGCTGTGCTGGCTGGCGGCTGCTCCTCTGGCAGGGCGCCGCCGTGATGGCCCAGTGTAAATAAAATCAGAAGGCTCCCATAAAACTCCATTATTGCTGCGGCACAAAGTTAGAAACACTGGAGGTTTGTGCTCCCTGGCACTCGTGCACAGCAATGAATATTTTATAGGAAAGGAAATACTTTGTGTCTGAATCTTTTTATAGCTCTGACACTCCCATGGGTGTGAGTTGCCCCTCACACCCGCACCCTTGCCAGCACTCACAGGTCTGAGCCCCTGCAGCATCCCCTGGCCCCACAGCATCCTCTGGTCCCACTGCCCACAGCATCTGCTGGCCCCACATCCTCACAGGACCCCCTGTCCCATGGCATGGCATTCCTGGGGGATGCAGGGGAGCAAACCAGGAAATGCAGCAGGATGGATGGGGAAATCAGTGGGTTGAGGATCATGACCTGATGCATGGTCATTGAGAGATGCAGCAAAACCATTGTGGAAATCCCAAGTGCAAATTTCTCTTGGTGCAGACTCTGAGACCGCACTCATGCGTGTTTTTGCCTGGCTTTGGACTTGTCAGGACTCTGCTGTTTGGCTTGTATCATTCAGCCTCCCAATTCCCCCACTAGGTTTCGTGTCCAAAACATGGATCAGGCAGGATGTGGGCAGGGATGTGCAAGCCCCTGCAGCCGTGGCTCTCCCATGCCAGGCTGTGTTCCAGCCACACACTGCTCCAGGCTTTGTCTTGGGGCTCACTGCTCCAACAGGTACTGAGTGAACCTCAGCTGCACTGCTGCCTTTCCTCGGCAGCGAGGGGTTCTTGCCTTCCCTCGGTAGCCGGCCACCCTGCCAAGCTGTGCCCTGGCCCGGAGATGACAAAGTGCCCTTTAGTTAATTGCAGAACGGATCGCCTGGAGTTAAAAGTTCTGATTTATATGACTATGGCTCTAACTGCTCAATAACATGGGCCCGTAATCTACTTTCATTTCAAACAGAAGGGTGATTTATGGGGCAGCATGCCGCTTTAGCTCAGAAATGAGGTGTTCAACATATGCTCTGTTGACATAAATTTGGAATTTATCGCTCCTGTCAAAACTGCCTGTTGGACAAAGGTGCGCATTAAGGCAATAAATGGCTCGGAATAGTTTTCTGTCAAATTTCCTAACCATTGTATTCACTCTGTTTGAGGGGAAAAATACACACTTAAAAGTAATCAAACGGCCAAGAGCCATGTGTCTTGTTCAGCGTGGAGGGAGGGGAGGGGGTCTCCCCCTGCTTCCCAAAAGGGGTGGCTGGGAGGGGCTGGGATACAGGAGTTCCTCAAGTAAAGACAGCAGAAGGCTGTTTTAGGCAAGGTTTTAAGCAGGCAGAGCAGAGATTTGCTTGTGGTGGCAGTGGGACACTTGCAGTGGTCTTTAGGTACCAGGACTGCACCCGTACCCACATCCCAGTACGCTCCACCAAACTCCTGCACCCTGAGAGGCTCTGCCAAGCCCCTGCATCCCCGAGCAGTGGTCATCGGCGTTTGCCACCGAGCCCGGCCTTTTCACACGAAGCACCCTGTGGGGAAAACTCATAATTTTTACACCACGCAGTCTCGCTGGAGTCGCCGTCCCTTTGAAGTGCTTTTTGTGGGGCATTTACAGGCCTTTTTAATTACCGGCAGCTTGCGAGGGGCCAGCCTCTCGCCCGGCTTTTGTTTGCCGGTGCTGGGCGGGGAGGGGGTATCGCTGGGTTTGCATTCCGCCTGGAGAGCCCCTTGCCAAAGCCCTGCGCTGGGGCTCGCTTGGGAAGGTTGGATCCAGGCCTGGGACTCTGTGCCACGGGCATCCTTGTTGCCCTGGGCATCCTCATCGCCCTGGGCCACCCTTTGTGCAGGAGCATCCTCGAGTGGTATCTCATGACCTGGAGGCTTTGGCTGACTTTGTTTCCATGCACTTCAAGTGGGACATTGAGTGGGAATTAGAGGAAAACCTTCTTTTTACAAAAAAAGCACTTTTCCCACTTGCCTCTTCTCTCCATCCCATGGGTGCCTTCTTGGCTGATGTGCTTGTAGGGACCTTGCAGGAGAAAGGAGCACAGTTTCAGCATCAGAATAATAAAGCATGGCATATCTTTTGGCACAGAGTTTGGACAGCAGTGGGATGTATTTTAACACCCTTCACTCCCCCACCGCCTCTTTCTGGAGGCACAACTTCAGAAGCACATATTGATCTTTCCCCTCAGATCTTAACAGCCCCAGCAGCCGTAATACCTTGCTTACATCTGCCAGGTTTTTGTGCAGTTTTGCAACATCTCCTTAATCCGGCGAGCAGAAATAGAACGTTTCAATCATATTTCGCTACCGGGAAATGGAGCAGATAAAGCGCTTTAAGACCTTGTTGAAAGGGACCGTGCGAGATGGCGAGCGATAAGAACGTCCTAGAAGCAGGCGCCGAGCGGAAAACTTTTGTTGCCGCTGAAATTTGTTGATAGAGATATTGCAACTAAATTACTCTTTGAGCACCCCTGTGCCCCCGTGAAACAATGCAGAGAGGATGGGATCTGGGGACATGGTAGCACCCTGGGCAGTGGCAGGTGGATTTCCAGGGCACTGTGACACCAGTGGGGTTGGGTGTCTCCTCATTTCCTTGTTTCCCCACTCTGCGCTGGGAAGATGGGAGAAGAGGTTGTGCTAGCCACAGGTTTGGGAGATGCAGAGGAAGGAAACTTGTCCTTCTGTTTCTCTGTTTCTCAAGACTTGCTTTAAAAAACCCAAACCTCCATGTTTTACCTGAACTAATTTACCAGTTAGACTGTAATTCAGGGAAAAGGCATTCTGGCCTCAGAAGGGGCAGTGCGGACCCAGAGCATGACGTGGGTCTTCCTAACAAAATTATTTTAACCCAGTGTTAAGTGCAGGAGCGAGCACAGCCCGAGCCAGGGAGTGTGACAGGCATGTCCCAAATTAAAAATGCAAAATGAGAAGGTTGTCATTATTGAGCTGCTCGTTGGCAGCGGAGCCCTGTCAGGAGGCTGGTGTTTTATTTATTTTTGCAAGGCGGATAAATCCTTTGGATTGTAAACCTTCTTGGCCTGAATTCGTGCATGACTCCTAATCCTCTGCTATGACACAGTGAATTCAGGACAAGCCTGATTAATAATTACATTATACAGCAAAGTTGAGAGTTGAGACCAGCTCCTGCTCCTTCCCTCTCCCTTCTGCTCTGCAGCATTCACTCACTGCTGAACATCAAGGGGTCTTCTCCTGCTCTGACTCTTCCTGTGCTGCTATTCAGTATCCTGCAGGGTGGGATGTAGGGCTGGCAGCCAGGAACAAGCCCCTGAGCCCCATGGGGCAGGGGTAGTTTGGGGCTCTAGGCTCTCTGCAGCAGTGAGAGGTGATCCTGTTTGGAGTCAGAGCAGCAGCTGCTTTGTGCCAATAAAACTTACACCTCAGGGAAGTACAGCAGGAGCTCACAGGCACATGGTCCTCGCAAGCCTGCACAGCTGGGGCTGAGCCCTCCCACGAGAGGGTCCACATCCAGCTCTGGACAGGACCATTCCTGTTTTGTCTTTGGCAACAAGGCAGTAGAAGTACTCTGGTCCTGCTGCGGCACGATGATAAATGGTGGCTGCGATCAGAGGTCAGCACACAGCTATGGGCTGTGTTACTCCTCAACACACACAAATACTTCTCTGTTTACAGCATCCGATGTTGAAACTTTGCACGTGCTGCTGTCCTGAGTCCTCCCCAGCCACAGGTCTGAGTTGCTCATGGTGACCAAGAGCTGGCGGGCAGCAGCCCATGCATTTGGGGCTCAGGGGCATTGATCAGCATGGCTGTCCAGCACAGAGCCAGGTGGCTTTGCAAAGAGTCTGTTTGTCACCAGTGGAGGTGGCAAAATAAAGCGGCAAGCCCCCATTCCACGTGTTCTGGGCACTGTGTCCCTCCACGTGCCCTTAGCAGCAGAGGCTGTTGTGGGGACAGAGCCTCAGGGTGCTCCCTGGTGGGTGGTGGGGCTGAGCAATGGCTGGTCCCAAAGGGGAGGGGAAATGGGTCTGGGGGCACTGCCAGGGGCAGCAGCAATGTCATGGGAAGGAGATGGATTGGGTTGGGTTGGTTGGTAGTTTCAGACTTGAGCAGTGCTCCTTTAACACTGCCTCCTTTAAAGGTCATTGCACTTGGTCCAGAGCTTGGTTGCCCAAAGGTGGAGCATCCATGTCTTCACAGCAAGGAACGGGCAATAATGCAGAGTCTGGCCACTGTGGCCGAGCCTGGCACCCCTTGCTGTGATCAGTGGGGAGTGCCTTGGGCAGAAAGGCCCCTCCTGGTCAGCAGGATGTGGGGGATGCTCAGCCCCCGGCACGCTGTGGGGCGGGAGGCACAGTCGGAGGTTGTGCAATGCTGCCTGGGCGTAGCTCAGTGTGTACCTGGGGCTGCCAGGAAACCGTGAGTGGCATGTTTCCTGTCTGCGAGCTGGTGGTTGTGTTTGTTGCTTGTGATTTGTGTCATGCTGAATTTGGATGGAAATTGGGATTTGGTTAGAAATACACACAAACAACCTCTTAAAGTGGTCGGGGTTTTTTTTGGAGTACAGTGCCTTTTTCAAAAACACTCAGAACATGGGGAAGGAATTTGCCAACACAGATTTTGCCTTAACTCCAGATTTCAGATTTATCAAGTTTATTAAAAGACTCCAACAATAGCAACATTGACAAACACTGATGGGGAGAGGGTTGTCTCCTCAGTCCTGGGGAGTCACATGGGACCCCCTATCCATGCCCTCCCTGCAGTGTTTCTGAAGCCAGCACTGACTCTGGGCAATGTGTGGGTTGCAGGAAGCACCAGGCAGTTTGTCAGTGTTGTTTTGGGTCACTTCCCCCATCTCAGGACTCACACCTCTTTGTTCTCCCCTAGGAAGCTGCACAGTGGGATGAAGACATACGGATGTGAGCTGTGCGGGAAGCGGTTCCTGGACAGCTTGCGGCTGCGAATGCACTTACTGGCTCACTCAGGTGGGTTGGAGGGGGTGCTGGGATGGGCATGGGGGGTTGCTCTGTCTGTCTGTCCACCCAGGGATGCTGTGGCTGCCCAGATCACACGTCTCCTCTACAGCAGACACGTGCAGAGCCGGCTGCACCCTTCCCCGGGCAGCATGTTGCAAACTTGTTCTCCAGTGCCCAGTAATTTGATTTATTTAAATTTTCTTTTTTGGAGTTTGTTTTCAGTTCCTTAATTGTGGAAATATTTTCCAGACTAAGCAGCTCAGAATAACAAACTCTACATGCGACGCAGCTGCTCATGGTCAGCCCTGCTTGTAGCATGAGCATTGTTTCCACCTCGGGCCCCCACCGCAGGTTCGTTAGCAAAACTGCAGAATTAGGCGTTCTCTGACTAATGAATCCAAGTAGCAGGTTCACAGGCTGCAGGGCCTTTAATTAAATAGATAGTGGAGGGCTGGAGTGCTGCACTGGAGGGAAGACTTGTGCTCTGCAAGTCCATGTCAGCTGATGTTCCCCTTGGGGGTGCAGTCCTGGCACAGCTGGAGGTTTGATGTGGGGCACTGGAGACAGCCAGGGGACCTCTGGACCCCGACGCTGTTGGGAGTCCTTGTCCTCCTGCTCCAAGGACAGATCTCTGGGGGGTGGCAGGTACTGTAGCCACAGACAGATCTGCTTGCACGTAGCTTGGCAGGGAAGCTGTATTCTATTTTAAATGCTTTTATACATGTCTATCTATTTTTTACCTGTGTTCATTTTTTTTTTCCCCACTTCCACCTTTTCCTGGGGTAGGGGGGTGCTTCATCTGGCCAGTTGCTGCTTTCTGATGTTTGGTCAATAGACCCAGCCCTGACCCCATCCCCACCCCACCATTTTTTGGGCCAGGCACCAGCTCCTCAGGGTGCCTGCAGACAGCAGCAGGTTGCTGGGGGAGTCCCTGGGATGCTGGTCCCCCTGAGTGCTGGAGTTAAGGATGCTGTCCCCCCCGGGACTGGGGCTAAGGATGCTGTTCCCCCCAGCAGTGGCACGCACGCCTTGTGTTTGTTATGGTCGCGCTGGCTCACAGCCTGTCCCTGGCAGGCAGCCAGCTTTGTGGGTACAGTATGTACAGTGAGCGCCGAGCCAAGCTTGTCATCGCACAGGATTAATTTTTTTT
>VWZV01016444.1:302988-335982 GCA_013397155.1 Irena cyanogastra | reverse complement strand
AAAAAAAAAAAACAACCTCCCCCCGCCTGGAGTACACATCTACTTGAGGGAAAGAACACGCAGTCCTGGCCTTTGGAAATTGGCAGGCGGCGTGCTGTTCCCGCGCTGATAAGAGGTACTGTAAATAAAACTGTACGGCAGCGCCTGCTGTAAATGCCCCGCGTCTGTACTCATTGTTCTGACAGCTCCGGCTTTTTTTGGGTCCGCTGTTTTGGTACACACTGTGCTTCCTTATGTAAGCCAGTGCGCCCGGCTCCTCCCTTGCGTTCGCCCTGTTTATTTTCGCCTCGCCAGGAATTTTTCCTCCCCCCCTCCGCCCGCCCCCCAGCCAGATGCTGGCTGCCTTTGCCTCGCCTGGCTGTGCCGCCCTGCGTCTCTGGGCCCCTCTGGCCGCAGCTTGCGGAGGGCACTGGCAGTCTCTCCTCCCCACTAATGCCATGTGGGAACGGGGGAAGTAAAAGCAAGCCCCGTGCTTGTCAGGACCGCGCTGTGTCTCAGCCTGCGGGTGCAGCGAGCCCTCCAAGCACAGAATGCCCGGCGGTGCCGGTGCACAGCCGCAGGGAGGGGCGCGCACCAGCAGCCGCCCTGCCCGGGGACAACCTGTTGCTGCCACGGCTGTTGTAGCCTCACGGATCGTGGGTTGCCGTATCCTTGTGGATCACACTTGGCTGCGATGGGGCCGGCGGAGCTTTGAGTGGCGATGGAGAGCCATTGCCTTGGCAACTGCCGGCTGCGCGTTGCCCGCACCGTGTGCGGAGCGGGGGGCGGCCCGCGCTGCTGCCCTATCGATCCGGCCCCTCGCCGCCCCGGCGGCTTCTCCCCATCCCGGCACCTTCATGGACACACTCTTCCTCTCCCTGCCGTGCCTGGAGAGGGGACTCCGGCAGTACCCGCATCCCTGATGGATGCCAGGCGCGTGGTCCCCTGGCCGGTGGCAGGTGTGAGGGAGCCACCCTGGAACACCCCGAAGTTTGGGTGTGTTTGCCCCTTTGGAGCCGCCGACGGCCCAGGTGCACTCGGGTTGTTTCGAATGCAAACTTGACATGGCAGCGAGGGCGGCGGGGAACAACATATGCACAGTAAACAGGCAGACTGTCATATTGATTAACAGATGAGACCTCTATTATCGATCAGCTCTTGGCGAGAAAATTTATCACTTTTAATTTCGCCGCTGCCAAATATTTCTGCCTGCGAGCCAGCCGTTACCGAGACAATTTAAAGGCAAAGGAATTCTCTTTTCGATGCGTCTTGTGATACCTCTCTCCCTATTGCCTTCTCTGCCCGCCTTTCTCCAGATCCCACCGTGACTGTGGGATGGAGGGCTCAGTGGGGTAGGAAGGAGAGGGGAGAGGCGGTGTGGACCCTTGAGAATGGGCAGTACAGCATTCTGTGAGGCAGTGCCCCCACCTTGAATGCTCCTCTGGAACATTCAGCTTCTCACAACAGATGAATCAAACCTTGAAATGAGGCCGTGGCTTTGTCTTGCAATGCTGTTGGATATGGTGTGTCATTAATCTGGTTTCATCTGGAAGTTACTTATCTGCTGCTGGGCATCCTGGGGTTTTCCTCACCAAAACCAGCAGCACATGTTGATAGTAATTTTCTATGAGTTGCCCCAAATCCCACATCTCTTTCCAATCGTCAGAGATGCCTCTGAGCTTCTTGCTCCGTTGCCCCATTCCAGCCACATCCCTGATCCAGGTGCATCTTTGGGTACCGGCAGCACCAGCCACGATGGGAAGGGACAGGAACAATTGCAACTAGATAAGTCACAGTGCTAATGAAATGCATCGATATGTAATGATTTTAAAAAATAATAATAATCTTTTCCTGGCAAGCAGCTCTGTGTTTTGCTGTGATGTGCAAGGAACAGGAGCACAGGGCTGAATGAGGCACTGCTTTTGCTGGATGCACAGGGACATTAAACATGAAACCCCTCCATGGCACTGGTCCCGGAGTGTTAATGGCAGCAGCAGTGTCCAGGTGCACGTTCAGGTGTGGCCCTTCTGTCCCTTGAGTAACTCTCCTCTCTCTTTTCTCTCCCCAGCGGGTGCCAAAGCCCTGGTCTGCGATCAGTGCGGCGCCCAGTTCTCGAAGGAAGATGCCCTGGAGACACACCGGCAGACGCACACCGGTACGTGGCCCTCCCCTTCCACCCTTCATTAGGCGCAGGTTTTAACATTTGGGCTGCCTTTGTCACCCTTTGCCCAAGGCAGAGCTGGACCTTCTGTAGTTCCTGCCTCTGTGCTGCCCAGGCAGCCCCAGTTCCTCTTACACTAAAGCACAGATTTAGGCACCAGTTGGTGCAGTGCTGTTACACCACTGCTCAGCATTAACATGGGAAACAATGGCAGAACAAATGTGAGGTCATTTGTCCCCTTTGTAAGCAAAGCTTGTCCCTGTCCAAACACCTCCCAGAAGTTGGTTTCTGCCATGTTTCTGCTCTGGCATTTCCCAGCCTGTCAGTGATGCCACCATCAGGAGCACAAGGATCTCTTCAAGCCTCTTCCAAAATCTGCTGTGCCTGGGAAAGGTTTGCTTAGGGGAATTCACAGCCGGGCAGACCCAGGTGGAGCCCTTCACCCTCCAAATCTAGCCTGGAGCAGGACAGAGCGCCTGCTCCTCCTGTGCTATATCGGGAGCAGTTTAACTGAGCACAGGTTCGTCTTTCAGTGCTGAAAGCCCTGATATAAATGCCACTGGCAGTGAGTTTGTGCTCGGGGCTGGCACAGAGAACCTGCCCGACTTCACGCTGGGGGTGTGAGGATCAATGCAAAGTGCTGTGTCACAGGGAGGGAATGGTTCCGGCTGTCACCCGGTCATGGAGCTGTGCTGGCCAAACACCAGTCCATAAATCTTAAAGTACTTGCCCTCTCTGTCCATATCCATACAGCTGGAGGCTGAGTTTTGCCATTCCAGGTCTGTTTGGAAGCCCTGTGTGCTGTAGGCTGAGGAGAAGGGCTGTGAAGAGGCAGCCAGCACAGTGTGGGGGTGGCTGCACAGGGCTGAACAACCTAAGGCCAGGCAGGGGGTTCAAAGTGGCCAAGCATGTTGTGGCTAGTTTCCCCTTCTATTTCCCAGACCCGTTGAGCATCCTGGGGTGACACGTGGGAGCCCAGCCATGGAGCTCAGTGATGGCTGCTCCCCAAACCATCCTGCAGGGGCAGAGCAGTTTGGCTAACAACCCTGACACTCCTGTAGGGATTAAACCCCCTTTGGCCAGTGAATCCTTGGGGCTGGACTGCGCCAGAGCTCAAAGGGCAATGGGCAACCAGAGCAGGGGGACATGGTGACCCAAGGGCAGCTTGTCATCACTGCCTCCAGCTGTAAACATGGCAGAGAGGGGCTGAGTGGCCAGGGCAGCCAAAATTAATTGTTTCCTCTCCTCTGCTGGCATGGAAAGCATCCCTCCCCTGCCTTGTTATAATTAACCCCCTTTCCAAATAATAGCATCTTCCAGAACAGGTTTGTTTTGGACGTTCTCCCTTTGCCCTTAGCTGCAGATTGGCTGGCAAAAGACCTTCCAACTTTCCAGGTGAAAGAAATGCATAACCCTTTCTGGTAGAGAGGCAGGTAGAGGCCTTCAGGGATGGCATCAAAAGCTGAGCCAGAGAGTGTCTGGTACAGGCTGACCAAATCCGCCCACATTACTCAAAAACAGTGTTCAGGGGAGATGTGGGACCTCTCCTCAAGAGTCACTGCTTCTCCACATAGCTACAGCTGTGGAGCTTTGTGCAGGAGATGAGGGTTCTTGGGGTTTTCTTTCAGCACATGGGGCTGTTTTTCAGGTGGACTCTCAACACCCAGGACTCGCTTTATGTTATTTCTTTTCCCCACTGCCCTCCCTGCTGCTTTGAGAGATGGGAGCACAGAGCCACACTGTTGTACATATGCTGCATCAAGCACTGCGCATCTCCACAGCAGAAAACTAACACCCCACTTCCTGAGGCAAGGCAAAAAACCAAGAATAAATACAAAAGCATAGTCCCTGCTTGTAAGCATGGCGCTGACAGTGCTGTGTGCAGCCCCATCAACACGGGGCTGAGACGCCCTCTCCGGGTGTGCACTGTCCTTGGCCCCCGTCCCGCTGCAATAGGAAAAGCAGCAACTGTTTTGGCTCATCTTCCAGAAGCACAAGCTTGGTGCTGGGGAGGAGAGCATGGAAAATTCCTTACCCTTCTCCTCAAATGTAGAGGAAAAAACAGAATGCATTGAGATGGCAGCCTGAGTAGCCCTAGGCAGCACCGATGGGAGTCGGGATGTGCACACGAGCGATGTTGGTGCTAACGGGTTTTGGGCTCGTGCCGGCGTTTATAAATATCAGAGGTGACTCGTCTCGAGTTTCCTCCCGTGTGCCAAGGCAGTTAGCACACGGCAGCCGGTGTCAGTCAGCGGGACAGCACAGATTTACTCCTGACCTAATTTCACGTGGGCATGAGCGACACCCACTACAGAGCATGTTTGCTTCAGCAAGTAGTTGGCTTTTTGATTTGTGGGCTTGGCGTGCCCCCGGCCGCGCCACCAAGGATGGAGCAGGACCCTTCACTCTCCCTTGCCCACATCCCCTGGCTGCATTTCCTTCGTACATCCCATACTTGCATCCCTCATAACCCTCATATCATCTGCCCTGCCACACCAGTAGCAGAAAAGAATTAATAAAACCAACATGTAACTGAAAATTGAAAAGCTCTGTATCTTCCCCCCTTTTCTTCCCCCCTGTTTTTTTCTTTTGCTGGGATGTTGGTAGCATTTTGATTTAATAGTTGGCCAAACACAAGGGTCTATTTTATTCAGAGTTTACAGGCCTCAGGGCTGTTATTCCTCCAAATTTAATAGCATTGAAATTGCAGGGTTGGCGATAATTTGCCTATCACTTTCTGCTCTCCCATTGATGTTTATTGTCAGCGGGATGGAATCTCAATCCGATTCACTTAGATAACATGTCTGTTAAACATTTAGATAATTGTGCCATCATTAACTTGTCACATTATTTTAGAGATTCAAAACAGTCGTGCAGTATAAGCAGAGGTACAAAGAGAGAAAGATCTGGCGTGTGAGAGCAGGAACACAGGAGCAGAGGTGGCAGGATGCCCCCGCGCTGGGTCCCATGGCAAGTGTTGCTCAACGACCACACAGGGATTTTTAAAAATGTTTAAATTATTTTTGTGTTATATGCCAGAGCTCTCGGTGTTTTTCCATAGAAGAGCATCCCATCAACCCCATTACTGGCTTGGGTTTGCCAAGGAATGCGTGGGAACCTGGAGGAGGTGGAGGGGGCATTGCGCCGGAGCTGCCCTGTCACACGGGCACACACCGCCCCTGTGCTTGGCAAATGTACATTGAGTCCAATTTATTACATATTTGTCTTAGCTCTTCACATCGGCTTTGCTTTCGCTGCCTCAAAATGGTTCCAGCACAAAACCTTGCAGTGATGCTGCAGATGTACGGCACACTGCTTTTTCCAGTGTGGAAATGACAGATTTGCAGCATGTGAGTCTGGTGATGTGAGCTATAAATCACACTGAAACACAAATTCTGTTTGCATCACACTCAGTGTGGCACCACGATTAATGGTCAGGCCAGCACTCCACTAGGATGCTGGCATGACTCTGCCAGTGGCTGAGGCTTGTCTCTGTGGTGCCACCGGCCACCAACAGCCATCTGCAACGTCCCTGCTCCAGCAGCAGATTTGGGAGATGCTGTTTGTGGCTTGTCCTGCTGCATCCTCTTCCACAGTTTGATCAGACCAATGCCTGGCACGAGCAGCCAGCACGAGCAGCTGGCACACTTCTTTACCAAAACCAACCTGACATCTTCCTGGGCTGCCTGTGACTTTCTGTTATCATTTCACAGGACTCAGGAGGGTTTTCTGAGAGCAGCTCAACGAGCCTTCGGGGGGAAATACCTCCGGATCGTGCTTCTCTCCATAGCTGGAGCTAATGCACTGTAGTATTAGGTACGCTTAGAGGTAGTTATCCCTCCCGTGCTCGCCTCGGCTCCACAGCCCGGGGGGAGGGAGCGCCGGTGATGCTGGGCTGTGATGGACACTCGATGCTTCGCAGATTTTCTGTTGGGTGCAAGAGTGGATTCTGGATGCTCAGGTGCCGGCCCCAGCTCACAGAGGATCTGGGGGCAGTGGGTCCTAGGGGCGCAGCACAGAGCCTCTTTGTCTGACAGTAATGTCCTGTGACAGCACTTGAAATCCGAGTCCTGGCGCGCATTCCTGCAGCCGGGATCTCCCTGCCTCCCAAACCACGGCTGCTTCTGCCACTTTGACAGCAAATGGCAGCAAGAATTCCCCATGCTCCTTGGTGCACACATGGGGGAATGTGATGAGGCCAGGCATCATGCAAGCTGGTGGATTCACCAAAAGGAGCGAGGAGATGGGAGTGTGGCAGAGCCGTGCAGCCACGATGGCATCGGGGCCAGTGGTCTGCCTTTAATTTTCCTGTGCAAATACTATTTAAAGCACGATGAGAAAAGCCCTCTTGCTAAGCTACGGAGAAATCTTTCTTGTCCTTTAATTCTAGATGAAGGGGATTAGTGTGAACATATTTAACCTCTGACCCATGGACAAAAGCATTATCAAATTTAGTTGCCAAGTGGCTCCCCATTTAACCAAACCAGTGCAGTATCACTGCAAGTTTTTTCCCTCCCTTCCTTGAAAGCTTTAGCATTTATTGTTGCCCTGGAGCACCGGAGGGACTTGGCAGCTTTCATTTGCTGGCATTCAGGGTGCTGGTCAGAGCCCCATAGGGGAACACAGCATGACATGGTACTCACTGCTAGAACCCACGAGGGCTTCACAAACCCAGCCCCCCAAAAAGCCAAGCCTTCTGTAAATGGGGCTGGTTCCTCCCTGGTTTCTGCATGCCCAATTCAGCGCTGGCCACGCGCTGGCCTGTGGTGACACAGAGGATGCTTGGCCATCTCTCCAGAGCACAGAGAGTTGTCTCTGTTCCCCTTTGCTCTGGAGCACAAGGGATCAGCTATGGCAAGCTTGAGGATGCTCAGCATTTCCATGCTGGGCTTTATAAAAGAGGGATGAAACACGGTCTCAGAGGCGGCCGGGGTCTCCTGGTCCAGCAGAGGAATGCCGAGAGGGGCCTCCCGTCAGGAGCCGGTGTCCGTTTACAGTGCATCTCTCATAAACCCGGCGGCGGGGGCGAGGGCAGGGGGACCGGCCCTCCTGGTATGTGATTGATTATCTGGTATTTATGCCATTGAGGACTTTTCAGCGGCTCGGGGTCAGGGGGTCATCTCATGTGTCTTGCTGCAAATCCGCTTCCTTTTGTACAGTGCGGGCTGGGTGAGCAGACACACAAAAACAGCTTTTTCTTTTCCTTGGGAAAAAGGGGAGGGGGGCGGGCTGGTGTCAATGAATTTTTTTTTTCAGCCTTTCCTGAATAGTGTCCTTTTTAATTCCAAAGAACTTTTAATTAAAAGTAGCAGGAAAGTTCATCTCAACAAGGTTTAACTTACCTTAGCAGTTACTTTTGTCCCCCAGGATTCATGTCTCCCCGCTGTACAAAAACTCCCAACAACTGGGGGCCAGGCTGTGCTTGGTGCCGCTCCACGTCCCCCCAGCTTTGCCGAGGGGGCCTTTTCATCTTTTCTCTTTTTTTAATGATGGGGGTGCAGGAATAATAAGCAGATGCTGCGAGTCCCGGCTTTGTGCCTCACGGCAGCCGGCCACTCCACTGGCCAGGCTCTGCCAGGCAGCCGCCTCAGCGCCAAAAAGGTAATTTTGTTGGTTGGGGTGTGAAGCAGGGCTTCCTGACAGCTCCGTGGGACTGGAGGATGCCAGAATGGTGCCACCTTGTACAGGAGAGATGAACGGATTGGCAATGGGCAGGTGGTGCTCTGTGCCAGGCAGGATGATGGCAGTGGTGATGGTGATCGTGATCTCCCATGGGAAGACCTCTCGGTTGCCTCACCAAAGCTCATTTCTGAGAGATGGAGCAGTTTCTAGCACATCAGTCGAACAACGGTTCAGAAGCAGCGAGGGAAATACTCTCAGTTTTCAGCAGAAAGTCAGATTGTTTTTTCAGCTGATTTCAGTCCAATTTCCAGCTGGGAAGAGGAAATCTGGGAACCTGGTGCAGTGATGATGAGTATGTGTAACAGCTTCCCATCTGACGCAGTGGCCAGAAATGCCATCATGATTTGCTGGTGGTTGCCTCAGAGAAACTGGTTCTCAGGAAGGGCAGAGGTGTCCCAATGCACAGCTTGCTTGGGAATGACAGAGTTGAATCTGGCATTCTCCAGAATGGTGTGGGCTTAGGGGAAAGCAGCATGAAAGGGAGGTGTTGCAGATAGATGTTCAGATACCAGGTTACTACATTTGGCCAGATTTGGCCAGGTGATGTGTTTTGCCAGGAAAGGGGGCAGTTTTCCATCAGTAGGGCTTTAGGGCTGGAACAGCTGAGTGATGGTTTTTGCCAAGATGATAATGAGTCTGCCTGAATAGGTTTAATATGTTTTGATATATTTTGATATATATTCAGTACAATAAAAAGGCTTTGGGGTTACCACTTCACAGGGGGGATGTGCCTCCAGCTTCAGCCAGAAGGCTTTAGGGACTGCAAACAGCTTCAAACAACTGTTTGACCTGAAAAAAATAGAAATTGGGCTGGAGAGCACAGCGCACCATAGGTGTGAAGTGTCCACAGTGCAATCCCAGGCTAGAAGCATTAAAAGCTCAGGAACCTCCCACCTCCCCAGCCAGGAGGTGGAAATGCAATAAAAAGGATTGGCCCTTAAAAACTCCCTCTGCCAGGTTTGCACAGTGCCCGGTTCTTTCAGGAAGAGGAGGAAAGGCTGCTCAGGCTCTGTCAGTGTGGGCTGGGGTGATGCTGAACACATCTCTTCCTTCCAAAGCCTGGACAGCACATTCAGGGAGTAGACCAGGGAGCAGAGGCAGCACTCTCCAGTGCTGGAAGAAGGAGTTAGGCATGCAACGCTCCAGGGTGCCTTGTTCTGGGGACAGGGTGTGTCTGGACCAGTGGTGTCCCGCAAGACCATCCCTCACAGGCCCATGTCCCTTGGATTGCATCTCCATGGTGATGGTGCGCTCAGCATCCTGCCCTGGAGATGGGGGACACATTGCAGTCCCCCATGGCAGCTGATCCCACAGCCTCCCAAAAACACACTTCCCCTTGAACACCCCGCCTGGGCCCACAGGCAGCCGCGGAGCTTCACCCAGCGCGGGTCCAGCTGCTGCCGTGATTGACGCAAAGCCAGTCTATAAATAAAGTCTTTCTCTCCTCTCATAAAGACTTTGCGGTTTAGTTTGCTTTCAAGGTCAAGATCAGACCTTTCTAAATAAACACATATCAAAGGATCATTAGCGGAGCAGCACTGTTAAATTGAGATATTAACTTCTGTCAGCCGCGCGTTTCCTTTTTGTTCTGTAACTCGCGACTGCAGCGGGTTTTTATTATTTTGGCCCTAGGCGGTAGCATCTGGCTTCTGTAGAGACTGTAAAAATTAAAAAGCAACACAAATCATTGCGAGAGAAAAGCAGTAAATTCAATGATAAGAATTTAAAATTAAGATGTTTCGGCGCTTTTATATTTTGCAAAACATGAAACGAATGAGTTGTGTGCCTGTTGCCATAAAGCCACCGCCGCTAATCGTCGCCTGGCTCCTTCCCTCCCCGCACGTGCCCTCGTAATCACTCTGCCTGAGCGATCGCAGGAAACGCGGTGAGGGAAGGTGATGATGATGGCGATGGTGACAGTGATTGGGGGGGGTGGTGGCGAGGGCACAAGGTGCCACCAATTGGGCATGGGGGAGCAACGGGCCACCAAAAGGGAGGCGAGAAGGGGATGCTCTTGTCCCACCATACTCAAAGGAAGACAGAGAGGTCAGGTTACGAGGGTGTGACTAATGAGCCAGTTCACGAGGATACGGGACCACATTGTCCCCCAGGTCCAGATGGCCCCTGGAATAAATCACCCCCAGCAGGCATGGGCTGCCCATGCCAGAGCTGCAGCTCAGGGCCTGACACCCATTGCCCAGGCTGCTGCAGGCACCAGCATCCCATTCATCCTTCATGTGCATTCTGCCCTGGGCAGTGGGGAGAGCAGGAGCGTGGCTGGGTGGGAAGCAGCCTTGTACATCACTGCAAGAGCTAAAATAGGGGCATTTATTTTGGGGGATTTGTTAATCCCCTGTGCTTGCAAGGTCAATGTTGTACAACTGCTTTGAAACGCTGGAGTTTTCCTCAGCATTTGTAAAAGGATGAGCTGGCATGGAGGCAGCAGGCAGTGCCAGAAGCTTGCCCTGCCCTCCTGTTGCAGCCAGAGTGTCCACGTCCAGCCCAGGAGGAAAACCAGCAGGGGCAGGAGAGCAGGCAGCATCAGCTGCTTTTTAAGAATTAATTTTCCATAGCAGTTTAAAGTTGGGAAGAAAGCTGTGCTATCTCTAAGTAAATAATAATAATCAAACAAATGCCCCCTTGGGAGAATTTGCCTTCCATAAAGATGTTAATTAGCACAGAAGCCGAGCTGTGGAGTCCAGAGGCAGCCTTTGAAACTGGGATGATTTGGTGACTCTGGCACAAAATGCATGCATTTCCTGTGTTTATCTTATCTTATAGGGGTTTTCCCCCATTTCTCCACTGAACCATGAAGGTTGTAAGGGCTGTTTGACTCAGCACAGTAATGAATGCCATCACCCCTCAGTAGCACTGGAGCGGGTGGCACCACACAGCACGGCTCTGCACAACAGCCCTACATCCAGGCAGGCATCTGCAGGTGTCGTGTCCCAACAGCAGCACTCAGGGAGGGCTCCTTTGCACCTGCCTCTGGGTGCACTTCGGTGCTGCCACCAAAAACACCACTTTGGGTTTCATAATAATGCTGAAAAGAGACTCCGAAACTGGGTTGATTTTCTTATCCTCCACGTGCATCCACCATCATCCTGGGGCAAAATGCAGCCTTGGTGCTGGTGCTGCCCGGGCCTGTGCTGGTGCCCGCTTTTCAGCCCTGTGACAGCAGGATGTGCGCAGTGTTCCCAGGGTCCCTTGTGTCAAGCTGAGCTGGGCACCTTCAGGCTGTCCTTCAGGCTGGCTGTGCCTGAGCTTGGGTGCTGGAGCTGTGACAGGGGTGCTCCAGGCAATGTGCCCCTTGTGCCACTGTTGCCTCTCCCAGCCTTCCTGTAGGCAGGGCTGAAAGGGAGGGTTCTCTGCCACTCTCTGGCCACCATTGCCAATGTCACCTTCCTCCCCAATGCTGCTGTTCCTGAAGCTAGGGCCTGCAGCTTCCCCTGCATCAGCAGTCTTGGCTGGGAGGTAGAGGCTGGTGGAGAGCCTTTGACATGCTGACAAAAATTGTCAAACGTCCCTGAAATCTCATCTCAGGAGTGCCAACAGCCTTTGGGCTCCTGCTTTGCATGACCAAGATGTCTTGGAGCCATTCACCTTTGTTGTAAGGACAGCAGCAGTGTCAGGACACTTCTGGCACATGAACCATGTGAGAAATTATGTTAAATGTGAAGAGTGAAGGAGGGAGCCTTGTGGAACACCCTGAAATATCAGGACTTGAGCCAAGGGTTTGGGGGTTTTAGGCATGAGGCTGCATGAGGCAGCAACAGGCTCTGTCAGCATCCTTTGACGTGAGCATGCTCATGCCCGTGATAATGCTGCAGCCTTCCCAGTGTGCCCCTCCACAGCCTTTCATTCCGTGGTCCTCATTATTTCAACAGTGGGTGGATCTGCTCATTTTTCGAGTCTGATAACATGGTCTGAGGACAGGCAGGGAAGGATGGCAGCATTATGAAGAGGACTCAGGGAGGGGCAGTTTGGTTTGCACATCCCGACGTAGCCTGGCGACTGCCAGCCCTGTGCTGCCACCATACTGGGGCTCAGCAGGGATTGCTTCACCAGCACAGTGGCACTGCTCCCTTTGTCCCCCCGTCCCCTGCTGCCACAGCATCCCCCAGTCACCCCATTCCCCAGCCACACAGCAGGTCTGGGCTTGGCAGTGCTGCCAGGGCCTCTGGGGACTGGCAGGCCAGCACATGCACGCGTGCTCTAGCTTGGGGGGAAAAACTTGAAGTCAAATGTCTGAAAGTCAGATCCCTTTTTAGTATGAATTTGCTGTATCTCATTCTAAGCACTAATTCCAATTTAATTGCAAGTGGCCTGAAGCCTCTTCAATAGGAGTAACAAATGGTTTGATTTTGTAAACTTCATCAGACTGCATTTTAAATGCGACACACTAGCCCGGCTCGAATGCCAATGAAGCACTGAAGTAGCTCTCTGTTTACTAATTATCCGTTTTTACTTCAAGCCACGCTGGCTGGCTTGTCTGATTAAATCGGATTTGTGGGATAGAGAACAGCTAGCAGAGTTTTCTCTATAGTAAACGAGATTGAAACTATGGCCCGCCTGGCTGCACACTGTAAATTATATTTCCTTTTAAAGGGGACGTGTCGCCTTTCTCCTGCAGTGCACCTCCCGCATCCATAAACTCCACCAGGGCCCAGTGCTGAGGGAGACCCACCCCACCCTGCCTCCCTCGCCTGTTGCCACGCCGGTTTTCAGTTTAATTCCTGCTCTGGCAGAGGCAGCGGTGGGGGCGGTGCTGCAGCATCCCTCACTGTGACTCGGACAGGGCGCACTGTCACACGTCGCATCTTGCCTCGTCATCACGTCTCTGGCGACTGAGCTGCTTTGGGACCAAGCTGCTGGAGAACAGGGATGTGCATGTCCGGGCTTGCAGCCGTAGTGTTTTCTCTTGATGGCAAGCATGCACCCTTAAAATCAGTTTTGGGACCACCTCGTATTTAAAAAGACCCTGCAAGATGTGGCCAACACACCAAAAGAGCATCTAACACCCAGATCACTCCAGCTTCCACCTCGGAACTTTGTGGCAGTGCTAACAGCTGCCCCACTAGTGGCACAGCACTGGGTCTGGCAGAGACACAGAAACTGGGGATGGTGGGCAAAGGTGGCAGCTGGACACAGCATGCAGGGCTGTGCTTAAACCTTCCCAGTTGCTGAGACTTCAATTCTGCGAGCTTGACCTACGCCGCCCCCTCCCTCGGTATCTATCTTTGTGCCCAGGGGCTTTTTATATTTTAATTTGCTTTTGAACGTCCTGCAAAATTAATGGCGTGCTCGGGGCCATTGTGCAGTGTACAGTAGAGGGAAGGGCCGTCGGCGCCCGCCGAGAGCCAGCGCGTTTCCCGGGGAATGAATTGCTCGCCCGCCTTCACCCCTTTTAATTGTTGACAGTAAAAAGCGTTTAAATGCTGCTTAATTTGTAATCATCTTCCCGCAAAAAAGGGAGAAACCATTAAAATGTCAGGGAAATGAATAAATCCGTCTCTCACTGATTTGGGGCGGCAGCATTTCTTTATCAGGGGTGATTTTTCTTCCAATGGCTGAGGGCTGGCTCGGGGCTTCTGTGGCTGGAGCCCAGGGATGCACTCACAACAGGACACAGGGCTGAGTCCTGTGTCACCCAGTGCAGCACCCTCTCAAGAGTTTTGCTGTTTTTTCCCACTTCCCATCCTTTTTCCAAAGCTATGACATAGTTGAGGTGTAGCCTGAAAAAAAACCGAACAGCTTGAAGGCCGGCAGTGGGACAGTACCCAGCAGACCCCGGCGTGGTGCCTGCCGCGCCCCTTGCCTGCTGGAGAATGTCGCTGCGGAGCCTCAGGGCGGGGAGCCAGCGCTGCCTGAGCTCCGTGCTCCGTGTCCCGCTGCTGGGCTCCGTGCTGGGATGCAGGGCATCTCCCACATCCTCCACCTCGGCAGGTATCAGCCTTTGTGTCACACAGATGCTCTCTTCTCAGAGCACAACTGGAACCGTGTGCCTTCACAGGCCATGCCGGTACACACTGACCTCCCAGTCTGCGTTTATTTACTGATACATTACCTGAAGAAGGAAGGAAGGAAAAAAAAAAACAAACAAACAACTGGAGAAATTTAAAACGGCCTTTTGCAGGTCTCAGGAAGCAGCACCTGGGGGATGCCCAGCTCCAGAGAACAGCTCCGTCCCCCATGCATGCACGAGGCAGCTCGTCCCCATCACTGTGGCTGCTGGAGTCAGCCCATTTTTTTTTTTTTCAAGCGGGGGCCAATTAGTTTCACAAATGAGGGCCCTACGGTGCCAGGGAGGATTTGTTACGGCCCCGCGCGCCGGCCCGGCGGCATTGTCCTGCCCTCCGCCCCCACGGGAGCCCATTGTCCCCGGCCCCAGCGGGGGCTGCTGGCGGCAGATTTATCGGGGCCGGCGTCCCGCCGGCCGGGGCCTCCGCTCCGCAGCTGGCCGCGGCGCTGGGGGCTCAGCCCCGGGGACCTTTGACCCGTCCTGCTGTCACCGCCGGGGCCGCCGAGGGCCGCGGGGCCACATACCTCTTGGGATTTGCTTCGCATTGCCCGTTCGGGGCTGCCTGCTTTTTTTTTTTTTTTTTTTTTTTAATTTTTTNTTTATAATTTTTTTTTTTTTTTGTCTCGGGAGCGTTTTGTCCGCAGCTGCATGGGGGGCACATGAGCCCGCAACCCCCCGGGATAAATCCCTGCAGAGGGAGAAAGGCAGCTCCCATGCGGGGCCACCTCTCTTGCTGCTTTTATTCCCATTTCGCTGGAGTTTTTTCAGATTTCAGAGCATTTTTGGGTATCCCAGTGCAAGGCTGAGACTGAGCATCCCCCCAGGCATCCCCAGCAGGACAGGGCTGACCGCGGTGTGCCACCACACCCGGATGGGTGATGGCACAATGCCAGAGCAGGTGATGGTGTGAACTGAGGTGCTGTCCAGGATGCCCATTGCCCATGGCTCCCGGCAGTCTGCTCAGGGTCTGGGCAGGAGCATCCCAGGGTCTGGGACCATCCCAGTCTGCCCAGGAGCATCCTTCCCTGTCCCCTGCCTGCATGCCAGGCAGGACCATGACGCTGACAGTGCTGCTGGCCATCATGTCCCTGTCTCGTGGTGCTGTGGTCCTGGTGGTCTCCCTGGGGTTGGTTTTGGCAGCGTGGCAAGCACACTGCCCCTGCTGTTCCTGAAGGCTGTGTGGATTTGTTGGTTACCTTGAACATCTTGTGCTGCTAATGAATTGCTAATACAATTTTCTAGCTAATTTTATTTCCATAGTCCTCACATTTTAATGTCTCCAAAAAGCGAGCATTTATTTGCTTAATCTCCCTGCGTAATACAATTTGCAGTGACTCACAGTTCTGAACAATCAGCTATGCATAAGTGCAAACAAACTGTTTAATGGCATAGAGGTCTGAGATGTTTATGGACGGAGTACCATAAACACCTGGGTTGGGGTTTTGTCCCTGTTGTGTTGCTGCAGCCAGGTTTGTACCCAAGAGCAATGGTATGGAGCTTGGATCTGCCTTGGGGCTCAGGTTCGCACACAGCACGAGGGGTGAGCACGTTGCCTCTGACATCCTGCCTCCTGCTCCCCAGGGCAGCTTTGTGGGGAGCTTCTTGGGGTCCTCTTTCCCCTGGGCATCACAAGGTCTGAGCTCAGCAGCTCTCACAGGTGTGTGGCGATGCAGTTGATCACCCAACAGCTGCCTTGAGTTTGGGCATCACTCGTCATCACCAGGGCTCCCAGCTGCCTCAAATAAGTGCTGTGCAATAAGAGCAGCTTCTCCTCTTCAGCCATTCCCCTCACAGGGCCAGTGTCAGCAGGGTCAGGGTGGCCGAGGTCCTGCTGTTGGGACTCCCAGTGACACCCAGAGCCTTGCAGCTCTTGGGTCTCTTCTACTGCCAGATCATCCCTGCTGCCATGTGTGAGTGGGGACCCCCACACAGTGGGGTGGTGGGGCAGCAGGCTGGGTGCCAGGCAGTGCCTAAGCAGGGTCTCTCCCTCTCCCACAGGTACAGACATGGCTGTTTTCTGCCTGCTGTGCGGCAAGCGGTTTCAGACGCAGAGCGCCCTGCAGCAGCACATGGAGGTGCACGCCGGGGTGCGCAGCTACATCTGCAGCGAGTGCAACCGCACCTTCCCCAGCCACACCGCGCTCAAGAGGCACCTGCGCTCCCACACAGGTACGGCAGCACCAGCGTGGGGACTCGGGGCCGGGGCAGCCGGGACGTGCTCCTTCCCCATGCGTAAAAAAGAAATAGGGGGAAGAAAGGTGATTTGTGTTAAAAGCGTGGAGATGACTGAAGTGACTTGGATTTGAAAAACAAAGCAGAAAAAAAAAAAAAAGCTGTGTGTAATAAGTTGATCTGGTCCAAGGTGGCACGTGACCTTCTTAGGGGGTGTGCGATCATATCCGCCTCATCAGCTTACGGCGGTAGATGCACATAATCAGCTGGTGCTCGGCCCTAATGGGATTAGGGCGACCTGTGCTACGTGTAGCTGGTGCTGCCGTGGCCCCACCGGGGCAGGGCTTGGCTGCAGGATTGCCGAGTGGGAGAGCACGGCTTGGCCGCCTGATGCCGTGTCCTCAAAGCGCCCGTGCTGTGTCCTCAGCTCCTCCGACGCATCCCTGGGCAGCTCCGTGGTCCTGGCCACACCATCAGCACCATCATTCAGGGCCAGTCACAAAACACCCCTGAAGGAGCTGATTCTTGGGGGATGAGCAGGAGCATGCAGGATCACAGCCAGTGCCACGGATCTTCACAGCTGCCTGGGTGAAGCATTCCTCACCCATCCTTGGCCTACACAAGTGGGAGGCTCATGCACCATCCTTGACACCTCTGCTATTGCTGACAGGGAACAAAATGTATCCTGAACAGGGATGCCCCTTCTTTCTCTTGTCAGGCAGGGGACATGCACACAATCTCCAAAAGGGACATAAAGGTGGCTGCTGGGGGTTGTGCAGGTGGTGTCACAGAAGGTCGCTCTGTCCAGCCTGTGGCTGGCAGCTGCCAGATCCACACGTGGGCTAGGGGTCCCGATGTGGGAAACAGGAATCCTGTGTAGATGATAAGCATGTTAATGCTGAGCACTGGAGCTATTTATAGCCAGTAATCCGGTGACCTGGGCTGCGGGTCGGGCTGCGCATGTCCCACCCCAACCTCTGCCGCTTTAGTAGCTCCCGGCTGTGAAAAAACACTGGGATCATCGGCGCTTTAGGAGCATTTAATCATGCCATGTGGTGCCATCCTGCACAGCTGCAGGATGCTCCCTCTTGTCCCAGGGTGCTCCATGGGCTCAGGCTCCCCTGAAAAGTGGGCGGATGGAAATGCTGGCTGCCTCTGGCTGAAAAATTGCTGTCTTTGACTGTAGGATCAAAAGCCAAAGTGGCAGTTTGGAACTGGGCACGGGCTGGGGAAAGTCAACAACAGCCCACAGGCACTGCCTGCATTGCCTTTGGAGGGAGCTCCAAGCTGCATCCCAAGCATCCTCCTCCCACCAGGTGCCCAGGCAGCAGCTGTGGGAGGGGGCGAGGGGCCTCAGCACTGGGCTGCGGCAAATGGGGAGAGAGTAAAATATCATTTTAAAGAGGAAGCGAAAGCACAGGCATGTGAGTATATAACGAGAAGGACAATTTATGCCCAGGCACGAGTGCAGTTTGACACGGGGATAATGAAAAAACGTAGGTCATTGTGGATGACTTAAGCCTTCACAGCTGAAGAAAATGTATGAAATGCGGGGAACATTACACGCTTGGCAGCTCTGCACATCTGCAGCAGGACAAGTGAAATACAGTTCGCCATTCTTTACCATAAACTGTGCTTGTAGGATATGCGGCACAGAGAAATTGTAATTACAGTGACAAGACAAATCAGTAATATTTAAATATTCATGAACAAAGTCTCGGACGATCAATCTATCTTTATTGTCCTTGCCTTCGCGGCTGTAATAAATAAGTAGCTGGAGCCCTCACCTTTCCTTCAAATCATTCTGCCTTTGCTGCCGAACCAGAGTTCATTTATCAGCTGCCTGGTTTGGAGTGTGGGAGATGCCCAGGGCTGGGTCTGTGCTGGTGCTGCTGGGTGACAAACCTGGAAATTGGTGGTGGGAGGGTTGCAGTGCACTCCAGTCTCTCTACCATGCCGTGGACCCAAGCATCCCCTCTGTGCAGGCTGAAGGGACCAGCACACTGCACTGGGAAGACTGGGACACTCTGTCCCCAGGATGGCTGCCTGGGGTAAAAAGGCTGGGGAGATGGTTTTGGTGTGGCACAGCAGTCACGACAGCCCTGACCCCGGCATGTGCTTGCAGGCGACCACCCCTACGAGTGTGAGTTCTGCGGCAGCTGCTTCCGGGACGAGAGCACGCTGAAGGGCCACAAGCGCATCCACACCGGGGAGAAGCCCTACGAGTGCAACGGCTGCGGCAAGAAGTTCAGCCTCAAGCACCAGCTGGAGACCCACTACCGGGTTCACACAGGTACGTGCTGGGGTGTCTGTGGTGAGGCTGGCAATGACAGACTGGTTCCCTGGCAGAAAGGCTGGCATGTGGACCAGGGTGGCAGCCAGGGATAACAAACCCCCGGATGCACCGGCATGTACCTATTGTAAATAGGGGATCAATAGTCACATCGGTTCTGCTGTTCATTACTTGGTTATCAGCTGTGCCCGCTGCAGCAGCGTCGATGCTGGGCAGTTGATTAGCTCCTGGAGGCCCTGAGCCCCCACTGACACCCCTGTATCCCACAGGTGAGAAGCCCTTCGAGTGCAAGCTGTGCCACCAGCGCTCCCGGGACTACTCGGCCATGATCAAACACCTTCGGACCCACAATGGCGCTTCCCCTTACCAGTGCACCATCTGCCTGGAGTACTGCCCCAGCCTCTCCGCCATGCAGAAGCACATGAAGGGCCACAAACCAGAGGAGATCCCCACTGACTGGCGGATAGAGAAGACCTATCTCTACCTCTGCTACGTCTAAGGGAGGAGGCAGAGGGGCAACAGGGCCAAGTGGCAGATGACTGGGCAAAAAAAATCCCACCAAACCCGCAGCATCCATGGCCTTGTTTGTTTTCAGTTCTCATTCGTTTCTCCTCGCTGGAAGGATCCTGCAGCTCATGCCAGACCAAGGGACGCGCCGACCCCTTCTCAGCCCCATCCACGCTGCTGTCCCAGCTGCTCATGCGCCTGCTGCCCTTTCACCCTTGCTGCAGGGCAGATTTCACCCTTTGCAACCCCCAGCCAGGCCCTCCGTCACCCTTGGCATTAGCCACTGGTGCTGCTGGGAAGACCATGTAGGAAAGAGGCGCTTCCCTGAAAGTGTGTGTGCAGCTGGTGCTCTGGGGAAGGCTTTGATTCCTGGTGTCCTGTCACTGCGTAGACCCTGCCGTGGATGCCCTGCAGAGGACCTGAGCTCCCGTGTGGGGCTTGGGCCCCATTCTGGCAGGTTCTCATGCTCCCAGGCTGCGGCATCGCAGGCAGGAGAGCACAATGCCCTGTGAGTGCTTTGGCAAGAGTGTCCTGGGGGGATCCTGGCCAGAGGAGGGTGTTTAGGGCAGGGACCCAGCTGTGAGCCAGGCTGCCTTGAGGTGTTGCCTGGTGTCCAGGTGGGCTCAGGGGGCACAGGAGGCTGCTGCTCTCCCCATGACCAAAGACCTCTCTATGCATTTCTCCCTCCTTGCCTGCCTTCCCAGGGCAGGGGTGAAGCCCCCATGGGGAGATGCAGTTGGTTTGGTGATGTGTAGTCAGTGCCAGTGTTGAGCTGTTAGCATGTGGCATCACTCCGAATGCAGGGATCTTCTTTTCTTCTGCTGATTTGGGGCACCTGGAAGGTGCCAAGTGTGAGGTTTTTTGCCCAGCCCTCAGCCACAGGAGCCCACAAGTAAGGGGTGCCCCGTGGCAGGCGGCTTTGCGCGCCGCTTTTTTTGCTTTTTGTTTGGGTTTTTTGAACTTTCTTTTGGAATATTTCCATGTTTAGCACATTTTACTTGAAATTACCTCATTTTTTTGTGACCTCATGAGCTTTTATTGATTTGGGAGGGACAGGGGGTGGCATGGCTGGGGTGCACCAGCCATGTGCCCAGCATTGGTGGTGGAGAGGTGGTGGGGCACTGGTGTCCCTGCCAGCCTCCTGTTGTGCATTATCCTTACCAAAACTGGTATTTTTTGCCTGGCCCCCTGAAGCTGGGGTGTTGGTTCTGAAGCTACCTCTTGTGTTCGTTTTTGTTGTGTTTCTCCTGCGCAGCCGCGGGTTTGGTGGTTCCATCCCACGGCTCTTTTTTTGTCGTTTTGCTGCGTTTGGGTGAAAAGGGGGGAAAAGGAGCTGGAGGGGGTGGGACAGTGTCTGGATACAGTTTGGAGGGACACTGATGGCCCCTCTGGGTTTGGGGTGCCCTTCCCACCTCTCCTGGTGCCAAGCAGGGATAGGGCTGTGGGAGCAGCATCCTCCCTCGTGCCCCAGTCCGGCTCTGCGTGTGCCTCTGCGCGTGGGGCCGTTGCTGCTCTGTGCAGGGTGGACACCGCTGCTGTACAATCCGGGATGTGACTGTGGAGAGCGGCTCACTGAACTGTTGTGCCTAAGAAAAAAAAACAGAAAAAATATTTTAAAAAAAGAAAACAGTTCTTTCACACAGAAAGTTGCTGCAATTTCTGGCGTGTGCACGGCAGGTCCCCGTGGTGTCCTGGCGCTGCCAGACACGGGTGCCATGGTGCCATGGAGCACGTGGCCGAGCTCATGTGGCTTTTTTTTTTTTTTGCTTTAACCTCCCCTTCCATCCCACCACCCCTCTCCCTCAGAGACACAGCCCCCACTGCAACAGTGTTGGGGTCAGCGTTGGAGTGATGCTGCTGTATCCCGGGCGCACGTCCCCGCACTGTTGGCTGTGGCGCAGCCCCCGCCACCCCTCCATATATATATATGTAAGTATATATATGTGTATCATAGCAGTGAGGACCAAGCGCCGCACGGGGCCCCGTGGTCCCGGGCTCCCTCTCCCCTGGCTTGTTGTCAGTGTCGTGAGCGCCCGCCTGCCCGTCCCGTTGCTCTGTGTTGCCGCTCGTGGTTCGGGTCCGTCGCTGTCCTCGTTCCGTCTACCTCAGCACCTCTCTGAGCCCGGGCGCAGAAGGTGCCCAAGTTCCCCTTTGGTTTTCTCAGAGTATCTATTGGCTCCTATTTTTTGTACGACTTTTCCTGTCTCACCATTCGCTCCCCTGCGGTTCTGCTTGCGAGTCCTCTTTCTGTCCTCTAGCCACAGATGCCGTTAGCTAAAAGTTTCCTGAAAAATAAAGAAAAAAAAAAAAAAACAGTTGTGATGTCTCCTAGTTGCAGCTCTCTGCATCTGCCTTCGTCCTGTGTAGATTCAGATGCATTTCTTTGTAAGACTTCAGTGTTTCTGACAGAGGAAAAAAAAAAAGAAAAAAAAAAAAGAATATACTGCTGCAGGTTTTTTTCTCTCCATGTGTCACTAAGTGAAGTTTGTGCCTTCTATAGCAAAGAGAATATTTTTTACATCCTACTAACGGTAGATTTTTTTGTAGTGAACATTTTTTGTATTTTTATTTATAAGTCTCATAAGGAAAATAGCAATGTTCAGTTGTATACCTTGAATCTGCAGTTAGAAAACAAAAGAACAACCAATAAAGTTAATTCTGTTGTCTCAGCCTGCTGTCTCCCATTCCTGTGCCCATGAAGAAGAGGAGGAGGAGGAGGAAGGATGCATCCCACCAGCTTGGGGTGAGCTATGGGGGTACCCAGATTGGTGAGTTTGGGGGTGCATGCTCTGAGGGGGAAATTGAGGAGGTCCTATCCCTAAACCAACCTCAGTGGGCGGGGGATCTCCCTGAAATGCCAGTGTCCCCATGGGCAGGGAGCATCCACAGCATGCTGCCTGTGCTGCTGCCTGCCCATGTGGCTCACCAGGGAGCAGAGCAAGTTTGCCTGAATGAAAGTGAACTCGTTCATTTAAACCTGCCTGCAGAGCCGTCCGGCCCCCCGCTGCGTTAATTATCCTGTAGTTCCCGACTGATTGCTGTACACTAAGCTTAAGCCCTCCTTTATTTATTTACTGACTACATTAACGGCAGCGCCTGCTCTCCTTTTGTGCTGTGGCAAACCGCACAGCACCGCGCGCTGCAGCTGGGCCAAGTGGGTGCTGCCAGCACCACCCAGCCGTGCCTGTGCCCAGTGCCTGCTGCCCACGCTGGCCTTGGCCTCGCGATGCTGTTAGACATTTGTTACAGCACAGCTGGAGTCACCAAGGGCAGAGCATCATTGAGATTTTCCCAGGGATGGATGGCACAGGCCAGTGTCAAGGCCAGGTTCATCTCCTGCCCCAGCATTTCCCAGTGGATTTGAGGGACTGCGTGTCCATTCCAAGGTCCTGATGGTGATCCTGCCTCCCCCAGTCCCCCCAGCACAGCCTCCCAGGAAGGCTTTGGGAAAGTGGTGGGGAACTTTGGCCCAGGTTTGGGCAAACAGAGGTGGTCCTGCTGTGAGCAACCTGCGGGCTGCAGCGCCCTGCGAGAAGGGGGGCAAAGCCCACGGCCGGCGTTGAGCCTGGCACAAAGGCGCTGTTACAATGACGGGGAAATCGCGGCAGGACCGGGCCTTTGTGTGCACGCTCGCACAGCAGCTGGGAGCGATTATGCTGCAACAATGTTCTGTTCCATCAACATTATGTCCTCATTAAACCTTTATTAGGAGATTAGATTCAGATTTATTGATTTTTTTTTTTTTTTTTTAAAGAGGAAAATCCAGGCTTCTCTCAGAGAGATGCCTGGAACTTTTTCCCACATGCAGCACTTCCCAAAGTAGCAAGAGGGCAAAGGGAGAATCAATCTTTCCTCCAGCATGGGCAGCCTGTCCTTCCAGGGAAAAGGACTGCTGAGCTTCTTGAGGGGGTTGAGTTGGATGCATGGTAATTTCCTAGCACAGGGAGGACAAGGACCAAGACATTCAATGGGATATGGCAGCACAGATGAGCATCTTGCAGTGCAGCCCTGGGGGAACGTGAGGGTCATGGTGGGCAGGAGCGGGATAGCAAGGCTGGCTCAGGAGTCTTGCTGCCCAGTACCCTTGTCAAACACATGGGCTGGGTGGCATCGCACACCCGGGTCAGTGGCCCCATTGGATTTGTCTGTTGGAGCGTTTGATGTTACACGAAGGCAGCTCATTCCAGAGGGTGTTAATTGCCCGCTGCACTGATCAGGTCTGTAGCACCATCGATCTCGGCAGGATCAATGGGCTGATTTAGTGTCTCACGAACTCTTTAACTGGACACCTCATCAATAGGCAGCCACTTACAGACCATCAGCGCATTAGTGCGGGCCGGCGCTGGCAGGAGCCCACTCTGCCCGTCCTCAGTCCCCGTCACTCAGAGGTAAGTTTTCCTGCAGGTGATGGCTCTGGGATGGTGAGTGGGAGTCTTGCTCTGGGGCTGGTGGGTTTGAGGGCAGATATATGAGAGAAACATAGTGTCAACCCACCTGTCCCCCATCACCTGTAGGCCCATATGCAGAGATGCTCCTAGAGCATGGGATGGGCCCTTATGGCATCTGCAGCACTTTCCTCTTCACCTTGTGCCTCTGTCTTGGCAGGGGCAGATGACAGCGGGAGCTGGGGACCTACTGCAGCTGTGATGGCAGTCCTGCCCCCGCGCATCTCTCCCAGTACCACGGAGTCAGTCCCGTTGCCATCCCAGTTTCGCTGCGGCCGGGCATTGGGTCTCTCCCACTTTGTAAACTGCTGAGCACAAGCATGATGGGGATCTGCTGGGCAAGCGTGCCCGGGGGCCCGGGGTAGGATATAAAGGCAGCAGCCGGGCTGAGGGGTAGGGGAGCCGAGGACAGCGGGACTCCTGGGGCGGTGGGGATCCCCCGTTGCAGGGGGGACCCCACCCGATGCCAGGGGACCCCGGGCCGGGAGGCAGCTGGGCCGGGCGGCGGGGCCGCTGTCCGCGGTGCTGAAGCCGCGGCCGTGGCCGGGCCGGGCCGGGGGCGCTCCCGGGGTTGGCAGGGGAAGCACGGAGAGACGTTTGGACAGGGTCATGGGGTCCTGGGGGTTTTTGCTCAGTTCCGCCTTCCCGCTGCGGAGCCGAGGGACGTGAGGGATGCGCCCACCTGGGTCAACAGACACTGGCGAATCCCAGAGCCAGGGAGACCCGCCAGAGTGGGGTCCCCTGTCTCCTGCCCTAAACAATGGGCACTGCTCAGGCATCCCTCCACACCGACCAGAGGGTGCCCAGTGTGATGCTGTAAGCCAGGACGGCTGCCAAGTACACCCGGAACAGCAGGACATCCAACACGTAGCCCACTTGCAGCCACTCACGGGCAACGTCACGGAATTCCTCCCGTTTTTCCAGGAGCTGGCGGATAGCCATGGTCTCACGCAGGACCTCCTGCAGTGCTGCTGAGCCCTCCGTCTGGCCAGTAAAGGCCAGTGCAGACCTCGCACCCCCCACTGCCCCACACTCCCGGGGGTCCTCGCAGACATAGGCGGTCGGCTTGGCTGAGGGATCAAGAGAAGCAAATGTGAAAAACCTACTTAGAGAGGGAACTGGGATTTGTGAGGGTGAACTAGGCATCCAGTTCACCATACAAAGAATGGCTATGTAGGTGTGGATGGCTACAGAGCAGCTAGACTCCTTCAGTTCCCAGAGTCGCCCTCTCTGTGCGACCCTTACCTGTGCTGTCATTGTTCTCCACCTGCCTGGAGGTGTCCAAGCTTTGTGTCCTGGTTTGAATTAATTTCTTCCTGTCCCGTATGCAGAGCAGGATGGTGGCTCTTTCCAGCAGCAGGTGTTTCACCCACTCAGGGACGTGGGGTTGCAGGTCTTGCTTGTGCACCAGGCGCACAATCAGGATGGTCTCTGTCAGGCTGATGACAAGCAGTGCCATGCACACCACAAAGTAGGTGCCTGCAGAGGCATCAGTGAGGTGAGTGACTTGCAAAGGCTCGTGCACAGAGCACGAGCAAATCCTCCCTGCCCAAGGCTCAGGGCCCCGTGGTCTCTGCCCACGGCTGCCGTGGCAGCTGGATTGGTGCACAGAACCACCGTACCTATCAACGGCGTGCCGACCGCAGTAGCTGGCAACGTGTCGGATACAATAATGAGGAAAACCGAGTAGCCCAGCAGGAGAGTGATCTTGAAAGAGACCCTCTCACCGCTGTGGGGAGGGAGGTAGAAGCCCACAATGTCCATAACCATCAGGAAGATGCTGGGGAGCAGCAGGCTGACTGTGTAGAAGAGGGGGCGTCTCCGGATGACTACCTGCAGAGCAGAGACAGAAGAGGCTGTGAAGGGTTAAAATGAGGCCTTCAGCTGCTGTGGCTCCTTGCCATGGCAGGTGAGGATGGTGAGGAGCACTAAGGTGAGCCAGAGGAAGGGCTCACTAGCAGGAGCCTCCCAGCTGCAGGCAGGAGCTGCAGCACAGAGCAGCGACGGGAATGGGGCAAGTCCCTTCCCTCGTGCCGCATCCCCGAGAAACACGGCGCCAAAGGCTCTTACGTAGAACTTCATCTCAGCGTAGCTGTCACTGCTCTTGACACTGAACTCCTGGAAGTGGCTGAGAACGTAGAGCAGCTCCCACTCGCCCTGGTTCATGAAGACACTTCGGTCGAACTTGACGAGCTCCGGCTGACGCCACAGCGAGAGGTTGATATCACGAACTGGGGGGGCGGAGGAGAGGTGAGAACTGGGGGTACCGCGCCCAAAGCGCCGGCAACTGCGGCACCTCCACCTCGGGCTGCGCGCCTGCCCGCCCTGCACGCTTCCCCGATCCGCTGGGGCCATCTAGAGGGACGAGCTGCCCTCTGCACGGAGCTCCGGCCCAGCAGAGCTCCTGCCCGCTCCCCCGAGTCCCCAGCCCTGGGCGGCCCGGCACTCACTGTGGTGCAGCCAGCTGGTGAAGGTGAGGGAGCAGTTCTGCACGTCGAAGGGGAAGTTGTAGATGTCCAGGCTGCAGGCGGTCATCACCTGGATGGGTTTGAGGTTCTGCACCTCCCCGTGATGGCTGACGTAAACGTAGGGGACGTGTGGGGACTTTCCAACATCCACACTGAGGGACACGAGGGACAGACATGGGCTGGAGAGCACTCTGGGCAGGGGTTCCTTCTGCCAAGTGGCATTTCAGGGGGGAACTGCCCAAGAGCCAGGGATTTGCCCCCTGTTCTGCTTTTTTGGTAATACCCTTGCAGGCATTTCTGCCTTGCATCACCTCTGCACTGCCCACACTGCTGCCTTCTCCCAGGCTGAGAACTGTCTGTGTCATTGTCCCAGGGCCCTCAGGAGGGGCTGGGAGCACCTTAAACCCCCACGGAGTGGGAAGGACGCCAGATAGCTCCCTGGGAAGGGCCAGCAGCTCTGCAGCTGCCCTGGCATTGTGCTGTCTGCACAAAGCCTTTCTCCTGATATCTGGATCTCACCCCCAGCACAGTGAGGGTAATTACCCACTGTCGTGGTTAGCCAGCACTGGAAATGGCCCAACTGCCAAGCCAATCCCCATCTGCAGCTCCCCGGTGTGGGGAGGCTGCCAGCTCTGTGCCAGGAATACAAAGCATGGGATGGTGCGTGCCCCTGGTGGGTGAGGCAGTGCCCAGTGGGTGAGATCCAGTCCCAGTCCATCTCCCTCGAGACTGGCTGCACTCACAACTCATTGATGAGGATGTCGGGCACCCAGATGCTCTCCACGGGGAGGGAGATCTGCGTCAGGTTGTCGAAGCGAGCTGGGTCCCACTTGAGGAACTCATCTGTCCAGTGCTGGGGACAATGGAGAGGGGACTTGGTGGGTGAGGTCCTTCCACTCTGCCAGCACACAGACCCCAGGCTAGCACCAAGCAAGCTTCCCACCCCTGGGAGGGAGGGAAGACTTATCCTTCAGCTCACACCACACCCAACAGCACAAAACAGGGAGCAGGAAAGCTGAGCCTCGAGGTTCATGTGCTACAGAGTCTTGCTAGCCCCCAGGATGTGTTTCCCCTCACTGCTCTCCTGCAGGACTGCACACTTCTCTCACAGGAAAACATGGGGGCTTGGGAGTGCTTGACCCCAGGGGGGCCAGCAAGGGAAGGGTGGGGTTTCGTGGCTACTCACCTGCCTATACCAGATGTAGGTGGTCAGCACCTGGTTCTTCTCATCCTGTGAAGATGAGAAGGGTGTCAGAGCGGGGGCATTGACACTGCAGAAGATGGGCAGGGCATGCTGGGAGGATGTCGCATGCCAGGTACCACTCCCCTCCCTGCAGACGCCTGTGGAATGGGAGCAGGGGACTCACCACGCTGAGGATGGCATAGACCATGAGGTCGATGGCCACGTTGGTGGTTGTTCGCCAGTCCCGCACAGGCCGGGTGCCCTTCTGGTAGCGGGCCAGGAGGTGGCGGGACAGGCGGTGCAGGGCGGGCTCGGAGGGCTCCGGCGTCCCGTGCTGGGCACCTGCTCAGCAGAGGGAGAAAGGGGGCAGCGAGGGAGGCTGCTCCCACTGCGGCTGCCGTCACCCTGGGGTGTGCCATGGACACACCATGGGTGTGCCATGGACTGCGGGGTGCTGCCAGCTGCCTGCCCACACTTACCAGCTGGGGTTTCCCATCCAACTTAAATACGGGCATCCTGATGGGAAACCAGCCTGGACACCAGAACCATCACCTAATAAGTTACTGATATCCTGTGCTGTGCAGGTCATCAGCGTTGTGACCTTCCCCAGCCTCACAGGGCACAGCTGCCAGCCTTCACCTCTCTGGACAAGTGCCAGGACAGCGGCAGCAGGGAACCGCGAGGGACACACTGCCCCGGGTAAGTTTCATGCGATTCGCTCCCTCCAGAGGCGTTCCTTTGCTCAGCAGGTGGAGACAGCGAAGCTAGAGATGAAGCAGGATGCTAAATTCATTTATTAGGTATCTTGGTGTTTGCTTCATGTGAAAACAGTCCCTTCACTGGTGCCAGCAGCATCAGCCGAGGACAAATTGCTTTCAGCACTGTGTCCTCACTGCCAGGCACCTGGAATGCCACGGCTGGGCCAGGGCAGCAGTGCTACACTTGTGGCTGTGCTCTGTAGCACACCCAGCCCCAGAGTCCAATTCCAGCATAATGGAAGAGACTAATTGGAATAGATCTATGGGAACCTGGGAAAGCTGCTGGAAGGGAATTTTAATCTGTATTTTAAGCTAAAAAAAAAGAAAATAAAAAGCAGCAGCCTGAGCCCCTTTGACATTGCTCATGAGTGGTAGTACTGGGGAGCCAGCCGGGTGCACGGTGCTCACCCAGGCAGGCAGGAACCAACAGAGGCAGTGAGATGGGGGGAGAGGCAGCAATCAGGGTGAGGGGAGGAAACACAGGCACTGCCATCACCACAGCCGGGGCCAAGTGGCCTTTCCTGCTGCAGCTGGTGGCAGCTGGCTCGCGCTTGCACTCCTGCTTGCACCACCTCCTCCTCACATCCACACCACCCATATCTGCATCAGGATGCTTTGGCAGCAGGGAAATGGCTTTGCAGAGGGAGAACTGGGCTGGGTTCACCTCAGATGCTCTTTGCCTCTGCTCCAGACACCATGCTGGTCTGCCCAGCCCAAATCTGTGCCAGGGTTGTGCTGGCAACTCACCTGGTGCAACTCGGCACAACCCTGGCACAGCCCTAACACACAGGGATCTGTCTGCAGAGCCCTTCCTTCCTCCTGGCCAGCGCTGCCAGGAGTGAGAGTATCACCGTTCCTGCTCCTTTTCTTAGGTTAGCCACCTTAGATGTGCTAACAGTGGGAGAAGGTCTGGGAGTTGGGTGACAGGAGCTACATGACCTCTCCAGAGATTTGAGTCACTAGCCTGCTGAACGCTTTCAGCTGGGCTGGTGCAAAACAGCTCAAAGATTTTTGTGCTATTTCCCAGGAATGTTAGATGAGAAAATAATAATGGAATAACAAAGAAATATGTTGGCCGCCAATTTTGCACTGCACAGAGCTGCAATTACAAACTTCTAGGCTCAGCATCATGCTCAAAACCCAGCTCTAGATTATAAGGGACTAAACATTATATTGGAGAAAGCTCTTCATCAGGCAGGGGGCTCGGGCAGCATGGCTCAGGCAGTGGAGTGCAGGCAGGAGACCCCCACGTCTCTCTCTGTCCCCAGGGCTGGCTCTCAGCACAGCTCCAGAGCACCTCAAGAGCCCACAGAGCAGAGCTGGGTTCCAAGGCTACGCTGCCTTGCTGCCAGTGCCACCCAGGCAGGATATGCCTTCAGGCTCTGCAGCGGAGCTCTCCCATGCTCCATCTTCTCCCAGGTCTGTCACTTCCCAACAGCACGAAGGTTTCCCTAAAGAGCAGCCCTTGCCTTCACTGAGCACGGCTCAGGTTCTGGGAAGGAGCTCCATGCTAGGAGCGCCCTGCTCCGCCTCAGCTCCCCAGCCCTGCCCACGGCTCCCTCACCTTACCTGGGCTCTGCAGCATCGAGGCCAGCGGCAGCAGGGCCAGGAGCGCCCCGAGAGCCGTGGGCACCATGGATCCGCCGGCTCCAGCCGCAGCCCGCTCGGCGGAGGACTGAGCGGAGCAGGGAGGCAGGCGGCACTCGTATGGCTTTCCCCCCGCCGTCGGGGTTTTGAGAACGCCCAGTTAATCTCGCGATCAGCCTCTCCCGCTGCATCAAGTTTCAGGCTGGGAAGATGCGAATGCGGCCCACCCAGCTATTCCCCCATCCCCCCCCTAGCTTCAAAAGAGCTTCCCCGTCCTCTGCCCAGGTGCCCGCTTGTGGCAAAGCGGGTTTTGGGGTACGAGCATCATGACCGTGTGCAGCGGGGGACACGATCGGGGGAGAGGGCACTGCGGGTGCCAGGGCTGCGCCAGGAGATCCTCAGCAGTTGGAAAGACGGGGAAAACCCTCTGAGAGGCAGGGGAGGGGAGCCTGCCCAGGGCTGTGCCACTGGCACAGGGTGGGTTTCCACCAGCAGGGGAGAGGGGAGCTCTGGATGTACCGGGCTCCCCTTCACACCCTGCAGCAGGTGAGTCTGTCCCACTGACAGTGGCTCTGACAGTCGCAGGTGGGGGCAGCATGTGCAGCCAGCCCTTGGCACCCCTGCCTGGGGCAGCAGCTTTACCCCAACTCCTCCGACCTGCACCTACACTGGAGTCCGCAGAAATTTGCATTTGTTGTAAATTTCAGCAAACAAAGTTCTCCCTACTGGTTTCAGTTTCCCAAAATATTTAACGCCTTGGGGCAAACAAGACTAGAAGCAAAGCCTGGTCAGGTATTATTGGGAGTCAAAAGGCCCTCGGTGTCCACCCACGCGTGGGTGCCCTGCTCAGGCTGCACATTCATCCCTCCATGTCACAGCATCACTGCCTTGGGCTGGGCAGTGTCCCTCTGCCTGGCAGGGGAGCTTTCTCTATCCCTAAGCCCCTATAATCTTCTGTATTCCTGTATGTCTGCACTGTGCTTGTGTGTGTTGAAGGTGCCTATGCCCCCACAAAGCTGCCAGCTGCTGGAAATCCTGGGGAAGCGGCGGCCAGGGACCAAAGCCTGCGGCAGTGGCGTAGAGCAAATTGCATCAGATGCCTGCATGGAGTCACTTAAACAAGATAAGAATTAGTGCGGGGCCCTGATGAACTCCCCCTTGGCTGCCAACAGCGGTGTCAGGGAGAGAGCGAGAGCAGAGCCGGGCTAATTTGATTTCTCGGCTCCGTTAGTGGCTGGCAAGTCACCTCCCAGGGAGCGCCAGCAGCTCATAGCACTCTCCCCTTATTGAATCTGGGTAATGAAAATCACGGGCAGCGCCACCACAGTGCTGGGGACTGCGCCCCGCTCTGCCCCTTCTCCTCCAGCCTCCTGCGTCTGCAGCCGGCAGGATGAGGCCAAGGGGGCGTGGACTGCTCCAGTGGAGCCTCTGCTGCAGCATCATTAACTCTGAATTTTCTCCCTTGGGTTTTACATCTTCATCTTAAAGAGATTTTAATGTAGTTCCTATCAGCCCTCCTGTTACTGGATATCTAATTAGCGTGATCTACTGTAGGCTCGCGTTACGCGCACACGCAGGGGCTCTTGCGGGACATTTTGTGGGACGCTGATATCAATCGGCAGCGCCCAGATCAGATTTACTTTCCGAAATAGCATAATGGGATTTTATTAGCCCTGTAATCTGCTGCATGGTAATTGCTTTTCTGGGAATCGAAGTGCTCAGCGCCTGGGGCTTCCCACAGCTCAGCCCTGAGTTCTGTCCAGGCTCTGCTGCAGCCAGGCATGGCAGCATCTCTGCACTGGGATGGATGGGCACTCAGGCCTCTCTCCTGGAGCAGCCACACTGCAAGCAGGTTCCCTGGCTGTGCAAGCAAGTATTTAGCCCAAAGCAGCAATCTCAGAGGCTGAGGAGAGCACAGGGGCACAAGCACAAGATTCCCAACATGTGATGGTACAAGTGATGCTCTGCATTCCCTCCTCACCCCAACCTGACCTCATCCCAAGTCCTGTGTGCGCAGCATTATGCACTATAGTCCTTCAGCAGCTTCCACCCCGTGCCATGGAATGTGCTGGGGGCTGTGGAGCTGTGGCAGGAGCACGGCTGGGCTCTGCACAGGATGGGGTGTTGCGGCCAGGCTGGGGACCACAGTCGGAACAGGGAGGCAGGCCTCAATTGTGGTGCTTGCCGGTGCAGAGCAGGCAGGAGAGGGAAGCAGCTCTCCTCCAGGCTGCCTGTGCTCGCCTTTCAGAGCGCGTTTGGAGCGTCAAAAACAATAAAGCATCAGCAAGGAGCCCTGGCAGCACAGCTGCCTGATGGCTCTGGCCCCATCACACGCCCGAGGCCGCCCATTACGGAGCCTCACGCTCCCCGAATTGCATGTCTGCTATGATTTAACGCTGCAAGACATGAAATAAACACCGCAGGCAGGCAGGGCTGCCGGCATGGGCACGACCGGGCTCACAGCAGCCCCTGCTCCCCTGGGACCCTGCACCCAGGTGCAGTGATCCTCCAGGATGTTTGGGCTTGTCTGCATCCCAGGGTCACTGCAAAGGGCCAGGGGCACACACAGGATCTCTCCTCTGGCACTCACCTTGGCCAAACCCAAAACCAAAGCACAGACCAAATGCCGTGAACAGCTGCTCAGTGTGGTGCCCTTGGCTAATCTAATTTAATTTAGGGATGCTGGTTGCTTTGTCCCATGGGTGCAAACTGCATGGCCCTTGGAGAAGCCAAAAAATTGCCCATTCCAGGTACCAAGCCCGTCCTCACCCAGTGAAGGAGCCCAATGCTTTTAAATCCCCCAGGGAAGAGATGGAAGCGCTTTCCTTTCAAGTCCTCTCTCTCATTAGACACCCTTCAGGTGTTTGCAATATTCTGCCACTGTTTCATTACCACTAAAGCCAGATAATAATAAGTACATGAAGGCATTTGGAGCCCATTGCTGCTAATGGAGGAGATCTGGCTGATTCTGGTGGGACAGCAGTGATGCATCACGGGCTGAGAACCATCCAAGGTCAGGCAAGAATTGCCTTGCTGAGAGCAGACCCGGCTGTTTCGTCTTGTATGACTGTCTTTTCCTTTTTCCTTTTATTGCTGAAGGAGACCTGTGCCAGAGGCTCACTGGGCAGGAGAGGGACAGTGGGCTCCAGTGCTGTTGTGGCTGCGTGCTGCCACCTTGGAAGAGTACCCATCCTCAAGGCAGGTTTGCAGCAGGGATTGTGGACACAACAACTGCCTTGATGTAAGAGCCTCGTGTCTGAAAAAGTCTTGCAGAAAAATCTTCTGCCTCTTGTTTCTATTGAAATTCAATCCATGGAGGACTGTGGCAGTGCTGGAAGGGTCAGACGTGTGTGAGAATAGCCCTGGAGGGGACAGTGACAAGAGACAGTCCACTCAGGTTTGGGGTTTTTTATGTTTTTAAAGTACTTATTGCTTCCTTTTGCTAAGCCAAGGCTGTATGGAAAGCTCTCAGGACATGAAAGGAGGGGGCATGTCTGCAGCTTGCTCTGTCTGACGGTGTACAATCTCCCCCGCAGTAAATTACCTCGGATGTAACAGTGCTGTGACTGCACTCAATGCTGCAAACAAATTGTTCTACACCCTAGTTAATTACCACAGCATTAATCAGGCTGCTAAACATTAAACACAGCCTCGACAAACCTGGAGCTAAAAATACAGGTCTGAGTTTATCTTTGTGGCTGGGACATTCAGAATTTTTATAGTTAATAGTTTTTTTT
>VWZV01016444.1:256696-301956 GCA_013397155.1 Irena cyanogastra | reverse complement strand
GAGCCTGCGGCCCGCGGCCGCTCGGGGCCGGTCCGCAGCCGCTCGGGGCCGCTCCGCAGCCGCTCGGGGCCGCTCCGCAGCGCTTCCCCGCCCTGCGCGCTCCCGGTGCCCCGTCCCGTCGGGCAGCGGTGCCGTCCGCGCGTGTTTCGTTGGGAATAACGGGCTCCGCGCGGTGCCGCGCGCGATGCGCCGGTACCACGGGAAAGGGCTCGGGCGGGCGCTCAGACACCCTCCTCCTCTGCAGGCAGCAGAAACGCGTGTTCCCTCCCCGCCGCTGAGCAGCATCTCCTGGGGCAAGTTAACGAAAACTGTTGCTCCCAAACTTCAGGGTTCTGCGTAAGTTGTCTCTGAAGGGACACAGACTCGGACCCGGACCCGGACCTGGACCCGGACCTGGACGCGAGACTGTGTCAGTGCTCAGGGGACTGAAGGACAGACCATCCCGAACTGACACAGGGGTCTGCACTGTCCTGTAGCATCTCGGTGCTCTTAGGACCCAAGAGATGCGTTTCAGAGAGGTCAGAGTCACAGGGTGGGATGGGATGAGGGTATCAGCCCTTTGGTTGTGCTTTACAAGTGGCATTAATGCAGCAGCCCTGCACCGGTCTTGTGGGGAGGGTGACCAGACAGTGCCTGCTGTATCCATCTTGCGCACGTTAATGCAGGACAGGGTTGCTGCCTGCTGCTTCTTCTTGTGACGGATATTGGTTTGTGAAAGCCTTGGCCAGGAACGCGGGCTTTGTTCCTGCTGCCGCCCCTGGGTTTCCAGCCGTCTCCATATCCGTTTTCCCCCACGATAAAAAGCGTGGCTGAGGTGCAGAGGCTGAAGGCCAAGGCTCTGTGTGCCTCTTCTGTGCTGTAACCTTCCTCCTCCTTGCGTGAGGTTATTTCTAGAACCCCCTTGAACTCTTGCACTGCATTTGCTCCTTTCCCTGTTCACAGTTTCTCATCAAAACAAACTTCTGAGTGTGGTGAGTCACCTCGGAGCAGGGAAAACAGCAAAACCTTTCTATTCCATCATTCCTGGCTGACCTTGTAATTTTATCTCTAGTACCCTCCTTCCTCTCAGCCTCTTGGTTTTGTACTCATCTCTTGTTGCTGTAATTTAATACTAATAGGATTTGGGTTTGGGTTGTTATTTTTCCAGCAGGTAGGGCTTTGGTTCAGTTTGGGTTTGCAAGTGCAGGGTGTGTTAGCAGCGGCAGCACACTGGTGTTAATTACCAGCTACAGAGCTTGTTTTGTAGCTCCATGGCGTGTAACCTCAGAAAGCAATAACCAGGCTAGTTATGGCAACAAAACCACACACACTCCCCAAAATCTTAACAAATTGGTTGCACAAAGAGTGGTTCCTGGTGCCTTTTGTGGGCTTCCAGGGAGCCATAACCCTCTCAAAAATGGTACAGGATAAGCTCTCTGCTGTTAGCACAAACCTTTTCTCAAAGGCTGAATAAAAGCATGCAGAAATCATTGAAATATGAAATGGTAACTTAGAGCAGAGGATCAGTAACTGGCTTTTATGCTTACAGCAGCCTTTGTGACTTCTCTGTGTGCTGGAGCAGAAAAACCTCGGAAAATCATGTCCTATCCTGCCTCGGGTTTCATTATTATAATGCAGTGTATTAGCAAGGGTGTTTGTGGGTTTTTTTCTCCACTGGAAAAATCCGCCCTGCGGCGTAAGGTGGGGTCAGCCGACATGCACGGCACACGCTAAGGCAGCAAAATTAGCAACATGATTTAAGTGGTTTGCCTTTGTGAGAGTATGCCTGCCCCGAGCTTCTCAGCCTTGGCTCCTCATCAGGCAGCTCCTCCTGGGGCTGCTGAGGTGTTCTGGGGTGTCTTGGCTTTTCTCAGGGTAAAAAGAGCATGTGGGACAAATTGAGGGGGATTGCACACACATATGTGCTCTTTCTTATAAACGTTGAGCAAATGTAGTGTTTTAAATGGGACTACCATGAATAACTTGACAAGAGATTTGCCACCAAAATAGGAGGTTTTGTTTGAACAGCTGACACAGGTGCATGTTGTCTTTGTGTGTGGAGTATTGTCCATGAGCAGTATGGGTAGGGGGCTCAAAAAAGTAGTTGACTCATTACTCACTGGGTGCAGCTTGTTCTCCAGTGGCCCGGAAGCATCTTACTTTTTTTCTCAGTGGTGAGAGTAAGTAGAAACTTGAGTTCATTTGCCTGCAGCTTTGATGGTTAAGATTAATTAAAAGTGTGATCTTAAGGAACTGGGATTGATCAGGCCGTGCTGACTGCTGGATCCTCTGTAAATATGTAAATCAGGATACACAACAGAGACCCAGCAGTTGTTCCTGCTGTAATGTTCTTCCCATACCACATACAATGGCAGTGTTATGGAGCTGCATCTCAGTTGTCACCCAGATTGAGCTGTTGGCAGCAGCATCAGCTGAACTGCAGCCGTGAACAGGGGGGGTGAGACCCCACAGTGCCAGGAGGCTCCTTGTGGAGAGGTGTCTCTCCTAGTAGTCATTGACTGAGGTTATTTGTGCTTGCCATGTGTAGTGACCACCCTGTAGTAAGCCTAGGCTGCAAAGATTTTGTAAGTCTGGTAAAGAGAGTTTCTGTAATCATTTGTTTTAAGTGGCTGAAGCAAGCATAGCATGGGGCCTCGAGCAGCGAGTGTCTTGCCAGACGTCAAGTGGTCTGTGTGGAGTGGGAAGGAGGAGCAATGACAGGCTCCTGGGCCCTTGCTCTGACACCTTATTGTCAGTAAGAAGTGACATGCACAAATGGCATGTGCCACCACACTGAAAATAGCTCCTGACAGTGCCCTGGGAGCAGGCGGCCGCCTTATATGTCCTGCTGCACATGCTGCTGCCTTGGGGGTGGGGACCCCTTCCCACCGCAGGTGCTGCATGTCCCAAAGCCAGCAGCGAGGGTGGCCTGTCCTCCCAGGCCTGACTGCATTCTCCTGAGGATACAAGGGGTTGAATGTTGGTCTGTGAATTTAGCAGGGAGAAAACCTGAGTGCGATGTTCAAGCTGATGTTGGTCTTTGCATTAAGCAAGTGTGACTGGGCTTGTGTGTTACAGTGTGACACACTTTGCATTAAGCAAGTGTGACTGGGCTTGTGTGACACACTTTGCATTAAGCAAGTGTGTCAGTCTGTCAGCAGACAGGAAGGAAAGAAGCAGTGCTCCGCTGGGCCCTCAGCAAGCCTTGCAGAAACAGCTTGATGTCCACCCCAGTCACCTTTTCACATAAGCTTTCTTTATTTCTTGCACATAGGATTGCCAGGTGCTCTTAAACCAGATGAAAGAGATCACGGGAATTCAGGATTCAGCATTCCTGCTTGCCGCTCTAAAGGTTTGTGTATATTGCCATTGTTTTTGGGGAAAAAGAGCTCTGATTTTGTCCAAAAAGTCAAGCAAGTTCAGGCTCCTGCCCAGCATAGCACACAGGTGTTTGCTGGTGTGTTTGTCAGCTGATGATGAGCCAATCCTTGTTAGAATGGTCCATGTGTGGCCTGTTAGAGCAATCCAGGATCAGCCTGGATGCATGAGAGGCAAAGGGTAAATCCTTTGCTGTTCTCCTCACCTGGTGCTTTGCTTTCTCCTGTCATTCTACCAGGCTGCTGATGGAGATCTCATGGAAGCAGTCACGTTCCTAACGGAGGACCCCGCTCCGGAGGCAGTGCAGAGCCCAGCTGCTGCAGAGCCATCCGCCTGGGAAGGGAGTGCAGTGGGCAAACTGCTCCCACAGGGTAAGCTTCACCTCTGCTCACCCCTGCAGCTTCATGTGTTTGTGAGAGCTCAAAGGGGAACCATCCATCCTCCCTGCTGCTGCCAGCAGTACATCCCTCCAGCTTCTGTTGTGGTGCATATCTTGCCAGTACTGATCACTTAGTAGTGTTTTCATAATGTTTGGAGGTGACATATCATAGTTAAAAAGCTGATGCTCCTGTCTCATTATTTCAAGAGCTCTGAACTGTTTCCTTAAGCTCTGAATTTGGCTGTAAGGAAATCTGGGTAGTGCACAGCTGCATGCTCTGCCCTGTTCTCCTCATCCAGCTCACTCAGTGGCTCCTAGGTTGCCTGGCATGATCTGAACAGGGGTTTCTGTTTAAAACCTAGGCTAGTAAAGTTTGCTTGTATTGATTGAAGAGCCATATTTGCGAAGTATGTTTCCTAGAATTTCCTCTTAAAGAGAATGTTTGCTGCTGGTGGTGGAAAACTGATCAGAATGCTGCCTCTACTTCTAGATGTTAGCACTGCCCCTGTCCCTCACAACCAAGACAACCTCTGCACAGCCAACACTGTCAGACCACTGGAATCACCAAAAGCTCCCTCTCCAGAAAGGGATGCAACTGAAAGGTCAGTGGAGCTGTAAATGCCCCCCCCCCCAGTTTGTTTTTCCCAGGTATCGTAAGTGGGTTCTGAAGCTGGTAACTAAAACTACCATGGATCACCTGCCAGGTGGACACCTACTTGCTGGAGGGGAGTTTGATTCCTGTAGCTCTTGTGAATCTTTGGGAGATGTTTTACAACACGGTGTTTATCTCTTGTGACAGACCACAGGACATCCATTCTGCTGAAAACAAAAACCGCTCCAAAAGGAAACGCTGTGAAGTCTGGGGAGAGAACCCCAAACAGAATGACTGGAGAAGAGCGGGTGACTGGCCTGTTGGAATGAAAAATATAGGAAATACGTGTTGGTTTAGTGCTGTTATACAGGTAACCTGCAAAAAAGTTCTCTTTTTCTAATATCAAACTTGCTGTGGTCTTGGAGTCAGAATGTTTCTCAGTTAGAAGTAAACATGCAGCAGTTCTGTGAGGGAGTCATCGTATGCAGATGAATGAATGTGACCCTGCTCAAACACAGAAACTTCTGGATTTATGTGATGTGACTTGTGGTGTGTTCTGGGCCTGTACAGAAAGAGCCAAAGAGCAGTTAAATAGGCTTTACTTAAAAATAGCTACAGATATAGAGAATCTGTGTGTCTGTATGCAGGGAGTTGTGCAGTGATGGCCAAGTGCCTGCTGAAATGACAGAAGCTTGCCTGGCAAAATGAACTGATAATTTAATTTTACTGCAGTTATTGTTGGCTCGATAACACGTGGTGTATCATATTTCAGTTAATGGAATACACTGGCATAGATACTTGGACAAATAAACAACAAGGCAGCATATATTATTAGTAATGACCTGAAGAAGAGACAATAGTAAGTGGAACTGAGCAGATTTGTCTCTCCTAACCATTTCACATCAGCAGAGAGATGTTAATCTTTTGTCTTCAGCTCTGAGAGGAAGTAAGAAAGCTGCAAATGAGTTCTTCCCACCATGGCTGGTTCTTGGGTGCTTTTCTGAGCCTGCCTGTGCAGAATAGAATGATTTTCCTAAAAGGTTTATATCTAGTCTAGAAATGACAGGATGGAATTTTGTCCTTGGGTGGGTACAAACATGCTGATGATCTCAAAGGTCTGTTCCAGCCTAGTTAATTCTCTGATTCTGTGCTGGTCCAGCAAGGGGCTGCTCACATTGCAAATGTGTGTTCAGTATCACAGGACCATTGGGAATGTGAAGTTTGCAAAAGAAACCTGTCAAGTCAGAGTGAAAACAGGGCATCAGATTGCAGTGAGTCCAATCTTTGCAGGTGCTGACTGAGCTTTACCTCTCCTTTCAGTCTCTGTTTCAGTTGCCAGAATTCCGGAGGCTGGTCCTTGGGTACTCCCTCCCACAGAATGTGCTTGAAAGTTGTCGTAGTCACACTGTAAGTTTTGATTCAGTAACACTGCCAAGTTTCCCTCTTTTGTGGTGTAGCATTCTGCTCTTTCTCTAACCAGATTTAATTTGGGGCCATCTGAGACCTGTGGCTTTAAAATAATTCGGCTACATTTAAGATAAATTTAGGAAATTCTCAAAGACAGAATGAGGATAGGGAAAAAAAAGAGCTGCTTCTTGTACCCCTGTCCTCTAGAGCCTTTAACTGCTTTGTGGGGAGATGTTTTTCCCATAAAACTTCTTTGGCAGCTCCAGATTACTCGTTGGTTTGCATGCATGGTAGAAGAACTGGTATTTGAGCCAGTGTGCTGCTGGTTGAGTACCTTTTTCGATATGTGCATATGGTGTTCAGTAGCACCAAGTTTTAAGATGGTGCTTTTTAGAGCTGCAGGAAGGCTTTGACTCTTCTTCTTTTTGCAATGCAGGGGAAAAGAAATATTGCATTCATGCAAGAACTTCAGTGTCTGTTTGCATTAATGCTGGGGACATGGCGTAAGTTTGTAGACCCTTCTGCAGCACTGGAGCTCTTGAGGGACGTGTTCAGATCAGCTGAACAACCGCAGGTAAAACCACATTGAAAAGCCTTTTGCTGTCTTCAAACCAGCAGTCACAGCCACAGCAGCCCCATTTTGCCTCATGCTGCTGGTACTTTCAGAGGCCTTTTCCCATGTTTGTCAGCCGACAAGCAGCTGTCCCTGTGTCATTAGAGCAGAATGTACATGTGTGCTAATTAACCAGCCAGCATAGCATGGCACTACCCAGTGCCATCTGCATAGTCGGGGAGCGATCACGATAATTTCCTCTGATCTAGTGTTCAGATAAGCAGAGTTCATTACCAGTCTAAATCAGCCCAGCACTTCAGTCTCACGTGGCTCAGCTGAGTGGGTACAGCAGTAGCAGTCAGGTTGTGTTCAGAGGGTCTGTGACACGAGCAGACTGGGGGAACACTTTCTGCTGGGTGTCACCACTGACTCTCCACTTTTGTCTCCCTTCTAGCAAGATGTGAGTGAATTTACGCACAAACTACTGGACTGGCTGGAGGATGCATTCCAGCTCACTGTGAATGTCACGTGAGTTCTGTGGGGTCTCGGGATTTTAACCTAAGGAGGGTTTTAATAAATGAGAGGACTTTATGTGAAAATTTTGAGCAAATGAGTGTTCTTTGTTTCCTGTGGATGAGCCTTGCTAAGCTTGAAATGTTGTGTCTGCATCTGCTGTTGGTGAGTATGGGACTTAACTCAATGTCAATGTGGCCTGCAGAGTAAATGCTTTTGAGGGAGCTCAGCAGCCCTGGTGAACAGAAAAGCTCTGGTAGTTTGAAACTTCCTTTCGGAAGCTGGCACCTTAACTTTTTTTTTCCACTCTTGCCGGTGTAAGTGTTACATTGTGCCTTGGAACATGAAAATTAATGAGGAGCTTCCTCTTTATTTAGTGCTTGGATAGAAAAATGTACTTTTGCCTGTAGGCCCCCAAGCAGAGCCTTAGATTATGACTTGGGGTTTTTTTGCAGCCTCCAGCTGCAAATCAAAGTGTGCTTTTGCTCTCTGAAACAGGAACCTTGGGGACAAATCCGAAAACCCAATGGTGCAGCTCTTCTACGGGACTTTCCTGACTGAAGGTGTCCATGAGGGTGAGTTGAGGCTTTGGTAGATTCAACTTTTTAACTCCTTTGAGTGTTTTGGAGTTAACCAGAATTTTTGTTCTCTTGAGTTAGCTCATGGTTTCTGTATGCTTTCCATCATCCAGGTAACACTTTTTCCAAGATTGAGACCTTTGGTCAGTATCCCCTTCAGGTAAATGGTTACCGGAACTTGAATGAGTGCTTGGAAGGAGCCATGGTGGAGGGAGAGATGGATGAGGCAACAGCATCTCAGTCAGTGAAGTATGGACAGGAGGTTAGTTTGACCTTTTTTGTCGAGCCTTTGGTTGCCTGCTGCAGAAAAGTGCTGCACACACAGAGCAGGACTACTCTGAAAACATTAAATGGCAACTGTGAGTGTTCTCTAAGAATTGAATATAAAACATTTTCTGGATACCTGGAATCTCATGTAAATGTCTGCTAGTGTTAGGTGGTTAGACACTAAGTGTGGTTAGACACTAAGTCTTTGCTGATTTATAAAGATGTGTTGTCCTATGTAAACAGTTCAAAGACTTTATTTTAAATTGCAGAGGTCAATGTCTGCCTCTGAATCAAGTGTGATCAAGTCTCTCTCTTTCTGTTGAAGCCTACCTGTACCTGAGTAGGGGGAGATCTACTGCCTCCATATTTTCGGAGGGTAAAAGTACAGTGCTTAACTCTATGGTATGCCATTTGGAATTTGTCTCTTTCTCCCTATTCTATTGTGTACAGTTTGGGGTTTTTCTTCTTGCTTTTGCTCTTATTTTCTGACTGTGATGATTTTTTTTAATCTCACTAATCACAAACCAGTCATAATAAACTTAGTTGCAGCAAGGTGAAGAAGCACAATTGCATTCAGCATCCTCTGTGTGTAAGGGCAGCAAAAGTTAGCTTGGAGAAAGACTGGGAAACAACATTGGCAAAGGCATCTGGTGTAGGCAGGGCAGAGAAGAGTATTTCTGTTCTATGAGAATGTCTGAAAATAGTGTTGCTGTGGTTTAAACTAGCAAAGGAGAAATGAAGTATTGAGCAGGGGAGCCCTGTTCTGACTCTGGACTCAAATGTTTGTTCTGGGTTTTCCTGGTTTCTGCCTGAAGCAGTTCAGGTTCATTTACAGGGGATGTGGGTGAAGCTGGTGTTGGCTGGCACTGGAGACAAAGGCACCTTGGAGCTCATCAGGCAGGTTCGTTACAATCCAAACTTTTTAGTTCCTCAAAATTCTTTCCCAAAATTAAGGGAAATTTGTTGTGAATCCGGGAAGAGCAAGAGGAAGTGTAAATTCAACTGAGAATTTTTCTTTCAGCATAACTCTTTGAAATAGTGTCTGAAGATACAGAAAGTAGCTAGGGGTCTTCTCTGAATCCCCTAAATCAAGTAGTTTGCAAGTAGACTGAGAGAGAATAAGGATTCTGGTCCTGCAGGAGGACTCCTGATTTGTTCATCACTGCATGTGATCTGCCTCAGGAAAGAACTCTCTTGGGGGGCTCCTAGATGATGTGCAGATTGTGTGTAGCCTCTGCCAATTTGTGAAATTCAGTGCTGGACTTAATAATCCATCAAGCCGGATGCATCAGGCAATGACAAGTAATGCTGAGAGCAATTATGAGGCTTTTTCACAGTAAAAATGTAAAATGGAAACATAAATTACTGACTTGTAAAATTTGGCTTTCTGACTAGTCACTCTGCGAACAAAACCTAATTCAGTGCTTAAAGACAGAGACTTTTAAATCAGCCTGAAATCATATAGGATCAGTCTAAAATGTGCCATTAGCAGTCATCTTAAAACATTTCCCTCTGGGGGCATTTCTGCTTTTGTTACAGCGCTGGTTTACAAAACTCCCACCAGTTCTGACCTTTGAACTCTCCCGATTTGAGTTCAATCAGTCACTAGGACAGCCAGAGAAAATTCACACCAAGCTAGAGTTTCCCCAGACTATATATATGGACAGGTGAGTTGTCCTGTTGTACGGTATGTTTAAAGCTATTGCTTCCTTATCAATAAAGAAATTAAAAAAGGTTGTTTGGGTGAGCAAGGAAAGATTCTAAAATATTTACAGAAGATTGTGGAGGTAAACAAATCTCACCTGGCAAACGGGGCTCTGTATTTCTGTTTAGGTACCTCTACTGCAATAAAGATCTTATTCAGATGAAAAGAGAGGAAATGAAGAGATTGAAGGAGAAAATGGTGACTCTGCAGCAGAAACTGGAAAGGTGAGTAGTCAGCTGGTTTTATTTTTATGCCCTCTGGAAGAGTGCAAGTGTTTCCTTTTAAATGAGCTTTCCAATAGCAGAGAAACTTGTAGGGGAAGGAGAAACAGCAGCATGTTTGTTCTGAAACATGGGGGAGAAGGAGGTGTATTTTCAAAAACAAACCTGTCTCTTCAATAGTTTCTGAATTTTACTGATACTGTTACAGGAATAAATTCTTTAAAGAGCAGAGTTGACACTGTTAGCTGCACTGGCAATGGAGGTGAGGAAGCCCAGTAGCACATTACAGAAAAAGTTGTTCTTATCTTGTCCCATGAGGTTTAAACCCATCTCATTCCTTCATTCATACAACACCTTGTATTTTTCCATAGGTACATGGAATATGGGTCTGGCCCAGCCCGCTTTCCACTGCCTGACATGCTGCAGTATGTGCTTGAGTTCATTGCTACAAAGCCAGCTGTGGCTGTTTCCTGTGCTCAGAGCTCTCAAACAACACTCCTGCACTCCCAAGCCAAGCCTGATGCTTTGGACGTGCTTTCACAGCCAAACGGGTCAGTAAAGAGAAATAAAAGGATGCACAGGACAACACTTCACCTCCCAGCTGGGAGGCAAATGGTCCCGGGTGGCATTTCAAAAGTGGGTTGTTTATCCGGGCCCTGGTGAACACGATGCTGTAATGGGCAAATGCTTGTGCGAGTAGTGGGTCCCTGCTTTGCTGGTTGTTTGGTTCTGTTGGTGTAAATAGAACACTGCATCTTGGTCCGTTCTTCCTCCTTGTCCAAAAGCATCCCTATATTCCTTGCCTAAGCAGGAGTTAAGAACTAAATTACGTGCTCTTCTTGGTTAGGCTACTCATTTTTTTGCTTCATTGACCAGTAAATTACAGCAATATTGGATTATTGTAACCCGGGCCAGCGTGGTTGATTTAACACTCTAAATTAAGCTGAGTAAACACTGAGTAAACACATTTCTTAGTAGTAATGGAAGGAATTTTTAGCATTGCTCATTGTGAATCTGAGCTTAGAGAGTTCTATAAGAACTTTCCTTACTATTTTTCCTATATTTTAGTTTGGTCTGTGGAGGCAGAAGCACATTTCAGTGTACTTGTTCTCTCTACATTTTATACTGCTCTGGAGTAATTTTTGTTTGGTTTATTTTTTCTTTTCCAAGAAAAGAAAACCTAGAGAAAGATTAAAAAACCTGCCCACTACTCTTGGATTTTGTTCCACAGCATACAAGAAAGGACCGATACTAGGACTGAAGATGAAGCTTTCTTTGTGGCAAATTCTTCACCGCAGCACAGCTCCAGTATGGAGCTCCAGCCTCCTGTTTCACCAGCAGAAGTGTGTGAACGTCCAGCTCCTCACGTGGTCTCCAAGGAAGAGCTGAACCTGGTTCAGACATGTCTGCAGCGATGGAGAAACGAGATCGAACAAGACGTGCAAGGTTGGCCCCAAATGCATTTGTAGTGATTTTCCTCCTGAATGCCTGCCTGGTTTCTCCTCTGTAGCTTTGCTGGATACAGCCTGAACTACAAATGATTTTGTCCCTGTTTGAGCTCTGGTGTTGAGTCTTTCTGATAGTCTCTGCATGGCTTCAAACTCTTTGAAGTGAAAGGAGCTAGCATAGCCTGATGAGTAGTCATTAATTTTTATGCATTTCTCTCATTGTTGGTGTTCTTGGCAGATCTGAAGGAGTCTATTGCCAGAATCAACCTGTCCATCGAACAAATGTACTGTGACCCTCTCCTCCAGCAGGTAGGAAATGCTGCTTCAGTACGTAAATATTAACCTAGTATTGCTGATCCTCATTTTTATTAGTAGATGTTGGTTTAAATCGCCCCCTTCACTGCATTTTTAAATTTCCAGTGATGAAGCAGAGAAAGATTTACTTATGAAGATCTTGTTTCTTCTTCCTTAAAAGTCAGTTTTCACATAGTAAGAAATTTATCAAATTGCTCAACTCTTGTGCCATGCTACACCTCCAAACATTCCCACTGTTTGTGTACAGAGGTCAGGCAGAATCAGTCCCTAGCTGCACATCTGAATGATGTCCATGTCACTTTGCAGGTTCCCTATCGTTTGCATGCAGTCCTGGTCCACGAGGGGCAAGCAAATGCTGGGCACTATTGGGCCTTCATATATGACCAGCCTCGGAAAAGATGGCTCAAGTACAATGACATCTCAGTGACAGAGTCCTCGTGGGAAGAGCTGGAGCGAGAGTCATTTGGAGGCTTGAGGAATGCCAGTGCCTACTGCCTGATGTACATCAGTGACCAGGTGTCCCGTGTTGGTGCAGGTACAGAGCCACAGCTGCTGGTTGATGAGATGTTTCTGTGCTGGTGTGTCTCCCTCTGGCCTGCATCATCATTATGTTCCTCAGCTTCTCCAGCACAGTTGTCTTTTGACAAAGCACAAAACTTCACCTCAGATAGGACTGAAATAATCTGCTTCATGCTTGATTCATTTCTAAATCCCTGATAGGGCTGAAAACTGCCAGGAGGAGCATCCAGGTGAGATTGGAAACAGCACCTCATGCGTGAATTACACGTGTAGAGGCTCACACTGCCCTTTTGCCACATTTAACGTGCACCTAGTGCTGGTGTTCCTCATTTTGATTTCTTATAATGTTTATATGGCAGCATTGGTTTTCTCAGGGTATGTAAAATGCCTCCTACTTTATCTCTCTCATTTTTATCACACTTCTGACTCGTTTGCTTCGTCTTTGATGATTCTGTTACACTGAATCTAAATGGACTCCCAGCCTTTCCCCGAGAGGTATTGCTATCTGAGTGGCTCAGACTTAGTGTGTTTGCAGTGCCAGTGTATAAATAGTTTTGTGAAGAAATTGCTGTGCACGTGGCTCCAGACATGGCAAACAGCTGTACAAGGACCCAATAATTTCACGCGTGGCTCATTTTGATGTAATAAATGGAAAGAAACAATGGAGAGCTGACATTTTGTTCATTGCTAAATGTGGCTGATGAGGATCTGGAGGTTGTTCTTTGTTTTCTTATGACAGTTCTGAAATGAACCCATGGCATGTTTTTTTCTCCTATTTAATGCAATTTTTTGTTGTTTTCTTAAAGCATTTTGCAAAGGGTGCATAAAAATATCTGCTGTAGAAAGTTGCCATTTGCTTTTGATAAATTTTAGGGCTTCTCCAAAGCTGATGCTGCTTGGGTTTTGTGCTGTTTTAAAAGTGAATGCTGAAGTAGATCTAAAAAGCACTTAGAAATATCAGTATGATACTCGTGCTAGAGAACCCATGCAGCCCTTATCTTTACCTGCTGTGCAGTGATGCAGGTGTGTCATCTCTGCCTGAGCTGTGAACTTTCCAGCTGTTGTCAGTTCAGTGCTGTTCCCTGTACAACTGGAGCCCTGGGGTCAGGATATGTCTGACCTGCATTAGCAGGCCCTGGTTCTGGAATTGCTCTGTGTAAATGCTGTCCAGTAGTAGAACAAAATGGGGGTTTGTTTTAGATAACTCTGTAGATTTATCTTTATTTTTGCACCTTTGCTTCTAGATCACCTTAAATTACAGAGCCAATAGAAAATTTGTCTTCTTTCCCCTTTTATCCCTCAGCCAATTTCCTTGTGGCTTCCCGTGATATTGTGTGTGTGCTTAGTCCCTAAGGGTGGTGCCTTGCCACAGTGTGTTTCCTTATGCCAGTCTTGCATTTCCTCCAGATGAGGATGAGGGCCTAGAGGCTAGACAGTTCCAGAAAGAAGTGGAAGCTTTGTCCCCAGAACTGAGACACTACATTCAGGAGGACAACTGGCGCCTGGAGCAGGAGGCAGAGGAGTGGGACGAGGAGCAATCTTGCAAGATTCCTCAGATGGAGCCTTCACCTACTTCTGAATTGCAGGACCTCTCCTCTGAGTCAGGACCAGGTAATCTCAGTCTGAATTTGCAAACCATGTCAGAACCAGGAACAGCCAGGTGGTCACCAGTACCACTGTGTTGAAGCCTTGCACAAACGTGTCAGAATGCAGGAGCAGGCGTGATTGAGGCAGCAAAGGCAGCTGCTGGAGGCTCTGCCCTGACAGTACCAAAGGCTATTCTGCTGGTTGTGCATGTGCATCCTTCCAAGCCTGTCCCCAGAAATGCTGTTTCCCATTCACTTAATCATCATGGGCTAATATCAGTTCATTTCCAGCTTTTTCTTTTTTTCATAAATATCGAGTGGACAAGTGCTGTTCTCTGGAGTGGGAAGCGTTACTTGGCAATCCCTGATGCCGTGTGCCATTCCCAGTGGAAAGGGGTACGCGCACGCTCGCGTGAAGTGCCTTCACCTCTGGGATGAAGGCAGCAGCTGTGTAAAACTGCATGGACAAGCTGCAAAACATTTTAGAACAAGAGAGAAAAAATCTTGCAGCTCTTGCTCACTGGTACCACACGTCTGTCCTGACAGAGCAATCATCAGTCTGTGAGCCGAGCGTGCACTCCCTGTCCTCGGAGCATGCCAGGATTGCCAAGGAGCAGACTGCCAAGGCCATTGCCAACACTGCCGATGCCTACGAGAAGAACGGTGTCGAGGCAGCTCTGTGCGAGGTAGGAGCTGAGCCTTGGCCCAAGAACCTACCCCTTCTTGTCTCCATATTATTCTTCTTGATAGACCTTGGCTTTTCCCATTTCTGTGAAGTTCTGTAGCTGTGCCACGTTTAGCTCGGTCCCCTTTGGCTTTCCTGTATTTTGCTTTGGATTTTCTTACTCTCTTTCTTCTTTTTCTTCTTGGCCACAGCACAAGGAGGTAGAGCCACTGAAGGCCCATCCAGAAGAAACATCCCCCACAGTTCAGGCAGAGCAGCCCCAGGACACTCAGGAAGCAGAGGCTGCTGCCCAAACTAGCTCACAGGTCTCTGAAGTGGAAATCCCCAGTGTGGGGAAGATTCCCGTTAGATCCGATGCAGATGGATATAATGAGGAGGTACAGATCTCAGTGCAGGGGTTAATTACTGCTGCTCGTTAGCCTGTAGCTTTGTAGTTAGCTGGCTTTGAGCTGCCCTAAGGGTGGGTGTCATAGTGTCTGTCATAGGAGCAATACCCTGTACGAAGTTAATTTTCCCACTGTGGAAGGGAAGGGGGACCACATTGTTCCATAATTCCATTTTTAAGTGTCATCAGAAAAGGAGCTCTGTAAGAGCACTCAATTTGTCAATCTGCATGTTGGTCAAAAGTCCTCTTTCTGGCACAACTGTATAAAAATTGATCCTACCTGTGTTAATTGCTTTACAAGTCTCTTTGCTGGCTTCAGTTACTGCTTTGTCCCCAGTCAAAGACCTTAATCCCAACAGCATAATTTACATACCCTGCCCACTGATTTTTTGGGGTCTGACTTTAACCATTCTCATACATGCTCAAGCAGTGTTTTCAAGTTCTCTCACAAGTTGGATTTCACACAAACACTGGGGCTGTCACTCCATGAGTAGGTTTGAGATTTCTTGTGTGTGTGATGTTGGCTCAAGGAACTGCTGCACCACAGGTTCTGCATTCATTTTACATGTCTTACGAACATTGAGTGGGACGTGGTGGGAACATGGCCAGCGTGCTTTACCTTCTCACTTGTTGAATTTAAAAATTCAAGGGTTTGGAGTGACCAACCTTGAGATCTTTAAATGCCTAAAAAAAAAGCCCAGCCTGTAAAGTGCATGTGATGGATAGAGTCAGTAGCATGCAAGTAACTCACAGCCCCAGTTATCACACCTGTACTCATACAATTTCCTTTAAACCTTGCCTTCTGAAAGTTTCTTCCATTCTTCACTATGTCGTCTCTTCTTTCCCTGTCTGTTGCTGTTTTCCTTGTTCCTGTTTGTGTCTGTTCTCCTGCTTTCGTGGTAGGTGATGCTGAGTCCAGCCATGCAAGGTGTCATCCTGGCTATTGCAAAAGCCCGCCAGACCTTTGATCGTGATGGGTCTGAAGCAGGGCTTGTTAAGGTATTGATTTGTTTGCTAAATCAAATAGTATGGATATCTGTTTTCCCAGAATAGAGAGTATGTGCCATATTGACAGATCAGGAAAGTAAAGGGAATGATTTGTGCAGGTTTTTTTCTAGTTAATGGCCTTTGACCTGCATTTCAGTTCCTGCTCTCTTACAGTGATGAGATATCCGTGGGTTCAAAAGAATTTTTAGAGCTTGTAAGAGAACGCCCTCCTCCTAAGACAAACAGAAACTTCCCTTTTTTCTACTTACTCTTTTAATACTGTAAAATTTGGTTTTTTGGTCCTGAACATTCTTTCTTACTGTGACCTCTGCTGTCAAAGATGTCCTCAAGAAATGTCTGTGTGAACAGAGGTTTGAAAGCATAACCACTGCTGAATGCTGAAGCTGGTGTTAGATTTTACAGGCAGGTAGATTTAACTAAAATTACCAGATAGAAAGAATCATCCGTGCTGGTAGTCTATGGGAATATAAATCACAAGATACTCCTGCACCTCCTACAGGTATAAGTGTGTCCCAGTCAATTTTGGCAGCCTGACCACTTGTCAGAGAGTTGCCAAATCGGTCTAAGCCAGCTGTACCCCCCCTCTCAAAGGCATTTACACACCCTGGCACTTTTGGAAGCTCATGCTTCACACGTGGGGTTTGACTGGCTGTGGGAGCCATTGGTTTAGAGCTGGGGTGTTGGTAGGCTTCCATTCACCACTGGAATATCACCAGCAGAGGAGGCTTGGTGTCACCATAGGAGTCCTTCCAAACAGGACAGGTTTGAGCTCCTGATGGCTGCTGTGGCATTCCCATGGGCAGACAGGTGGATCTATCAGTACATGTGTTCCATTGGCAGGCATTCCATGAGGAGTACTCCCGGCTGTACCTGCTTTCCAAAGAGACCCCAACCCCCCAGAACGACGCCCGGTTGCAGCACGTGCTCATCTACTTCCTGCAGAACAACGCTCCACAGCAGGTGGTGGAACGGACCCTTCTTGAGCAGTTTGCAGACAAAAACCTCAGCTATGATGAACGGTGAGTGCCCAGGATTCCAGGGTAGGCTTTTCCCACCTGGATGTGGCCGAGGGCACTGCTGTGATTTTTTTCTCCTTTCTGCTCACATGGAGCAGGTCCATCAGCATCATGAAGGTGGCACGGGCAAAGCTGAGTGAAATTGGTCCTGACGATGTTGACATGGAGGAGTACAAGGTAAGGGACCAGAGAGCTGCTTCTGATCCTTCACATTGTCCTAGCTGGCTCTGTCCAAATGGGGAACACAGCATGGAGTTGTGTGGCCAACACAGTGGTCTCTGCATGCCTGTTGGCAGTGGATGTCTGCAGGAGGGTGCTGAGGGAGAAGGAATTCAATGGAAATCTGAGCTGGGAGCAGTGTCTGCAGTTGGCTAAATTCATTTATGTGTCACTCATGAGAGACATTTAAATACTTCAAAGGGTAGAATTGGGGACCCCAAACTATGCATGTGAGTGTTGCAGGTGAGGCTGATGCTCTGCTTTCCTCCTCACAGAGATGGCACGAGGACTACAGCCTTTTTCGCAAGGTGTCCATTTACCTGCTGACAGGGTTGGAACTCTACCAGAATAGAAAGTAAGTTCCTCTAATTGTGTTTGGACAAGATAAGTTGTAGCTAAAAGTAAAGGCCACTTTACTAAATTTTTCTTTCTGAACCACAGTGGCCTGTGTTTGAGGCCAGTGGGAGCTTTTTTTGACCTGCTAATAGCTCTTCTTGAATCCACAATCAGGCTTGGTTAACAGTCTAAAAAATATGAGGCTGAGCTGCTGGCTGGCTGCCTGACAGTTTCTGAGAGTTTCCCCTAAGATCTCCCTTTGGGAAGTAGAGCTTTATATTCTATTTTCCAGAGATGGATTTGCAGGAATGATTGCCGTCACTTTGGGATTTTTCACCTTGAACTCCTGTATTAAAATGAAACTGCCTCAAAATGGATGTTACACTTTGTGTAACCACACACTTTGGAGCCCTCTAGACTTAAAGGGCCTTGGTTTCCTCCTTACCATTCTAGAACCTGTATTTTCCATAAGTGGTGCAGGCTTTCAGAAATTATTCCTGGATGGAAACAGAACTGAATTCTGAGCTGGTTTACAGTGACAAGCCACCAAATTCAGGTGGGCAAATCAACATGAGACATGACAAGAGCAGCTTAGAATTCCCCCTAATCCCTGTCAGCAGTTCTGTTTTCTCACGTGGAGCTTGAAATGTGAGGGACTGAAAAACACAACCTTCTGCCCTTCTTGGGGTTTCCTCTCATAGTGCAGCTCCTGGAGCAGTACTGAAAATGAACACAGAACAAACACGTTGCACATGAACTTGGTTTTAAGGGGCTCTGCCCAGACACTTGTTTGGCATTCTGGGCAAAAAAAGGAGCAGGAATGGCTTGACATGGGGCATGTTCATTTGTGCATTGGCAAGGAAATACAGCTTTTCCCATCGAGCCTGATGCTTCCAGCCAGGCTCAGCAGGAAAGGTTTCCTGAGCTGAGCCAAGGGAATGGCTCAGGGCCATGTAGTAGTCAAGACCCTGGCAGAGCCCAAGGCCTGCAGAGCTGACCCTCTTCTTCCAGGTACCAAGAGTCACTGACCTACCTGGTCTACGCCTACCAAAGCAACACCAAACTGCTGCTGAAGGGAACCAACCGAGGCGTGAGCGAGTCACTGATCGCCTTGTACAGAAGGAAGTGTCTCCTGGTTTGTATTGAGGAGCTCAGCATTCACTTTTGGAGAGGAGGGAAGGGAGCAGCCAGGGCACCGTGGTAGCCAAGACCAGTGTAACTGTTTCTGTTATGTCTATTGACATGATTCTGCCCCTTGCTGAGTGCCAGCAGCAATATGGAAAGCTAATAATAATCATAATTCAATTAAAGAATATGCTACACAGATTTCAACGGGATCTAGGCAAAGGCAGATCTGGATCTTGCTATTTTCAAACCAGAATTGTAAATAAGCTGTACACTCTCTATATACAGACACAGCAAATTGCATGTATGTGTAAGAATATATATATTTTCAAGTTTGCTTTTTATGGCGTGTCTCCCATGACTGAAAGTGGCTGTTCCACCACAACCTGGTGCTGTTAGTTCTTACTCTCTGCATGGCTGCCAGTGCAGGGCCCGAGCTGGGCCTTTCCTGGATGGTTATCCATGGTCCATGCTTGTTCTTTACAAGTCTGTCCCCAATTCTCCTTCCACCCTCAGAAGCTGAACGAGGTGGCAGCTTCTCTTTTTGTCAGCTGTGAAGAAGCTCATGTGTCAGAGGGTGTGAGCATCCTGAATGAGCTGATCATCCCCTGCATGCATCTCATGAACAACTTTGAGATCTCCAAAGAGGACCTGGATGCCATCGAGGTCATGAGAAACCGCTGGTGCTCCTATTTGGGACGAGAAGACATGGACGGTAGGAAATGTCATGTCACTGCTGTTCATGGGCAGGGTACTATCTGGATCTGAGCTGGGAAAGAATTAAAGGACCATCTAAAATTAAATTCCTGGTGTCTGCACTGCAGCCCATCAAGGCCCTTCTAATTGTGGGAGGAGAAATGCATTTGAATCACCTATTAAATCCCCTTACAGAAGAAATTAATCTTTTGCACTGAAACAAGCTACAGAAGGGTCCCTCATCCCTAAAATGAGACAGCTGATGTCCCAAGAATGGCTTAGAGTTCCCTTGAGGGACGTGGGTCTTCTGTTAGGGTTTCTCCCTGACTGGAGGTATCCAGGAATGGCAGGTGAATGCAGACATGCTTCGTGGCATGGCATGCTCCTCTTCAGGAGGTAGGAGTAGGTGTTATCAGATGGAATGGGGGAGTAAGTTTGGGGCATCTCTGCCTTCTGAAGAGGAGTTTGTCATTGTACAGCTGAATGTTGGTTCTGGACAGCTATTCTTGTTCTGTGTTTTCTTTTGGAGTCAGTCTCCATGACTCCCCTCAGGTCATTTCTCTTCGGACAAATTGGTCCTGACTTGCCTTAACCTGTGCATGAAGGTCTGGGGAGTCCCTGCAGAGTTTTTATCACTAACAGAGGGTAAACTTGGTGAAAGAAAATTATGCAAAAACACAGAGGTTTATTCTCAAAATACGGTTGTAAAAATTAATATTCGATAAATTTATCCCAGTTCTTGGGCCAGATGTGACAGCCTTTGCTTACACAGAAGGTTTTAAAGAACCAGAAGCTGAGTGCTCTCCCCTCCCAGGCCGAATGAGCTGGCTCGGGTGCTGCCTGCTCTTCTTCACCCCGTAGAGGCTGTGGTGTGTTGTGCACTCCACTGGCATCCGGGCACAGACCTGCACTGGGAGTGGACGGTCAGCTCAGCACGGGTGGGGTGTAGGATGTGAAGGCTCCTGTCCGGGGGGTGTAGGATGTGAAGGCTCTGTTCCCCTCAATTGCACAGTCAGTATTTGAGCATCACCCTGAAGCACACACCCTCTGACAGCCGAGACAGCCGCGCCTTTCCTGGGAAGCGCCATGTCTCAGTGGGACACGGCCCTGTCCTCAGGCAGCCAGGTGGCACCGGAGCTTCCCTCACGGGGCCCTGGGGAGGCGGGCAGGACACGAGCTGGGCGCGGCTGGTGCGAGGCCTCCCCTGCTCAGCAGCCGCTCGTCCCTGGGAAGGGCTGGGCGGCTCTCAGTGCGGGGAGAGGAGTCTGCAAAAGGCATCACAGCTCCTTAACTCAGGGTCCGGAGCCTTCTGCCATTTGCTGCCACTGACTGTTCCCTCCTTTCCTCCTTGACAGCAAAGCTGCAGATGAAGCTGGGTGAGCTGCTGCCCCGGCTGCTCGACGGCTCCACTGAGGTCATTGTGCTGAAAGAGCCCCCGAAGATCCGACCCAACTCCCCTTACGACCTGTGCAGCCGCTTTGCGGCCGTGATGGAGTCCATCCACGGGGCCTCAGCCGTGACGGTGAAATAGGCCGCTGGCCGTGCCGCGCTGCCGGCCTGCCCGGGGCCTCCGCCGGGTGCTGCTGGACTGGGGAGGAGAGGGGGCGGTTTGGATTCCAAGCTGTGTTCTTTGTAAATATGAGCAGATAAAAAGCAGTATTGCACTTGTGAGGCAGAACGTAAGGCAGTAACACGAAGGACCTGGACCACTGTTGTAGCAGCACCATGTGGCCCAATCGGGCTCCAGAGGTTCTTCTGTCCTGGCAACCTTCTAGATGCAGCCCCTGGGCCCGTGATGGCACAGGAGCCCAACTCTGCTCAGCACCGTGCGCTGTGGCTGGGCTGTCGGGCACTTTCACAGCTCCCTGAATGGCCACTGCCAGAGGTTGCATGTTCCAGTCCAGCCAGACTCCTGCTCACAGGAGCCTGGGCTGAGTGAGGAGGAGGAGGCAGCAAGGAGCAGTGGCTCGTGCTCTGCTGTGTGGGCAGTCATGCACACAGCTGCGTGTTGTGGTCAAGTCAAGCGGGCTTTTGCCTTTTGTACTCCAGCTGGCACCAGAAACCACGCAGGAGCCTTCCTTGAGGAGGCACAGGCAAATCCTGGCAGTGAGGAGCCAGGATGGGGCTGTGGGTTTGTGCCTTGCAGGAGCTGACTGGCTCAGGGCAATCACATCACCCCAAAGGATATTCCCCTCATGGCTGGAAGGCAAACTTCCTTCTCCCCTGGGTGGTGGGTCAGGGCTGGATTACTGTCAGTGACAACTGTGAGGGCTTCTATCAGCCGTTGGGTTGGTGGTGGGTGTTTGTGTTGACTTTGTTAACAAAGTGCCCTGTTGGCATTTCCTTTTGCAGTCGCCCTGTGCTTGCATTTGAGCTGCAGCAGTTGTAAGCCAAAAGTTCTGAGTCAGTGGAGGGGGATCCTGTTTTTTGGAACTATGCAGAGTTTTCTAATGGTGCAATAAAAGCATTTGTTCTATGTTAGAATGAAAAAGCTCCTTCCGTGTCTTTATTTCACTCTAGGGTTCTGCCTGAAGGTTCCCCCTGTAGAAAATGTGTTGCTATTGGCAGAGCTGCCCTAAGGTGGTTCCACCATCCTGTCAGGGGGTGTTTCCTCAGTATTTAGGAATAAACTGCTTGTGTGGGAGAATCTTGCACTCTCCTGGTGACTTTATGATGAAGTAGAACTGCCATTATCCACAGGCACTCTGGCTGCCAGTGTCCCAGCAGAGAGCCTCCTCAGGGAGCAGGGTGCTGCAGTGCCAGACTGCTTCTTTTTCAGCTTGTTTCCCCCATTGTTGTGACAGAGCAGTGGGATGAGGCCTTCAACTCACTGCTCAGGGTGCTTGACCTTCTATGAATGGAAACATGGAGCCCTTGAACAGAGCCCCCAGGCCATCACCCACCCGCAGGCACACTACCTCCTCCCAGCCAACACTTGGCATTGCCAGGCAGCTTTTGTGCACTTGCAAGCAGTAGGATGTGGTTTGGGAAGAGGAGAGCCCGTTTGTTCTGACTCACAAAACAGTGGCTTTGCCCTGGTCTTTGTGTTGCTGCCAGAAGCTGAATTGCCCAGCCCATGCCCAAAGTCTGCTTTAAGGAACCAGTGAAGAGTGTCAGGAGTACAGAGTGGTGCCAGGGAGATCATGGTATTTGGACTGGGCTGGACAGGAGTAGTGTTCCCAGGCTGGAAGCCTTTGCTCACTGTCCTGCCCTCCTGTTTCCCAAGGGAATTAGAGCCAAAACAGCCTCTCTGTGCTCCCTGGGTTGGTGAGCCCTCCTAGGGCAGCTGGCAGGGGTGCAGCTCCTTGGGAGGTGATGGCCAGGAACACTGCCCCTCAGTTCTATCTAGTTTGATTCTTTTTCAGGACTGAGAACCTGCCTCTTCCACTTCACTCTCAGCACCACCAACTCTATCCCCAGTCCTGCAGCATCAGAACTCTCAGGGATCACTGTTCCCTTTCCTTGCCCATCCACTCCTTCCTCTTCTTGAACTGAGCAAAGTGCAGGTTTCAAAATGGGACTTAGAGGGAGTGGACTTTGCTTCCCCCAGGAATGCCGCTGTCGGCTGGGCCTTCCTTGAGATGGGTCACGCGCCCACGGCTTTGAGCCTGCAGGGATTAAACCAGCGGTGAACTCAGTTTGCAACCAGTGCCGTAGCAGCGGGCAGGCCCCTGTCAGGACTCCGGGTGCTAATCCAGCCTGATGGTCCATGCTCTTGCTCACAGAGGTGTGTAATCAGCCTTTATTTTTACAGCTGAATCAGGAAAATGTGGAAGGAACAGTTGAGACCAGCAAAAATCCTTTCTTGCCTCTTGTGCGCAGGTAAATGATGCAGTCGAGGAACTTTTGACACAAAGGTCTGTGGCACTTATCGGCTTTACCATCTTAGCCATGAGAAGATGAGGCTTCTGCAGGGCACGTGGTCACTGCCATCCCACCTTTGCAGCGGGAGTAGAACATGGTGCTGCTTTGTCTCATTTTCCTCCTTCCCCTTTGTTTTCCATTTTTCTCTCTCTTTTCCTCCAATCTTTTCTGGACAGACCAAACCATAGCTGCAGCAGCAGTGCTGCCCCTTGCAACTCCCACCCTGCATCCCATCTCTCCAAGATACAGCTGCATGTTCAGAGCACAGACACACTGCCAATGGACACGATAATTTATTGCAAATACATCAGAGCGACACAGACATGCAAGGAAAGAGCTGCTGCACTGGGGCGCAGCATTAGCCACAACAGACTTGGCTATGGGGGACTCGCCAGGGATGCCAGCACAGTGTCCCCCATCAGTGATGGTACCATGGTGTCACCAGCAGTACAAAGTGCTGCCCGCTGCTTGTTGCCTTCCCACTCTTGCTTGATGAGTGCTGCGGGGAAATCTGCTGCTCCTTAACAGAGAAAAAGCGAAGCAGACATGCAGAGGAAGGAGAGAAACGTGCAGAGCTGCCATAGCAATTAGCAAATCATCCTGTGAAACAAGCAGGAGCCCTCCCTGCCACGGGAAGAGCCACTAGGAGCACAGGGCACAGCACCCTGGGGCCCTAGATGACCAAGTCTGCATTTTTGGGGTGCAGGTGGTGGCCCCCAGGCAGAGCTGGTGCGGCGGGGGCCTGGCGGCAGGCGGGGGCCAGCGGCGTGTCGGTGCTCGTGGGGCGGGCGCTGCAGGCAAGGAGCAGTCCAGCAGCGGCGAGGAAGACTCCAGCAAACCACCCCAGGAAGGTGGCCTGCCCAAACTCCCACCTGGGGACGATGTCAGGGACAGTCTCGTCCCAGAAGTCGAGGACGGTGTTGTAGGCGACCCAGGAGACCGGCACCAGGGTGGTGATGCCTGCCATGCCAAGCGTCGCTCCCCCGCCAAGCAGGAGCTGCCGCTTTCGCCCGGGTTTGTCCTCGCAGGTTCTCCAGCCCTCCAGCCCCAGGGCAGCAAGGAGACAGCCCAGCAGCCCCAGCCCGTTGGAGAGGCACATCAGGAGACGAGAGATGCGCAGCTCGGGGGGCAGCGCCAGGAAGGAGCCGTGGGCTTGGCATTCAACCACCCCCTCCTCCTGGGTGATGCAGACCTGCCAAAGCCCCATGTTCCATTCCTCCAGCTCGTTCAGATCCAGATTGAGGTTCTTCCAGAGTGGCACGAAGGTGGTGACGCAGGAGCTGATCCATCCGAGGAGAGCCAGCAGCATCCCCCCCCCCTGCGCCTTTGCCCACCAGCCCCCGGCCATGCTGTCGCCGCCCCGCTAACCTCTGGGCCCAGATTAGCCGCCCTGAGCGGCGGCCGCGGGCATTAACGCTTGTGGAGCAGCGTCCGCCCGGCCGCCGGCCGCGTCTGCCGCCCGGGGGGGCGAATTCAAGCCTGTTCCTCCAACGCCGGGGTGTGGCCACGGTCGTTTTTCAGCGGTTGTTGGTTTTTCCATGCTAAAAGGAGAGCCCGGCTCAGCAGGAAAAGCCGGGTGCATCCCCGCGGTAACTCCGGGCTGGGTCCCGCCACTGCCTCGCTGTGCCCAGGAGGGTTAAGCCAAAGCATGCAAATCCTCCGAGCCTTGGCCACCCCGGAGCGAGAGCCTTGGCAGGGAAAGCGATTCTCGGCAGCAGCAGCTCCAACCAGGGTCACGGCTGGCACCCTAGCACAAGATGCAGGCAGCAGAGAGCCGGCATCAGGCTTTTCTCAGGGGTCAGTGCCTCGGTTGGAGGCCCTGATCCTCATTCGGTCATTAATTAAATAAGCAAGGGAGCCTTTGAGAGCTGCGTTGAGAATGAGGATGTCCGAGGGAGGAAGCAGGTTGCAAATGGGCCCTTCTCGCAGGTGGGCATTGATCACCCTGTCCTGCCCCCAGCACTTCACCAGCAGATGCAACTCATGGTGCCTGTGTGTGAGGAAACTGTCTTGATAGGAGACACCCTGATGCAAACACAAAGCTGGGGAAAACCCATGTACAGCAGCTGGGTCCGGTGGAAGGTGTTCCTGTGGCAGGGGGTTGGAGCTGCACTGATCTTTGGGACCCTTTCCAACCCAAACCATTCTGGGATTCCATGAAAAGGATGAAAAGAAGGGTCAGAAAAATGCCAAGTTTGTGCTGGCACTGGGCTCCCATCCTCCCCCACGTGCGTAGCCTCCGCGGGGTCCAGCTTGCAGATTCATCTTCCCTGGGAGATTAGCGACTAATCTCTCCTTCATCCGCCGTCTTTCTTATCTGTATTGGGAGCCAGACTGGAAATTACTGAGTCCTGCTGGTCCCGGGGTCCAGCCCTGGTGAGTGTCTGGAGGATCTTTGCAGGGGGTTCCCACAAGGAGGAGGCGAAGGAGCACAGACCACGTTCAGCGTGGAAGCCCAGACCAGGCAGGAGAAAGGGGATGTTTTCCAGCCCTTGCTGACCATCCTGCTTCTGAGAGCAGACAGGGAGCATCATCCCAAGGGCAAGAGCAGGGAAATCCGCTGGGAAACCCCTCCTGCTCCTTCCCCCAGGCATTGGGGCACCTGCTCCTTCCGATTAAATCGTCTCAAGGTAATTGTGCCTGTCATTGAGACAGATTAACGGGTGACCTTCTGCCGCTGGAGCAGGATTGGCGGCCGCTACCGAGCTCCCAGTCCTTCTTTCCCTCCCACCGGCCAGGGTGGCACAGCCGGGCAGAGGATTCCCATCCACAACCGGTGGGAAGATGCCCGGCAGTGGCCGGGGCGCAGCGGGAGCCACAAGCCGAGAACGACGTCTGTTGGGCTGGCAGCCGCTCTGCCTGGACATGAGGTGGGTGTCTTCCGCGCCCAGGGATCTGGGGAGCCGGGAGGTTGGTCCGGGGAGTGACATCCTCCGTCGTCGCACTGAGGACCGCTGGTGCCGCTGCTCTGCAATGGCAGGGGATGCTCGGCGGAGGCAGAGCGCCAACACTCCCACCCCATCCCCACCCCGATCCCCGCAGGTCGCTGCGCTCCGGGTTGCGTTTCCAGGACCGTGACCTCCCGTCACGTCTCCCCACGGGCACCGGCTGGACTCAGCCTGTCCCGAGGAGCCCGGCTATGGGGTCTGCATCTCTCTCACAGGCTGTCCTTCCTCCGCACCTCGGGGCCATCCATTTCTGCTCGGAGCTTCTCAGAGAACCGGCAGCTACCACCACGGCCTGGAACAACCGTGGAACAGTGCCTTAGGCGCTCACCCAGAGCTTGCCGGCTGTCGGGGCTGCTTCCCACCGGAGACGAACGCCTCCTTCCCCGGCCTTGCAACGCAATTATGGCCCTTAATGGGCTTAGCCATCTGGAGCCAGCCCGCAGGCACCCCGGCACGGCTCCGGGGCTGGACACGCGTTGCTGGGCGAGGGGGGGCGCCCTGGCCCCCGGGGATGCGGAGAGGGGCCGGAGCCCCAAGCTGCTTTCCGTGTCCGAAGTAACTCCCCGCTTTGTCTCCCCCACGGCAGGACCCCGCGCCCAGCCCGGGGCTGAGCCCCCGCCGCGGCGCCGCCATGGTGCTCCCCTACGCCCGCAACAGCGGCGGCGCCGGCGGCTGGCTGGCCCCCGAGGAGCCCCGCGGCCGCAGCAACTCCATCCCCCCGGCGCAGACCCCCACGGCCAAGCACATGCTGGCCTACCTGCCCCGGCCACCCACCGACACCAGCCGCTACGGCACCTTCCCGCAGAAGGTATGGCTCGCGCCGGGGCTCCGGGGCATCCTCGGCACACGATGCCGCCGGGTGCTCGCGGTTGGTGTCGGAGGCGATTTCTCACCGACGGACTCCTTTCTCCCCCCGCAGCCCGATCTCCCGGCCGCCCCCGGGGCTCTGGTGGAGGACGGCGGGCAGAAAGCCGCCGCCACCGCTGCCAAGAGAGGCGCCCCGATGCCAAACTACCCGTCTGCGCCCCGTCACAGCGGCTTTGCCCCCGGTGAGCCGCCCCTGCCGCCGAGCCGCGGGAGCCTGACCACCCAGCAGCACCGCGGCCGGCCGTCCTGGTGCCCACCGCCTGCCCCGCAAGAGGCGGGCTCCCGCTTGTACCCGCTGCACGCGCTGAGCGTGGCCAACATCCCCAACTCGTCCCGCGGCAAGACCTCCGCCCGCAGCTCCACCGTCCCCACCCCGGAGGGGCTGCAGAGCCGGCGCTGCAAGCTGCTGGAGGAGGACAGCCCGATGGTCCAGGCCGGCAAGCGGCAGCGGCAGCGCTACGTGACAAAAGTGGGCAAGTGCCAGGTGAATCTGGGCAACATCCAGGACAAGAAGAGGTTCCTCTCAGACATCTTCACCACCATCGTAGACCTCAAGTACCGCTGGTTCCTCTTCGTCTTCATGATGTGCTACATCATCACCTGGGTGGTCTTTGGCTTCATCTACTTCTTGGACGCCTGGGTGCGGGGTGACGTTGGGCACCAGGGCGATCCCGAGTGGCAAGCATGCATCGAAAACGTGGATGGCTTTGTCTCCGCCTTGCTCCTCTCCGTGGAAAGCCAGCGGACCATTGGCTATGGCACTCGGATGGTGACAGCCAACTGTGCCGAGGGCGTCATCCTGCTGATAGCACAGTCCATCGTGGGCTCCATGATCGATGCCATGATGGTTGGCTGCATGTTCGTGAAGATCTCCCGGCCCAAGAAGCGTGCCCAGACCCTCATCTTCAGCAAGAACTGCGTCATCTCCCTCCGGGACGAGAAGCTCTGCCTGATGTTCCGTGTAGGGGACCTGCGGGAAAGCCACATGGTGGATGCCAAGATCCGGGCAAAGCTGATCAAGTCCCGTCAGACGGCCGAGGGGGAGTTCATCCCCCTGGAGCAGTCAGAACTGAACCTGGGCTACGACACAGGGGAGGACCGTCTGTTCCTGGTGGAGCCCCAGATCATCTGCCACGTCATCAACCGTCACAGCCCGTTCTGGGACATGTCGGCCGAGTCACTGCGCCGGGAGCAGTTTGAAATCATCATCATCCTCGAGGGCATCGTGGAAGCCACAGGCAAGTGGTCTCGAGGGGCCGGGGTGGAGAGGGGTGGCTGCCCGGGGGTTCTGGAGATGCTGGGCACACCTGGGCAAGAGAGGCTCGGGGTCAGAACGGTCTCTGGTGGGCCATGGGTGACCGGGGCTGGAGGCCCCTGGCAGGCAGCAGGGCACTCGCCGCGGCACCCGGCACAGCTCGGCCTGGTCTCGCGCAGGGATGACGTGCCAAGCCCGCACCTCCTACACGGAGGACGAGATCCTCTGGGGATACCGCTTTGAGCCCTGCATGTCCCTGGAGAAAGGCGCCTTCCAGGTGGACTACAGCCGCTTTGAGATGACCTTCGAGGTGCAGACGCCGGCGGCCAGCGCCAGGGAGCTGCACGAGCTGAAGGAGCTGGAGCAGCAGGAGCACTCCACGCTCAGCCTCTACTGGGACCACCTCCTGCAGCCCTGCGCGCTGCCGGGGCCCGGCGAGGACGCGCTGCTGGGGATGAGCGTGGCCGAGGGCGGCCGGGACCAGCCACCGCAGCGGGAATTCCCCGCCTGAGCCTGAGCGGGTGCCCCGCGCCAACAGTGCCATAGCCCACCCTCCTCTGTGGGGCTGAGCCCTTGTGCCCTCGCCCCGCTGTTCCCCCAGCTGCAGCCACAGGGCATTATTTTTGTTAAAAGTTGTTCTTTTGTAACAAGGAACACGAGGCGTAACTAGTGGGCAAGTAAAGGCTGCTTCTGACAAAACCACCCGACCACCGGCTGTGTTTATTCTGGGGAAACCCCGGGCGGGCTGGGCACAGCAGAGGCAGAGCCCAGAGCCCCCCAGGGCCATCAGCTCAGCCCTGCACCACCTCAGGGACCCTGACATAGCCCCGGGCCCCCCAGCACCCCAAACTCCCCTGCTCCCTGCCTGCCGTGTGCCCCAGGACTCACCCCAGCAGGGAAACATTGCACCGGGCTGGTGTTGTGAGAGCTTGGACACCGTGTAGTGGAATTAAATTAATAGCGTTACAGGAATGACATCACTGGAGTCACCTGCAGCACTTGGCAGGGCAGTGCCTGGGCCTTAGCCAGGGGCCTGGATTAAAAAAATCAATAAAATCTGTGTATGCAGGGTCTGGCTGGGCTGGAGACCCTCCCTGTAGCCCCCAGCCAGCCTTGGCTTGGGGGATGTTTCATGAGTTGCAGAACAGCCTTTTGGATTTAACCCCCTTTGTCCACCTTTGCTTTTCCTCTACCTACCTATCTTTGTATCTCCCCATCGAGTCTTGGGCCGGGTATTTTCTGACCCCACTGAAATCTGTCCTGCCAAAAGGGTGAGAAGGGAGGGGTGGAGCAGCTGTGGTGGCCCTGGGGCCGAGGTCAGCCCAGCACAGAAGGGATGGATGGGGGGTGTAATATAAACAAATACATCAGTGTCCCTATATACAGTGTAATAATATATACATCAGTGTCCCTATATACAGTGTAATATATACATCAATCAGTGTCCCTATATACAGTGTAATAATATATACATCAGTGTCCCTATATACAGTGTAGTATATACATCAATCAGTGTCCCTATATACAGTGTAATAATATATACATCAGTGTCCCTATATACAGTGTAGTATATACATCAATCAGTGTCCCTATATACAGTGTAATATATACATCAGTGTCCCTATATACAGTGTAATATATACATCAATCAGTGTCCCTATATACAGTGTAATAATATATACATCAGTGTCCCTATATACAGTGTAGTATATACATCAATCAGTGTCCCTATATACAGTGTAATATATACATCAGTGTCCCTATATACAGTGTAATATATACATCAATCAGTGTCCCTATATACAGTGTAATAATATATACATCAGTGTCCCTATATACAGTGTAATATATACATCAATCAGTGTCCCTATATACAGTGTAATAATATATACATCAGTGTCCCTATATACAGTGTAATATATACATCAATCAGTGTCCCTATATACAGTGTAATATATACATCAGTGTCCCTATATACAGTGTAATATATACATCAATCAGTGTCCCTATATACAGTGTAATATATACATCAGTGTCCCGACACCACACCCCCTCAGCCCCAGCCCGAACAAACATAAGCACAAGAAAAAGGTTAAAAAAAATAAAAGCTGCCAACGAGTGTTTGTAGGTGCAAAGTTAATAAGAGTCAATACACACGTTGATTCGATATAAAATCGTTATTTGCCTATTAAACAGTTGATTTACATATCATTAATATTCAAATGCAGGCCACTGGGTGAATGACAAACACAAACTCAGTTATCACACAGACAGCACGGGACACACCCGGGTCCCACCAAATCCAAGATTCCTGTCCCTGTCCCTGTCCCATTCCCTGTCCCTGTCCCATTCCTGTCCCTGTCCCATTCTCTGTCCCATTCCTGTCCCATTCCTGTCCCTGTCCCATTCCCTGTCCCTGTCCCATTCCTGTCCCTGTCCCATTCTCTGTCCCTGTCCCATTCCTGTCCCTGTCCCTGTCCCATTCCTGTCCCATTCACTGTCCCTGTCCCATTCCCTGTCCCTGTCCCATTCCTGTCCCATTCCTGTCCCTGTCCCATTCCCTGTCCCTGTCCCATTCCCTGTCCCTGTCCCTGTCCCATTCCTGTCCCTGTCCCATTCCTGTCCCTGTCTCATTCCTGTCCCATTCCCTGTCCCTGTCCCATTCCTGTCCCATTCCCTGTCCCTGTCCCATTCCTGTCCCTGTCCCATTCCCTGTCCCATTCCCTGTCCCTGTCTCATCCCTGTCCCATTCCCTGTCCCATTCCTGTCCCATTCCCTGTCCCCGCGGGGCCGCAGGTGTCGTTCCCCCTCCGGGGCGCCAGGAGTCGCTGCCGCCATTCCCGCCCGAGCACACCGCCTCCCTTGCGTCACTTCCGGCGCGTCGCGCTGACGGTATTTGTGTGCGACGCGGTGACGCGCAGAGCTCTCCGGCGGCGGCCGAGGTGGGAGCGGCGGGAGCGGCGGGAGCGGACTGGGAGCAGACTGGGACCGGAGCCCCCGCACCGAGCGGGACGAGCCCGCCACGCCCGGGGGGGAGTGGGCCCGAGCCCTGACGGCGACTCTCTCCGCAGCCTTGCCCCGGCTCACCCGTATGGCGCGGCCCTGAGGGGAGATGACCGACCAGGAGAACAACAACAGCATCTCCAGCAACCCCTTCGCCGCCCTCTTCGGCTCCGTCGCTGCCGCCAAGCACTTCGCCGCCGTCCAGAAGCAGCAGCAGCTGCGGCAGCTGACAGGTGGGGAGGTCGAGGCTGGCCTTGGGGCAGAGGCTGGCCCCTGGGCAGGGAGCGAGGCGGTCCGCCTGGGCAGGGGCTGTCCCCGAGACGCTGAGGGGTCTGTCCCCCTCGTCCGTCATGCAGGCGAGGAGACGTCCGTCAGCCAGGATGACTCCGACAACAGCGTCTCCGAGAGCCTGGATGACTGCGACTATTCGGTGGCCGAGATCAGCCGCTCATTCCGCTCGCAGCGAGAGCTCTGCGAGCAGCTCAACATCAACCACATGATCCAGAGGATCTTCCTCATCACCCTGGACAACAGTGAGCCCGGGAAGCCCCCGGTTTGGCAGGGGGGTGCGGTACAGGCTGGGGCAGCTCTGCGTGTGGGGTTTGTCTGACGTTGGAGGGGAGTGCTGGGAGGGGGCAGTGCCAGGTGCAGCAGCTGGGGCTGTGCTGGGGGCAGGTCCTGCCTGCAGGTTCCCCATCTATGCGGGTGGAACAGGTCCCTCTGCCCTTCCCAGGTGACCCCAGCATGAAGAGTGGGAATGGGATCCCGGCACGCTGTGTCTACCTGGAGGAAATGGCTGCAGACCTGGATGACCAGGACTGGCTGGACATGGACAATGTGGAGCAGGTAGGGACACCTTCCTGGGGCCATCTGCAGACTTTGGCCACCAGATTGAGTTTGTTTCCTCAGAATGTACATATGATGTATCCCAAATCCTCTTCCAAAACCTGGCATGAAGCTGGCACTCATTGTTTTGCTGGAAAAGTCCATGAAATTTTTGGGATATGAGACTAAGAAAAGTGTAGAATTTGTGGAATCCAACCCTTCCTCCGGGAGGCTGCAAGAGTTTGCTGCCCTGCAGGTCTGTGTGGATGGGAAAGGGAAGAAGAACCAGAGAACCCAGTCAATAGTGTCCACACACACTTTCATCTTCATTCGCAGCTGTATTAGTCGTTGCTGCTGAGGATTTTAGCGGAAATGGTTTCTGGAGGAGGTACTGTTATTCTATGAGGGACTGGAGGATTTGCTTAGGGCAGAAGCAGGTGAGGATTCTCTCTCCAGCACTCTGTTACTTAATAAGGGATAGAGAGAGCTCTTCCCAGCAGGAATCAGCTAGCCCGTGTGGTGTGGAGCTTCCCCCTCTGGAGGGATCAGCTCTGTGCTCGCTGTGTCACTGTACCCTGTCTCTGCTGGTGCCCAGGCCCTGTTCACCCGCCTGCTGCTGCCGGAGCCCGGGAGCCACTTGATCCACATGACCTCTGCCAGCACCCAGAACCTCTCTGCTGACCGCGACGCTGGGGAGAGGCAGATCCTGCACTACCTCTATGCCTGCTTCCACAGGGCACGGGAAGAGGTGGGCAAGGCTGCCGAGGAGGAAGGCAGCTCTGTCACCCAGCTCTGGAGTGACCGAGCTGAAGTTGTGGTGACCGGGGCCCCAACGCTGCCTTGTTCTCCTTGCTCAGATAACCAAGGTCCCGGAGAATCTCCTGCCCTTCGCAGTGCGCTGCCGCAACCTGACAGTGTCCAACACTCGTACTGTCCTCCTCACCCCGGAGATCTACGTCAACCAGAACGTGTATGAGCAGCTGGTGGACCTGATGCTGGAGACACTGAGAGGGGCACGTAAGTGCAGGCGGGTTGTGCCCTTGCCTCAGCATTGTGAGGCTGCCCTGGAGCATCGTGGAGTTGGGAAGCTTTGGCTCCCCTTGCTGCCAGAAGAGGGAGTTGTGTTTGGGTCGATTTGACTGTTGGAGCAGAGTGAGTAACAGCCTTGTGTCTCCTGCCAGAGTTTGAAGACATGACTGAGTTCCTCGAGGAGGTCATAGAAGCCTTAACGATGGACGAGGAGGTGCGCACATTTGGGGAGGTCATGATTCCCGTGTTTGACATTCTGTTGGGGAGAATCAAGGACCTGGACCTCTGCCAGATCCTGCTGTACACATACCTCGATGTGCTCCTCTACTTCACAAAGCAGAAGGACATAGCAAAGGTGGGTACCTTGGCTTAGGCAGGAGCTTTTTGCAGGGGCACATTTACAAGACCTGATCTGCAGAGGCCAAACCAGCAGTGTGGTGTAACAACACCCAGTGGGTGTAGTCATACCCCTCCCCTGCTTTCTCATAGCCTGTCACAAACCCATCAGTTTGTTAGGGTTTTTTGCTGGGATTTTGGACAACTGTCAATGTGTCGTGATGTGTTCCCCAGGTTTTTGCAGGCTACATCCAGCCCAAGGATCCCAGCAATGGACAGATGTACCAGAAGACTTTGCTTGGTGCAGTTTTAAATATCTCCTGCTTGTTGAAGACCCCTGGCGTGGTGGAGAACCACGGCTACTTTCTGAATCCATCCCGATCCAGCCCACAGGAGATTAAAGTGCAGGAATCCAACATCCATCAGGTGGGAGAAGCAGGGCAGTTCTGGTTCTTGCAGTGTTAGTGGCCTCTCATTGCCTGAGGGTTCAAGACATGGTATCGGGGCTTGAGTTCCAGCACTGGTTCAGGAATAGGCTGGCTTGCAACTAGGCACATTCCAAAACTGCTTTGAATTCTCCAGCTGGAGCATGGAAACAGTTTTGCCAGCTGCCTTGGGTGGTTGTAACCCAAGTCTTTGTGTCTTATCAAAGTTGTCTGAGCTTTTGGAAAAAGGGTGGGTGGTACTGGAGGAACAGACATCAGTAACTTGAGGTGCTACCTGGAGATCACCTACCTCAGGCGTTGCAGTCACCAGGGATTAGTTTTCAGTACTTGTCCTGTAATTAAAACACTAATTGATTTGCCAGTTGAGAAAGTGACAGGCAACATTCTCTCTCATTATACAAGTAAATTTCTTCCTTAGAGGAATACCACTAGGAATGTTCCAGTAGGTCAGGAGTGAAATATGAAGATGCAGGATATAAATGGAGTGAAATGCAGGACAGAGGTCCTCCCTGAGAGGGGCTTTCCCACTCAGGGGTTCTTTCAGGCTGTCAAAAATAGACGAAGACTTTTGGATTTATTCCATATGAGAACAAATTGTCTCAGCTGTGCTTTTGAGGACATCCCTAATGTTGTTTGCTGCCAGCCCCAGGATCTGACCTGCTTGTAACACGTGTGTGTGATGGATGATTCACCAGGCGTCCTGAGGAGCAGAACATGGTCTGGAGCCCGGAAAGGGTCTCATAGCAGTAATGTCAGAGAGATAAAAGAACAATCTCTAAGGATTCATTCAGCTGTGTTCTGTTTCCTCTAACAGTTCATGGCCCAGTTCCATGAGAAGATCTACCAGATGCTGAAGAACCTGTTGCAGTTGTCACCAGAGACGAAGCACAGGATTCTCTCCTGGCTGGGAAACTGCCTCCATGCGAATGCAGGCCGCACCAAAATTTGGGCTAACCAGATGCCAGAGATTTTCTTCCAGATGTACGCCTCAGATGCCTTCTTCCTCAACCTAGGGGCTGCCCTCCTGAAGCTGTGCCAGCCCTTCTGCAAACCCAGATCTCCAAAGCTGCTAACCTTCAACCCTACCTACTGTGCCCTGAAGGAGCTGAATGAAGAGGAGAGGAGGAGCAAGAACATACACATGAAAGGTACACCTAAGCATTGGAGACTAAGAGAATGGGAAAGGGGATCTCCTCAGGTCCCCACTTTACCCAGTAGTGCCCTCTCAGTGGGTGCCATTCTCAGGGGAGAATTAGAAGTGTGACTAGAGAGGAGCAAGAAGAGAGCTAAATACAAATAAATACAATGCCAGTATCACCAGGAGCCCTTTAGTGTCCTCAGGAGGGACCCTCTCAAGCCCTCTCCTCACCAGCACTGCTAGGTAGGACCTGATGCAAAGATGCTTTTCCTTACAGGTTTAGAAAAAGAAACATGTTTGATCCCTGCTGTGAGCGAGGAAGAGCCGCAGTTTGCGAACAGCTACAACCTGGTGACAGAAAACCTGGTGCTCACGCAGTATACCCTGCACTTGGGGTTTCACAGGTACTTGCTTTCACTTCCCCTAGGACTGTTTTCCAGCCATGTGCAGCTATAGACATTTCAGTAAATACTCTGAACACAGGGTGGCCAGCTGAGCTGCTGCTTGAACTTCAGCCTGACTGACTGCAGGAAGAAATTTTGCTCATGTTTTTGCTAGTCAGGATGGGTACACTCAGGCTTTAAACAATCATTGTGCATTTTGATTCTCAAATCCTCTTGGCCTTTCTGCCAGTGTTTTATCCTAATAAAGGAGTCTTACAGGCTCCATGTTAGTTATAGACACCAATAGCCAAGTGCTGGGTATTTGTAGGTTGCTCCATTCCCCCCTCTCCTTGGGGCAGGCACCTCCCTTCGCTACTAGAGAGCATCCAGGTGGCAGAGCACCTGCCCACTGGGAGTGACCTAAATGCCCTGGTAGCTGGGCTGTATGTGAAACAGCAATGTGAGTTAGCTGTCAGCTTCTAGGAGAGGATTTTCTGGACACTAAAACACTCTGTTTTGCACTACTTCCTTCTGCAAGTCGTTGCCTAGATACTGTGAGGTCATGGCTGATCCAAGCAGAGTCCCCTTCTGGTTTATTCTCTAAATATAGACATTGACAAAAAAGTTATTATGCAAGTGGCTTGTTGCTGGGAAACTGAAGTGTCACCTTGCAGGTGTCTCTGGGCTGTGTTGGATCCCTGACCTCAGTGACCCAAGGGAGCTCAGTGCTGCAGAGGGCTCTGCTGTGTCCCCAGGTCACTCTGAAGGTGCCATGGTCCCTCACAGGGTCTCATACCCATCCAGGTCCTGCCAAGCCTTTCCCCAAGGCTTCCCATTGCCAGAGCCCCAGACAGGGTACCCACAGGAAATTATCTGAATCCACAGCACTGAACAGTCTCCCACCGACTTCCGCATTGGTGCGGCAGGATGTCTGTCTGTCTGTCTCCTCAGCCCTTCCTTGCCTCCTTTCCCGGGCAGGTTGCACGACCAGATGGTAAAGATAAACCAAAGCCTTCACCGCCTGCAAGTGGCATGGCGAGAAGCTCAGCAGAGCTCCAGCCCAGCTGCTGACAGCCTCAGGGAGCAGTTTGAGCGCCTGATGACCATCTATCTCTCCACCAAGACGGCAATGACAGAACCACAGATGCTGCAGAACTGCCTGAACCTGCAGGTGTCCATGGCAGTGCTGCTGGTGCAGCTGGCTGTGGGGAACCAGGGGAGCGAGCCGCTGGAGCTGACCTTCCCACTGCCGGAGGTGGAGCACAGCGCACTGGCCTACGTGCCAGGTGAAGCCACGGGTGCTGCTGGGAGTCTGTGCCAACACCTGCCACACATGAGCACTGGAAGAACTGCCTGAGCAAATGCTTCCCTGTTCAGGGCAGGAGACAGTGCTACCACCAACATTGTGCAGAATATTCTCTCTGAAGAGGATCACTCTTAGAAAATTTGGGGCTATTTGAGGGACCATACTTAGGGTAGTGAAGCTGCTGACCTTTTAGAAGTCCTACTCATTGGCAAGTGGCAAATTCTACATTGATTTAGTGTTTTCTCTATGTGTAAACTCCTATTTCTGGGGCCTGCTTCAGGATTCTTCCCTTGGGGGTTGGGTAAAAGTGTGTCATCAGCAGACACATGCTGGATTCACCCCATAAGTGACCTGACTTGTGGGAGGGAAGAGAGGAAGTGAGTCCCAGGTGTTACTCATGCCATCAGGCTGGGCATCCTTCTCCATGGCAGGTTCTAATACAGCTCGTTAATTACCAACACTTAATCAGCATCAGGGTGGTGAGGGGAGAGTGGATGGGAGGCTGGAAAAGGGCAAGGTGAGCTGCCTGGGGAGGAGCTCAGCTACAATCTCTGCTTGCAGAGTTCTTTGCTGATAATTTGGGCGACTTCTTCATTTTCCTGCGGCGTTTTGCTGATGACATCTTGGAGACTTCTGCTGATTCCCTGGAGCACATCCTTCACTTTGTTACTGTTTTCATGGGTGATGTGGAGAGGTGGGTGCAGCCCTAAGTGCTTGTTGCAGAACACCTGGGGTGACCAAGCAAGTAGAAATTGCAGAGCTGTCTTGAGGCTTGGGTTGTGCGGCTGTGAGCAGGTTGATCTTTTTGAAACAGCTGAAATCTGCCTGCAGGAGGCACAGAGGGAGCAAAGGTGTGCCTGGAGGCCACAGGCTTCATGCAAGGTTCAGATGGGATTTGGTGCTTAAATATGTATGTTTGGTTGTATGATGCAGAAACATCAGCTATAGCCATTTTGTACTTGTTAAAGGGAGCTCCTGGGATTGATCTGTTGGGAGTGTCTCTATGATGTCCACTGAACAGAACTGAGTCGTTCTATCCATCTTCCTGATGAGACATCACCTTGCTTTCTGCATTTCTGCTGTTTGTTCATTTACATTCATGTGTAAATGCAGTGAGCTCCTGGTAGCAGCAGCTGCAGATGGAGATTTCCCATGGTAGGCAGCTCTCGTTGTTCCTGCTGTCTCTGGGAGATGGAGGCTGTAATTCTTCCTGGCAGTCCCCTGCAGCATCACCTGGGTTAGGTGGTTTGGCTTCTGACCTTAGTGCTTGGTGTTGGACAGCAGATGCAGCAGGAAAAGCACTTGGATTTGTGAGGTAAAAAGGAAGCAGGGCCATGGGCAGGAGGAAAACATCTGGGACAGCTGGTGAGGTTTGCTCGGGAGCTCCAGCTGACAAGCAGGTGTTGGGCTGTGAGTGGGAGAGCTGCTGTGGGAGGGGTGAGAGCAGCAGCTTGGCTGTTCCCACACCCTCTGGCCTCTGCCTGAGATTCCACTGTGGCATGGAGTCTGTACAAGTGAGTGCTGACCCCGGGCTGGCTTTACAGATGGTCTGCAGCAATCAGGCACTGAAGCATGGATGAGCACAGCTCCTGGAGTGATTCCTCAACAGCTCCATTCTGCACTATGGCCATGCCATCCTGGACGTGTTTTGTTTTCTCTTGCAGGATGAAAAATCCTCACCTGCGAGCCAAGCTGGCTGAAGTGTTGGAAGCTGTGATGCCTCACTTGGATCAGGCTCAGAACCCACTCGTCTCGAGTGTATTTCATCGCAAGCGAGTGTTCTGCTCTTACCAGCACGCTGCCCACCTGGCCGAGGCGCTCATCAAAGTCTTTGTGGATATTGAGTTCACGGGTAAGCACGGAGTGGGAAGAGTTGTGTTCCCTGGGTAGCACCTGTGGGGGACTGTCCACTTGAAAAGTTCTTTGGCTTGTGCCCAGGTGACCCACACCAGTTTGAACAGAAGTTCAACTACCGCCGTCCCATGTATCCCATCCTGAGGTACATGTGGGACACTGATTCCTACCGGGACAGCATAAAGGTGAGGCAAGAGCTGCATGTCTGAGTGTGCAGCTCACGTGGGGGGTCACATGGTTCCATGTCATGCCATTGAGGCTGTGCTGCAGAATTCGCTGTTCTCCCTTTCCTTGCAGGCCCTGGCTGATTATGCCTCAGAGAACCTGGAGGCAATGAATCCCCCTCTCTTCTTGCGCTTCCTTAACCTGCTCATGAATGATGCCATTTTCCTGTTGGATGAAGCCATACAGGTAGGGCTGAGCTCACGTTCCATCAGCATCACATAAACAAGTTCTCACTTCCTTGGTGCAATACTGACCTCCAGAACAGGGCCATCTTGCCTGGCCCTGCCTGGTGAGTCTGCAGTAGGTACGATGCAGGAAACAATCCCAAGATGACGTGGCCAATGCCCTGGGAGAAGGGGTGAAGGCAGGAGGAAGGGTCTGGGGCCCTGTCTGTGCATTACCCTTCCTTCCTTTGGGTTCAGGAGGCAGCTCAGAACCAAGAGGAGCAAAAGGGCTTTTTCAGATCCAACAGGAAGCACACTGGGAAATCTGCCTGTTCCTAATCTGGATACGCTCAAGCTTTAAACAATCACTGTGGGTTTTCACTCTCAAATCCCTGTGGCCTTTCTGCAAGTGTTTTATCCTAATAAAGGCCTTTTGTCTCCAGGCAGTTCTCCTTTAGGATTACAAGGGAATTCCAGGTGCCCTCATGTCCTTGGTGCATGTTGAATGTCTTTCCCCTCCTTTAAGATCTGCTGTTGCTGCTAGAAAGGGCTATTTTGAGGAGCTGTTATCTGCCAGAGAACTGATAGCTGGAACGCCAGCAGATAAGATGGGTGATACAGATGTTGCCCAACTGGTTTTGAGTGTTTCTGGACCTCCTTGGTGTCACCACCCACCCAAAAACTCCATGTGTTCTCTCTTGCAGTACCTCAGCAAGATCAAAGTTCAGCAGATTGAGAAGGACCGAGGCGAGTGGGACAGCTTGTCCCCGGAGGCTCGCCGCGAGAAGGAGTCCAGCCTGCAGATGTTTGGTCAGCTGGCGCGTTTCCACAACATCATGTCCAATGAAACCATTGGCACTCTGGCTTTCCTGACTTCAGGTAGGGAAAATGGCCCCTCCTGCCTGCCAAGGACCTAGAGAAGAGCCCTGCCAGGGAGTGAGCAGGCAAGAACTTGATTTCTGTGTGGTCAGATGAGGATGGAATTGCTGTGAACCTGCAAACTGCTGTTTTCCTTTCCAGAAATCAAGTCCCTATTTGTGCATCCTTTCCTTGCCGAGCGCATCATCTCCATGCTCAACTACTTCCTGCAACACCTGGTTGGGCCTAAAATGGGAGCTTTGAAGGTGAAGGATTTCAGTGAGTTCGACTTCAAGCCACAGCAGCTCGTGTCTGACATCTGCACCATCTACCTAAACCTTGGGTAGGTGACAAGGGGAGTGAGCCTGTCGGTGGCAGGAGCTATCTTGGTGATACTGGGAGAGAAATACTTAGTTACACTTGAGCTTTTCTTTAGCTTTGAGTTCTTTGCTATGGGAATGTGGCTGCTGTGGGGACTATTTTGCAGCCCTGATAAATGGGGATTCTTAAACCTTTCTCTCATGTAACCTGTGGTGCAGGGATGAAGAAAACTTCTGTGCCACAGTCCCCAAGGATGGCCGCTCCTACTCACCGACACTCTTTGCCCAGACCGTGCGGGTTCTGAAGAAGATTAACAAGCCTGGCAACATGATAGTGTCTTTTAGTAACCTGGCTGAGAGGATCAAGGTGAGCACTGGAGGGAATTTAACATACAAAAAAAGATGGAGCTGGTTCCCTGTGTCCTTTTCCCTCTGTGTATTGCTGCATCTTTGCTGTGGAGCTGGATTTCTGGGAGTGGAGCTTTGTCCAAGGTCCAGGTGGGGCAGCTGGGGTGTTCCCTGCCTGCAGGGACCTGTGAATGCTCCCTGGTTTTTAAAGAACAGGGAGGCAGAATCCCTCAAAGCCACGTGTGCTCCCTAGTCTCTTGCAGACCGGCAGCAGCAGGAAGAGGAGACATATGCAGATGCCTGTGATGAATTCCTGGATCCAATCATGAGCACTCTGATGTCAGACCCCGTGATCCTGCCCTCCTCCCGTGTAACTGTGGACCGATCGACTATAGCCCGACACCTCCTCAGGTGTGCAGCACAGCCCTCATACCTTGATACTTCTGGGAATCTATTTCATATATCCAGTGACTCTTCCTGGCCTGCCTTTTTTTTTTTTTTTTTTTAAATCATCTCTCCACCAGGAGTGTCCTAGTAATCTGCTTGATGTTTTATTTTTCAGCGATCAGACAGATCCTTTCAATCGCAGTCCCCTCACTATGGACCAGATCAGACCAAACACAGAGCTAAAAGAGAAGATCCAGAGATGGCTTGCAGAGAGGAAAAAGCAGAAGGAGGAGGAGCTGGAGGACACGCTGAACTAAAAGACAGGATCTCATCTCTAAACCTCCTCATCTCTAAACCTGGGCAAGATCACAGCCATGCAGGGGTAATGGCTGAAGCTGCCACTCTAATGATGACCACATTTAGTGCATTGCCACCACCTTTGGAGTCTCTCCTCAGACCTTCCCTGCCAGCTCTTCTTCTCTCTTTTCCTTTCAAGACTCTTTAATACTACAACTTTCCACTGCACTACAGCTTTGAGCCTCAGCCTCGGGAGAAGAACACAGCCTCCTCATGATGTGGTGCCCTGGCCCTCTATTACCTGCTCTTTGTGTTGGCCACGTTCTTTTCCAGCAACACCAAAAGCCTCCCTCTGTTCTGTGTTTAAACTGTAATCGTCTTTCACTTGGTGAAAGCAATGCCTCCAGCCGCTCCCAGAGTGGGATGGGGGAACAGGAGGGGGACGTTTTTCCAACTTGTATGTGCCAGAGTGTAGCAGGATTTACTTCCCCAGTGAGTGTTGGGAATGGCGGGCATTGGAAATTAAACATAGAGATCATCTTACAGCTAGTGGTGGAGGTGTGGCAGAGCCGGGAGCCGTAGAAAAGCCTCTTTGGGCCTGGTGCAGGGACCGGCGGGGTCTCGGCACTGCGCGGGTCTCGAACCCGCGGATCCGGCCCGGCCCCGCCCCGCCCCGCCCCGCGCACGTGGCCCGGGGTCCTGGCTGCGGGCTGGCCGCGGCGAACGCCGGGTGCAGGGAGCGGCGGTGACATTGAGCGCGCAGCGATGGCCAAGGCCGCACAGGGGCTCGTGCAGCGGCTCGTGCAGCGCGGCCCGGAGCTGCTCGGGGGTGAGGGACGGGACGGGGGCAGCGGGGAGGGAACAGGGTTGGAATGCGATGGGCTGAGCTGAGGGGAGCGACAACGGCCCGGGGGGAGCGGAGGGGAGGGGATGGGATGGGGAGCTGGGCTAAGGGCAGCGGAGCTGGCTCCCGGGAGGCCTCGCGGGCTCCCGCCGTTGGGAAAACACCGTCCGCTCCGGTCCCCCTCCTCGCAGCCGCCGTGACGTACTCGAAGCCGCGCTTGGCCACGTTCTGGTACTACGCCAAGGTGGAGCTGGCCCCGCCGACCCCCGCCGAGATTCCGCGGGCCATCGACAGCATGAAGGGCCTGGTCAGGGCTTTCCAGAGCGGGCGCCTGGCGCAGCTCACCGTCAAGGTACCGGCCGGGGCGGGATGCGATAGTGCCGAGGGACAGCTCCAACGGGAGCCTCCCAGCCACCCGGGAAATGCTCTGCTCCTGCCTTGGGAAGCAGTGGGAATTGTTGTCAACGACATATGAAGCTCATGGAATTCAGGGGCCCAGAGTTTAAAATGTTTTATTTTATTGGCTTTGCTTTAATTCTTTCCTGCCTGGACCAGGCTGTGATTGTCCCACTCTGGTTCCATCATTTTCTATCCCAGGGAAGGGAGAATCCATAGTTGGCTGAATGAGCCCAGCCTTCTGGATCAGCTGTGTCATTGGCTGGCCTTGAAATTAGTGTGTTTCCCCTGTGTGAGCTAAGAAATTATCCTTGAAAGGGCCTGTAAAAAGCCACGAACAACAGCTGACAGTGAACTTAATGTAGAACATCTCTGTGATGGGCCATGTTGAGGGGTGGCCGAACACAGCAAACACTGCTCCACTTCTGGGTTTTCACCTTGAGAACTGCTGGAGGGCTTGGATGTGGCACTGGGAGTGAGGGAGGAGCTGTTGTTGGAGTGTGGGATCTAACCAGTGGCTTTTTCCTTTCAGGATGCATTGAGGAATGGCCTGGTGGCCACAGAGGTGCTGATGTGGTTTTACATCGGGGAGATCATCGGCAAGGGCGGCCTCATTGGGTACAACGTGTGAACACTCCCCTCAGCAGTGCCAGCGGCGCCATGGTGCTGGGTCTGTAACGGGGTCTGCAACAATAAAACTAGGAGCCCATATCAAACTGTTGTCATCCTTGTCTGGCACTCTGACAGGTGCCAGCCTGTCCTGGGGGCAATGCTGCAGGGATGGCTCTTCAAAAGGAGTCTAAGGGCCAGGCCCAAGGGTGCCAGAGCTTCTTTAGTGACATCACTTTTGGTCACCAGAGCTCTGTTCATTCTGAGACACTCACTGTGCCCCAACTCTGGCTCCAGGGGAGGTCTGAGAGCCCCAAAATCATACAGGGGCTGCAAAGGGGAAACATTCCCTTTGTTCCTGAATGCACTTCCCATCAGCTACTGGGAATCAAAAGCAAATTCCAGGAATTTTGTACATTATCAAAAGCAATTTCCATGGCTCATTCCATAGAGAATGTAGCTCTTTTGGTTTGATGTCTGACTGGTGCAGTGGAAGCCTGTGTTAGTAAGCAGAGCTTTGCTGCATGTGTCACCTCAGCTCCTGCTGGCCAAAGGTTCTACCACCTTGCTCATTGTCAGCCAGCTCTTGCAGGGTTTTCTAGAAAACCTGGTGAATGCCCTGTGCTCTGACATGTTCAGAAAATAATTTGTAGTTCTCTGAAGCTAGCAGCCTGTTCTTACTGTCTTAGAAGATGGTTTTAGTCAGTATTGTTCCTTGTTGATACTGTTGTTATCTTGCTGCTCCTTTGCTCCTCTGGGCACTGTGTTGTGCACACCAGTGACCTGACAGGCCCCCAGCCCTCAGTGACCCCGCTGTCTCTGGTGTGACTGTGCCAGTAGCATGTCACTTGCTCCTCTCCCTGCAGCAGAACTGACCTTCTCAGCATGTCGTCCCAGCAGGATGCCTTGTGTGCTTCTGACAGGGAGTGCAGGTGAGCTCACACGCTCCAGATGTGGTAACCAGTAGGTTTTTCGTGGCATGGATGGAAACCTTTCCTTCTTCCTCGTTAAAAAGAAAGGTTCCTGCTCCAGCAGCTCTGGGTCACAACTGAGCACAGGTCACTTCCATGCCACAGATTGGAAAACCGAGGCTCAATGAACTCCCCAGCTTCTATGGGGGAGTCTGCAACAGGAGCAGTGACTGGACCTGTGCTTCCAGCCCGCTGCCCAGCCTGTGTCCTGTGTTTGCTTCTCCCACCAGCCTGGCCAGGACACCATGACTGCCTCGCATGGCTTTCCTCCTGGTGCTGCAGAGGGTTTTGTGGTTGCTCAGCCCCAGCAAACCTGACCAGGGCTGCAGCCAAATGGTCTGGCTGAGCAGGGGTGAAGCTGCCCCTCTCCACAAGCTTTTTGGTCCTATCATCCTGCCTTCACCCAGCAGGTACAGAGACCAGCGAGGGGAACGGGCCAGGCCCTGTTCTGAGATCCTGCAGCATATGTTCCTCAAGGAGAGGGATATGGGATGTAATGTGTTAGCTTGGAAGGAGGTTTCTGAACCCAAGAGAACCTCACTGAGAGCAAGGCTGTCTGATCTGGCTCCAAGACCTGCCTCTCATCTCTGACTTGTTCTTGTCTGCATGTGCCCTGCTCAAAACAGGTTCTGGTGGGCATTCAGGGGGCTGCGGCTCACACCAGCACTGACCTGGCAACAGCTTCAGTGGTAGGATGGGATTAAGCTTCACTAGTAAAGCATGGGAGAGCATAAAAATGTTCCTGTCCCTAGGGAGGAAGAAGCCATCTAATTTTAGTTCTTCTCCCTCAGCCCTGCAGCCACAGCAGAATCCCAGGCAGAAGCAGCAACTGTGACCCTCAAGGGCTCCAGCAGTTTGTTCATCCTCTCCAACACCAAAAGAGTGTCTGGCTGTCTCTCGGGGACAAACAGCCTTCCCCCTCCCGCCCCTCTCTCCTTCCCTGCCCTCAGCTGATGAACTTCGGAGGAAAAATGGGTATTTTGTGTCCCCAAGCAGAGGGATTTAAATCTTATCTGTGTGTTTGCAATGCTGTTCTCACAGAATACGGTGGACACCTGTTGGACGTTAACCCTGTTCTCTCTATGCTGTGCACGACGGGGTTGCCAGCCCGGTGCTATCGCCGTGACCTCCCTGGCGGGGGTGCCACCCAGCGGGACGCGGCACCGGCGGGACGCAGGGCCGCAGGCAGGACGCGGTCGGGGCCGGCAGGGTAGGGCGATGCCGCTCGCCCTCGGTACCACAGCTCGGGGCCGCGGTCCCACCGCAGGGAGCGGCTCGTCCCGGGCCGAGCACCGGAGGGTGTTGGCGGGGGCTGCGGGCTCTGCCGGGCCGGGCCCGGGGCCGCGCCCCGCGCACGGCCCGGCGCTGTGCAGGGGGCCGGCAGCAGCGCCTATGCCGTATGCGCGGTCCTGGGCGCGGGGCTCCTGCTCCCGCTCGGCATCGCCGTCGGGGTTATGAGGGTTGCTTGCGGCCCGATTATAAGTCAGGCAGGTTCCGGGGCTGGCTCTCGAGGAGCCCTGCGCCTGTATGGCACTGCGAGCTATGAGGGGCCGCGGAGGCCCGAGGCTGCGCTATCCAGGACGGGGGGCTGCACTAGGGCTCGGGCCTGGGGCCCTGCATATCGCTCAGCGTTATGCCGGGCAAACGCTGATTGAGCATGGCTTATTCATATGCCGG
>VWZV01016444.1:129096-255956 GCA_013397155.1 Irena cyanogastra | reverse complement strand
GCAGGATGGTAGAGCCCCACAACCTGCATGGCACCCGTCGTTATGCAGCGCCTCCGCGGGCCGGCGAAGCGCTATGCAGGGCGCGGGGTGCGGCCCGGCCCCGCTCTCTGGCTCGTCGCCTCTCAGTAAAGATGGCGCACAGCGGTCGGTGGCGCTTCCCCGCCCGGCCCGGCAGCGGCGGCTGGGGCCGCCGGGGCCCGGGGGGGTCCCGCCTACGAGTGCNGGGCGGGATGCGGTGCGCACACCCCGCCGCCGGGAGCGAGGTAGGATGGATGGGGTCGGGGGCCTCCCGGTGCGCCCCGGTGCCGAAGATGCTCGGCGGGGTGACGCGTCCTTCCCCGGGCGCGGGGGCTCGAGGGGGCTGGGCTGCCGGCCCCTCCTGCGGGCCCGGCGGTGGGTGTCGTGCACCGGCCCTCCCCCTTCTCCTCCTCCTCTTCCTCCCTTTCGCCGCTGTGGATGCCCCAGGCGGAGCTTGGGGCGGCGGGCCCGTTGCGAGAGGCCGTTCGCCGGTACTAGGAGCGCTGGCGCTCCTTTTTTTTTCTTTTTTCTTTTTTTTTAAGTTGCTTTTCTTCCTCCCTTCATATTTTTTTTAAGCCTTTCTAAGGCAGCCGGAGTGGGAGTGCGACAACAACCCACCTATTGACAGAACAGGGAAGACATGATGGGGGTGTGTTACTACGAGCTGCAGCGTTCCTTTCCCCCAGTTGTTTTGCATCGCTTCTTAGCGGCATCCTTGCGCCGGCAAGAGAATTCCCCAGGTCCTTTGTACCAGGAGGGCTTTATTGATTTTTGAAGGGCCAGCTCTGTCTCCTCCAGGCAGGTTGTCAGCTATAGGGTAGGTGAATCTATGTTTCTATTTTGTCTGTATAAAGACCAGTTGGTTTCCTTTTCCGTCACTGGCCGGAGCAGAATTCGTTAAAACACACATGAAAATACAGTTTTCCTGTATCTTTCTGGTCTGGTTTTGGCATTTTCTATTGGGTGCCGTAAAGTGGAGCTCTTTGCTCATGAGTGAACTGGAGGAATTCCTTGCCTGTAGAGTGGCACCTCCCGCGGGCCACGGTGCTGGAGGAACAGAGCTGAGCATGGGGATACTCCTGCGCTCACCTGTGCAGACTTTGGGGTGAGAGTCACACTGCTCTCATTAACACCATCATCTCAGGGGCTGCACTTTGGGATACTTCTCTTTTTTATTGTTTGCAGTAGACATGGCTTGATGGAATTCATGGTGTCCTCTGGGAAGCAGTTAATATCTCACCAGTGCTAATTCAGGGGTAGAAATGACTGAGATCTGGCTAACCAAGCTGACCACAGAGTTAATAACCCAGGAGGTTTTTCATGTGGGGGGAGGCAAGTTGCTTTGTTTCTTTTCCTTTTTTTTTTTTTTTTTCCCTGAGATGACATTGGGCTGTGGTTTGTTTAATTCTAGTTGTCTTCAAGTATATTTTTGCATCACAAAAAAGCCCTAAGACATATTTGAGATAACTTTTTGAGTTTGGCCTTTAGGGTATTTTTGCTTTAAAATAAAATAGCTTGAATGCCTTGCAGGTGTGACAGCTGATTAACACAGGGTCTCCTGGATTTTAAGAATTCTACTTATTACATCACTTTTCTATTTAGCTGCTAATAGCTTTTCCCTAATAACATTGCATACAGTAGAAAGTAATGATAAATATTGATTTGTGGCTTCATGTTTGTAGGTTCAGCTTTGCCTGACCCCTCATGAGCCAGGCAGAGGCAGACCCCAGGTGTTTTCCCTCACTCTGGATTTGCAGCATGGTACTCTTTGGCATACTCAGAGAGGATCCTCACAAACATTCAGATTGAGTTAACTCATCCGGTTGATTCCTTTCCTTTGGTGATGCTCAAGGAACAAAGTATTTTTGCATCAAAGGACATAGTTCTCCTGGCTGGTGACTTGTGCACTCGTCGTAGTCCTAGTGAAGATTACAGTCGCCAGAGGCTGCTTTTCTGTCTTGCAGTACAAGTTCTCTGTGAGGTGGGGGTGAGGGTGTGAAAAGAGCTCTGGCACATGTAGGAAGTCAGCACATGGGTGCTGCCTGTGGTCTCTCCAGAGGAGAGGGCAGCTGTGTGCAGTGCAGGAATGGTGCAGTTTCTGGTACCCACATGGTCGCCGCTCTGGGGGTGGTGTTCTTCTAGAAGGAGGCTTCCAGAAGACTGGCTTCATATTAGGCCTCACCATGTCCTCTCAGTAACTGCCTGGTGCTCATGCCATTCTACAGTCTTTAACCAAGTTGGCACTCCTCATCAGGAATAAACTGAGCAGTTGTTTTGAGGTCAGGAGCCAGTGGCAATCAGAGGAAGAAGCTGTGTTACCTTTTTCTGTACAACTTCTGCTCTGCATGCTTTTTTTTTCTACCTCATTCTTGTGTGCACTTGTGTAGGTACCAGTTGAAGTTGGGTATTACCACCAAGTTAGATGCAGGAGTAATGTTGTCCAGAGCAAGTATTAGACTCGGTCTTTCTCTTGTCTCCCTGGCAGTTTTGTAGTATATAGCAGACTGTATTTCACATTTAAAAGATACCTGAATTCTGGGGTGTCAGGGCATTCTCCTCAGATTCAGGTCACTTTGTACAAACCCTTGTCTTCTGCTGCAGCTCAGTGTTGCACTGAGTTATCTCGAAACCAGTTCACATTAAAGGAGCCACATTCTGATACTCAATTTTAACACCACAAGAGTTGCTGGGGGGACTTTTTGCACAGTGAAGCTGTAACTGGTTGAACAGTAGTGTTTGTACTGTGTACTGACCTTTCAGCTTCAGTGTGAGTGGCACTGTAGGAACAAGAAAAATAGGGTTGTGTTTTCTTGGTTCATTATGTCAATATTTGGTATAAAAGAAGCATAAATGTAGTTGTTAAATATCTGCTCTGCCTGTCAGTTTAGAGCTTCCTGCCCATCTGTGAAGGGGAATTGAAGATTTGGGACATAAAAGTTGAGAGTGTGCTGGATGCATGCTGACGGTTACCTCCATTAATCCGTATTGGCTGAAAGTTGCAGAAACTCAAGTTTGGCAGTTGGATGTGGTGATGATGTTGGTGTCCCTGGTAGCACTTCTGTGATTATACCTGGGGTGAAATGTTTTGTGAGGTGAGTGTTGGAGTTGTGGATGTTCACCAATGCCTGGTGTGTTTGGAAATGGTACTAGATCCATGTCCTGGGGGTAAGGATTAGCTTCTATACTGCCGCCAGGATCATGCCTGAGCTGGAAGTACAGATAATTTCTTCTGTTTGCCTAAAAATGTCCTCACATAGTGTTAGGCTGAATGATCGCTGTCAGACTGCTTGAGTGTTTAATGTGTGAGTTGGAGGTGTAGAGCCTTTCCTGTCACAGATAAGGTGGTCACTGCACGTGCACAGGGAGGGGACTGCTGTAGGTATTGATGTCTGACAACAGACACATGGTGAGGATGATGCAGATCATGGCCCGAGAGATGGAGGCTCTTTAGTGCACTTTCCCTTCCTGAACATTGGGGTGCTGCTTTGTCAGACATGTGAAAATAAAAGCACATCTTAACCGTTCCGGTGATGTTTCTCTTTCTGTGGTTTGGTCAGCTTTGTTCAGTGCTCCAAACCCTCAGAGGAGCAGTTTTGGGAAGTTTGTTAAGAATTTGGGAAACTTTTCAAATGAAAGGTGATGTGACTCGTGCCACTGGCACCAGCAGTGGGGCAGGTAAGGCAATTTCAGAACAGCAGCCGAGCGCTAGTGAGTTTGTTGCAGAGGCTTTTGGACATTGTGCTTCCGTCAGCTGGAAAGCTCCTGGGACAGACTTTCAACAGTGCTTGACCATGCACTTCTGTATTGGCACCTGAGTGCTGAACTGCAGGTTTCACAGCACTGTGTTGGAGAAAACAGGTAACTCCTCAAGTCAATGGTTCATCATTTCTCAGGAATGCCACAAAATTCCCAGAGCAAGGTTAGCTGTTCCCCCCAAGCTGAGCTACAGAGCATAGTTTGAATTTAGTACTGGTTCTTTAGGAATATATGTTTAGGAGTGAAAGATGAGTTTACCACCACAAAAGATTTTTTTAATGCATCCATACAGCAACTATGGAGCTTTTCTCTCACCATCTGCAAGCTGGATCTTTCTAGGTAGTGGTTTGACTGCCCCTCTTCTTTGGAAGTGATATTGAAAGCTTGTTGTGACCAGAATGAAAGTGTTTCAGGTGTTCTAATAAGCATTCCTCTGTATTCAGATTGGAAAGCATAAATCAGAACTTCTCATCCAGGCTGGAACCAGGACTCTGGCAAAGCAGATCTGAATGCTCAGTAACACGATTGTAATAGACTCACCCTGAGCCTTAGCCCTATAAAGAGCAATATATTCTTTCTAATTCTAAAAAAACCTGGACTTTGGAAGCTGCAGCCCTAATCACTATTGTATTGCCATGGGCGATGCCTGAGAGTACAGCTGTAGTGATGTAGTTTGGGGTTGTCATGTGGAGGTGACCAGGCCAAGAGCTGTTCTGTGATCTCAAGATGTTCTCTGTAGGTTGATGCTGCTCTGAGGTGAAGCCTCAGCAAAGTCTGTGCATCACTCCTGGTCAAAGCTTTAGTTGAATTAAACAGTGGAAGGATGAATGTCCCCTCATCTGAGTTGGTGCATGATGGTCATCCCAAGTGCTTAGCTGTTTATTATTGAAGTTGCGTCTCAAGTAGTGGCTTGGGAAGCATCTCCCTCGACTCCCAGCGGACTGTGCTCTGCTCTCAACACCTGGTGTTTGTCTCAGGGTTACTACCTGCCAACCTCCAAGGGTGTTTACTCTGCTGAAAGCAGAGGAGTCTGGTAGATGTTGTGCTGCAGTCACTAAGCAGGCGTCTGAATGAGCTTCTGAAAATAGCTTATCCCTTTCCAAGAAAGTGAGGTGCTGTCTGACTTGGTCCATGCCCAAGATGGGGAATGGGAAGTACAGCACTGGTCAGGTGACTCTTTTGTTAAATAAACTTTTTCAGGTGATGATTGGAGCAGCTGCATTGCTGGTTTAGAGCCCCATGCAACTTCACAGATCCATAGTGGTATCGTTTGTACTGTTATTCCTCAGACAGAGATCAGAACATCAGTTAGTGCCTGCAGGATAGTTTCTCCTTTGAAGGTAGATTTTCCTGTGAGATCTTTAAATGGAAATTCTTTGTAAAGTAGTATTGCTCAAGAGTATTGTGATAGACATTTGCTTGCAACTTCTCTGTTCTTTAGTAGCTGGGTTACTTCAGGAAAAGCCATTCTTTATCTGCACATAACTGAGGTTGAACCCAGTTGAGATAGTGTAATGTTTGAATGGGAAATATACGTGGAAGCTCTGCTGCCCACAGAGAGAGATCATCCCATGCCTGCTTGATTAGTCTTCATGTCTGGGACGAGGCAAGCCTTCCCTCATCCTTTAATTTATAATCCTTAGTGGCCTTTTTTGCATTTCATTATTCTTTTTCAGGTAAATGAGGCCATGTTCAAAATCTTTATGGTTTTTAATCACTCTCCATCTGTCATGACACTTCTGAAAAACTGTAGGGAGGCTGTTCCTGCCCAGTTTGCCTCAAAGCTGCATTTTGGCGTGTGAGGGCCAACTGAATGGTTTAGCCTGGCAAATGCTGAGTGATACTTAGTGGCTTTCTTAATCTTCTCTGACAGGTCACAGGTTTGCCTTCTCAGGTAGTGATATTGACCATTCTGAGGTGACCAATACACTCAGGAATGTCACCAAACACACAAACACAAGTGACGTATTGGTCATACTACTTGTGGTTGTAAATGAAGTAAAAGTGATCGTTTTGTGGAAGGAGCCTTTTTGCTGTAGATGCTTCTGGTGACTGGTTGGTAAGAAATGGAAAAAACGATAATTCCCAGGCTATTGGGCCAAAGCCAGTATTAATATATCACATTGGAAAAATAAGATAACAGAGCTCAGTTTGAAAATAATGCAAGTTGTAATAGTGGATTGACAGGTGATTGTCAAAAATATGGCAAATACTGATTTAGTAGCCAGAAAAAATAATAATAATGACTTTAAGACCCAGAATAACAAAATGAAGAAAAGATCTGTAGCAGCCACAGGAACTTGGAGGCCAGTGCAAGTCAGGAAATCGGGGAGCAGCTGATCCCTCAGCGTTTCTAAACCTGACTGTTCTTAGGTAGTTGTTATTTCTCCGTGTCTTCTGTGGGTTTCAGCCCACGTCTGTGTCCGCTGACAGCTTCTGCCCCTGTCAGGGCTGGAGACCCTTCTCTGCCAGGCCCAGGCAGGCAGTGCAGTGCGGTGCAGCGCTGGCGGCACAGCGATGTTTACATCCTGCCGGAGCCCACGTGCTCTGGAGCGGCGGGCAGGCGTGTCCGCCTTGATCCGCAGTGCTGGGAGCGGGCAGCTGGGCACTCCCTCAGCTGCTCTTGCTCCAGTCGCGGTGCTGCAGGACTGAAGTTTGGAAGCAATAGCTTCTCTCCTTCTGGGAATGGCCTTCAGGGGTTCTGTGTGATGCAAGATATGTCAGGCAGAAGCAATGTCTTCTGGCATAATTTTATTTCTTTTATGTTGCTTTATCATTGCTTTTTCTGGTTTTCTTGTCATCTCTGCTGCAAGTGCAAAGAGCAGATAGGCAGCAGGGATGTGAGGAGGGGCAGGGCCACCCCCTACTCCAGCAGGTGTATATGCTGGTGATGGCTTACAGCAATTAACTGCAGCCCAAGGGGGTAAATGTTGTATTTAACTGGCCAAAGCATTATCTGCATTGAGAACTTGGATGTCCACCTGGTCAGGGCATACTGTGTTTGAATTGTTTACACTGGGGCTCATCAGACACAAACCAGGCAGAAAATTTTGAGAAATACTGTGGTCTAAAGCCTTGCCCCTTTTTGTCTATCAGACTGTGATGTCACTAGCTGAGATGCTCTTCCTGATCTTCCCTGTAAGTAGATGAAGTAGGAATCTTATGTAAAAAGGATGAGGCAGAACACAAAGAAATGGTGTTACTTCTTTGTGCAGCTCACCTTCTTCTTTCACAGTCTTGTCCCTTTTCATTTACAGGATACTGTTCTTGCAGTACCTGCCCTTCTTAAAGCTTAGCAGCCACATTGCACAGTGCTTTGAAGGGATAAACAACAAGTGGCATGTCTGTTTCCAAAGTTCATATGAAAGTTAAGACTGGCCAACTAAATACTTGAGGTGAAAATGGATTAGGAAAGTGGAATGACATATAAACAAAAAGATGTCACCACACATTTGGGTGGCAGAACTGGATTGACACCTGCAGACTCCTGGTACACCTGCCTCACAGTGGACAGCAAGCCTTTAACCTCATGCCTTCTTCAGAGGAAAGAGCTTCACAGCAGAAGTCAGGTTTTCATCTCTCCTTAAGACCAAGTCTGAAGGGAATTAAAAAGAGAAGATTTACATAAGTTTGCAGGAAGCTGGGCTATGTTTGTACTAGAATAATACACACAGAAACACTTCTTTTGCTGGAGTGTGTCTTTAAGGTGGTTTGAATAATAGCTTACAGAAGGAAAGCTTTGTTGTTCGATATGAGCCGCAGATTTTATGCATTAAGGGTTTATTTCTGTATATATTTGTCATTTTTTTTTCCTGTAACTTTTTTTGATTGTTCCATAGCTGTAACCTGTAGTTTCTATGTATGTGTATATAAAAGTTGTATCTCCTTTTTAGCAATTCTTTGTTAGAAGAACAAATGTCGGTATCTTTTTTATGGAAAGAAAATCCTCTAGGATCCTTTTGTGCTTCAATGACAGTGGAGTTCATTTCAACATTAATATCCATGTCCTCAAACTTCCATGTGCTTTCTCATTGCAGGATGAACAGTTTTTAGGTTTTGGTTCAGATGAAGAAGTCAAAGTACGAAGTCCCACCAGGTCCCCCACAGGTAAGTTCAAGTTGCAGGATTGGGTGTTGGCTTTCTGTTTTCTTTTGTGATGATTTTGCTGTGCCTCTCCTGTTTGTTCCCCCAAATCTCATCCACCATAAAAGCCACACCGGTCTTTAGATTCAATGCAGTAAGTTTTGGATTCTCTATGTCTGATCTGTAAAGGAGCAGGGAAAGTTTTAGTAAAAGAGCTATACTGTTGAAACTAGTACTTGAAACCTCATGTCAGTGTTCTGGAGAGGCAGCTATTTAAAGAGTAAGGGTCTGAAACTGGTTTGACTATTGTAGTATCTTTCAGTAGACTCCTTACTGCCTGTGTTGTCAATAAATGCTCTCACCAGAGCACTCTGCTTTTCCACCATAATCATCTGCTCAGCTGAGCTTCAACAGCAAACTGTGGTGGAGCGCCTTGCTAGTGTGAGGGAAAATCCAGAACTGAAATAGCTGGGCTTGGTGAAGGTGCAGTGAAATGCATTGGTCAAGGTGAGTAATCAAGTCTTGTGCTTGATGGCTCCAAGTCAGTGGCAAGTATTAACTATGCTTCAAAACTAAAACCAGTTTTTAGTAAATAGTCTTTTATCAGCCTCATGTAGGTTTTTCTTGCTCTCTTGACCTCTCTCTTAGCAGTGCAGATGGATGGCACTTGAAAAGAAGGATTTTTTTTTCTTTTAACCAGCTGTGATCTGCTAAAAAAAAAAAAATCATGTGTTTAAAAGGTAGCATGTCCCCTTGAGAATTATTGCTCCCTCCCAACATGAGGTTGGTACTGGGCTTGTGCAATTGCATATATAATTGTTGGGAAAAGACTAGCTTGCATTTTTAAAAAAGTTATCTACATGGTATTTTATGTGGGAAAAGAGGTTTGTTGGGAAGGTACTCTCTACATGTAGTGATATTTTTATTTGTTGATTATCTGAAACGTTTTGGCAACATATGGGCAGCGTGACTGATACTGAGTGAATACTTATATGACCTGGGTGATGCTCATCCCACACTTGGAGAAATTTAATATGTTCCCTGCATTCTCTACTTCCCCCTCAGTTAAATCTAGTCCACGGAAACCTCGCGGGAGGCCCCGGAGCAGTTCTGACCGAAGTTCAGCTGTACTGTCAGACTCTTCATCAGTGTGTTCCCCTTCAAGCAAGTCTGAAACCACATCCATGGAGAAAGTAAAGAAGAAGGAGTCGAAGAATGGGGAAAAAAGACGAGGAAGACCTCCAACACTTACAAGTGTGAAGTTCAAATTGTCACAGGAGAAGGACACATCGGACATTCAGAAGGGCAGCAAAGAAGAAAAAGAGAGTCTGAAAAAAATCAAAAGATCACCATCCACTACATTTCAGCAAGCAACTAAAATCAAGAAATTAAGAACTAGTAAACTTTCCCCACTGAAATCTAAATTTAAGCCTGGGGCAAAACTTCAGATTGGGAGGAAGAGCGTTCAGATTGTGCGGAGGAGAGGCAGGCCACCATCCTCTGAACGTTTAAAGACTTCCTCAACTTTAGTCATAAACTCACAGCTGGAGAAGCCCCAGAGGATTCGCAAAGAAAAGGATGGCACACCGCCTCTCACAAAGGAAGAGAAAGCTGCTGTCAGACAGAGTCCACGCAGGATTAAACCTGTTAGGATTATACCTTCCACCAAAAGGACGGATGCTGCGATTGCTAAGCAACTCTTGCAGAGGGCTAAAAAGGGAGCACAAAAAAAGATTGAGAAAGAAGCAGCCAAACTGCAGGGCAGGAAGGGGAGAACCCAGCTCAAAAATATTCGACAGTTCATCATGCCGGTTGTGAGTGCAATCTCATCACGGATTATCAAAACACCCAAAAGGTTTATTGAGGATGAAGACTATGATCCTCCTATTAAAATATCCAGACTAGAATCCACACCAAACAGCAGGTTCAGCACTACGTCCTGTGGCTCCAGTGAAAAGTCCAGTGGTGCTTCTCAACATTCATCTCAGATGTCTTCAGATTCTTCACGGTCCAGCAGCCCCAGCGTGGATACATCCACAGACTCCCAGGCTTCTGAGGAGATGCAGATGCTTTCTGAGGAGCGAAGCAATACTCCAGAAGTTCACACTCCCCTGCCTGTTTCTCAGTCCCCTGAAAATGATAATGGTGATAGGAGAAATAGAAGGTTTTCAATAACAGAAAGAAGTTTTGGCCAGAGGACTGCAAAAAAGCTGTCAGCCTTACCAAGCATGCCGCAGCAGCAGTCCTCCTCCTCTCCTCCTCCCCCTTTGCTCACTCCTCCCCCACCGCTGCAGCCTGCTTCAAGCATCTCAGACCATACCCCTTGGCTTATGCCTCCAACCATACCGTTAGCCTCACCCTTTCTTCCTGCTTCTGCTGCGCCGATGCAAGAGAAACGAAAGTCAATTCTGCGAGAGCCAACATTTAGGTGGACCTCCCTAAAACATTCCAGGTCAGAGCCACAGTACTTCTCATCAGCAAAGTATGCCAAAGAGGGTCTTATTCGCAAACCGATATTTGATAACTTCAGACCCCCGCCGCTAACACCAGAGGATGTTGGCTTTGCATCTGGCTTCTCAACACCAGGTGCGACAGCTCCCACACGTCTCTTTTCACTTCACTCTGGTGCCAGGTTTGATATGCACAAGAGAAGTCCTCTGCTGCGAGCGCCACGATTCACACCAAGTGAGGCCCACTCCCGGATCTTTGAGTCTGTAACTTTGCCCTCGTCAGTCGGTCGTGCCACTACAGGGACCTCTGCCACAGGCACATCCTCTCGACGACGGAAGAGGAAAGCGTTCAGCCCCATCCGATCAGAACCCAGATCTCCTTCGCACTCCATGAGGACGAGGAGCGGAAGGCTTAGTACCTCTGACCTGACAACTGTCACCCCACAGTCTTCTGTCTCTTCCTCATTAACTAGTATTTCAGTTAGTTCTCTTGCCACTAGTGCCTTAAATTCAACTTTTACTTTTCCCTCCCATTCCCTATCACAGTCTGGGGAATCAGCAGAAAGAAGCCAGCGACCAAGGAAGCAGACAAGTGCTCCAGCAGAGCCTTTCTCATCTAGTAGCCCTACTCCTCTCTTCCCCTGGTTCACATCAAGTCCCCAGACAGAGAGAGGCAAAAACAAGGATAGGGCAGCAGAAGAGCACTCCAAAGATAAAGATGCTGACAAAGGCCTGGAGAAGGACAAGAGCAGAGAGAAAGACAGAGAGAGAGAAAAGGAGAACAAACGGGAGTCAAAGAAAGAGAAAAGGAGAAAAGGGTCAGAAATACAGAGTAGCACTGCTTTGTTTCCTGTAGGTAAAATGCCCAAAGAAAAAGTCAGCGAAGATGCTGCAGCATCATCGTCTGCCAAAAAAACTGCCGGGCGGAAGAAGTCTACAGCAGTAGATCCTACAGCAGATGTTTCCTCTGCTGCTCTGGTAGATGCAACAGCTGTCAAAACCAAAACATCCAAGAAAGGTAGAGGGGGGCTGGACAAATCAGACCTAGACGTCAGCCCCACTGTGCCATCTTTGGAGAAGGAAAAAGCTCTGCGTCTTTCTGCTCCTTCATCAAGCACTGTTAAACATTCTGCTTCCTCCATCAGTTCTATGTTGGCTCAAGCAGACAAACTGCCAATGACTGACAAGAGGGTAGCCAGTCTTCTGAAAAAGGCAAAAGCCCAGCTATACAAGATTGAGAAGAGCAAGTCCCTCAAACAAGCAGATCAGCCAAAAGCACAGGTACTCCTTTTCCCAAGTTGGGTTTTTTGCTAGAGTGCGTCTTACTTTGAGCTTGTCCTGAAAGTCATGAGTAGCTTTTGTATACTGAGCGTGAAGGATTAATGTACCAAGCTAAGCAGCTGGTAGTGCAACAGATGGCAAACGACCCAAAAACAAGAAGCCCTGGGCAGAAGCTGAGGGGAAGAGGGAGCTGTTGTGTAGTCAGCTCAGAGGGGAGCTGCATGCATTTTGGAGACCAGTACAGCATAGCTGCTTATTGGGTTTCTCTGAATATATCTAAGCAAAGCAATTACCTAGAGTAGTACTCGCTCTGAAAAGTGCGGTTCCAGCAAAACGCAGTGTCTGTCTTGGCCTCGAGGTTCCTTGGGGGCCCTCCTCGAGTGTAAAGTTGACTTCTGAAGGAAAGTTGTTTATTGATCTGTTTTTTAACTTTATGCAGTGGTCTCTCAGTTATAGGGGGAAGGAAGATCCATTGGAATTTTGCATCTGTTTTGGGGAACTGCTTCCTACCAGCTTCCTCTTTTCCCTCTACCCCACCCTAAAACCACCCTTTTCTGCAGTCCTCTTTACCTGCCAGAAAGGGAGGTGAAATACGTTTTCAGGGAATACTTTTTATTTAAACTTTTAGTTTTACTTTTCATAACAGCACTAGTCTTGAAAATCGCTAGTATGTATTTCAAATAGAGAAGCCTCCAGCTGTTTGCCTCTGAAATGAAGATGCCCATGCATCTGTATGACTGGCCTCGTGTAGCAGAAGCCCAGATTTTCACAGTTGCTTATTTGGGATAGTTCTTTCAGTGGGAGATATTCCAGAATCTTACCAAAACATGGAAAATTGCACTAAAATGCTCCATTTGTTTAGCACCTCAGTAAATCCAAGCCCTCCATCTGAAACATCAGCAGCTGCAAAGCTCTCGAACCGCCTCATCTGCTACTGGCTTCTGTTGGATCAGTCAGCACCAAATGCTACTCCAATTCCAGTGGACTCTGTTTTCTTTAATGTCAGTGCCTTGATAATATGGCTTCATGAGCAAGTTTGCTTTCCAGTAGTAGATGGAGACTTACCTTGTAATTCCAATTGAGTCAAAACTCTGGTTCTCTTGCATTTATCCTTTCTTGGATAACTGAGGCTCAGAAGGTTGAGTCTGTTTTTATCCCGATTCTTACAATCTGCAAGCTAGGATATAATTTGCTTAGAAGTCTCTATTACATGTTTCTCAATCTCATTTTGGTAACTTTCTTAGGAGTACTGTCTGCTCTCATGTTCTGAAATCTAGGGGCAAGAGAGTGATTCATCAGAAACATCGGTCCGAGGACCACGAATAAAACATGTTTGTAGGAGAGCAGCTGTTGCACTGGGCCGCAAGCGAGCAGTGTTTCCTGATGACATGCCCACTCTGAGTGCCTTACCATGGGAAGAGCGGGAGAAGATACTGTCTTCCATGGGGAATGATGGTGAGTTAGGATTTCTAGTTATCATTTGTGGGTCCATACAAAGTCAGCTTCTGTTGACTGCTTAAAATGAGGACTTCAAGTGATTAACAAGGGAAAGTATGTTAAAGAGCTCTGCGCTCTCTGTTACAGTGCCACTCAGACAGGGTTAATCCTTTAAGCTATTAGGAATTATGTTAAATACGTGTGTTCTGCACCAAACCTGTGTTCTGCCGAGGGGCACGTGTGCATATGCCTGTGTACACACGTGTATGCACACGTCTGTGTGGCTCTACAGATGAACTTAGTCTTCATGGGCTAAATTAGACACTCCTGAAACATTCTTTGGCATCAGAAAATTCACATTAGAAATGTTCTTTTGGTAGATAAGTCGTCGATAGCTGGCTCAGAAGAGGCTGAACCTCTTGCTCCACCTATCAAGCCCATTAAGCCAGTCACCAGAAACAAGGCACAGCAAGAACCTCCGGTGAAGAAGGGCCGGCGCTCCAGGCGCTGTGGGCAGTGTTCGGGCTGCCAGGTTCCAGAGGACTGTGGGGAATGCACTAACTGTCTAGACAAACCCAAGTTTGGTGGGCGCAATATAAAGAAGCAGTGCTGCAAGTAAGTGTGTCTGAGAAGCTGTTGAGCTAATCCTTGCTCTGAGTGGAGTAAGTGTACCCGCGCTCTGGGCCAGGAACAGCAGTGTCCTGGGCTTGGGCTGAGCTTGACCTGGTCTGCGGCTTGATCAAAGCAAGGGACTGTAAACAGTTTGAGTCAAGACCACAATGCAAGGTGCAGTAGTTATGAGCTCTTTCTCTGGAGTTCACTCCTGGTTTATTCTCAGTTTGATGGAAGTGGCAGAGTATTGGGGATTGTTTGGTGTAAGATCTGTGACTTTTGTTAGGTAGTACAGGATTTTGCAAGCAAGGCAATATGCGCATAAATATTTATCTCTTATTCTCCTAGATTGCATTCATGAAGAGCTTATGTTTTCAAGCTGGTGTTTATTTAGCTTATATACACTTTGTATATCAAAGGTGTCTCTGGATATCATGAAGAAATACCACTTTTCCATTATTTCTTCTGTCATTTTTTATACATATCACTTAGACTGAACCTTTTTCTTTTTTAATTGCTGTTATTAAATTGATTTTACTAGACTAGATAAACTGTCTGAAAAGGCACCAGCTAAAGTGGCACCAGTAGGTTGTTGGGGCATAAAAGCTATTTATAAGCCTGTTGTGAGAATTGCTGTGTGAGAACACTGCACACTGGAAGGAGTCTTGCTCTCAGGCTTTGGGCTGGGTTTCAGAGCCCTTAGCCCTGCTACAGGAATGGAGGTAGAAACAAAGCCTGGCCCAGTCTATGGAAGACATTTTATGCCAAGAATAAGACAAATAGGGAATAAAGTTGAATAAAGTTAGCAAAAGTCTTGGTCCCCTAATCCAGCCCCATGCCAAGAATACTTGGTTTTGTCTGAACAAAAGTAGTGTAAGTTTTGGTAATGTTATTTTCAGTTTTTGATATCGAGTATGTACAGACTGCCCTCTTAATGTCTGCATCTTTGTTCTGATATGTTCTTTCATGATATGTTCTTTCTTTTTAGAATGAGGAAATGTCAGAATCTACAGTGGATGCCTTCAAAAGCTTATCTCCAGAAGCAAGCTAAAGGTAGGCTAAAAGACTTACCTTGACTATAGGACAAGACTGAAGTTTTTCTTTTCATAGGTTTTGCTCTCTGTGCTGTTGTTTTAGCTACACTGAGCTTATAAAGGTTATTCTGCTGGGAGCAAACCTGCTTGCACTGTTGGTGGCAGGTGCAAGGGGCAGGAGAGGTGTGAGTACTGACAGACATTGTACATGCCAGTGTCTTTTACACCAGTACTGGACTGGTGATGACTGGACTGGTTTGTTTCCTTCCTTTTGCTTCCTTTTCCTTCCTCACAAAGTCTGCTTTCAGCTCTGAATCTGTGTTACTGCAGGAGGGTGTTGTTTATTGCTGTTGCAAAATAGGGGTCCTAGGTGTGAGAGAACATGGATTGAAGTACAAGCCAAGTTTATCTTTTGAGTACAATTTTTTCTTTTGTATGACAGAATGATAAAGTTCTGAATCAAAGTGTCTGTATCCTTGTTTTAAAAGAGCAGCAGATCATTTGAAGTCACACTATTTTGTTTGTGTTGCTTTATCTGTCCTTCTTTTTCTTAGCTGCAAAAAAGAAAGAGAAGAAATCCAAGACCAATGAGAAGAAAGAAAGCCATTCTGGAAAAAACCAGTTGGACTCTGGACAGAAACAAACTCCTCAGGCTGTTGTACCAAGAGAAGACAATTCTGGGAAGAAGAGCAATGAGCCTGCCCGTAAGCCTGTTGAGGAAAAGCATGAGGATGGGAATTCCTCTGTTCCTGTGTCAGAGCCCAAACAGGTCCCTGCATCTGGTACCAGAAAGACTGGCAAGCAGATGTTTCAGCCAGTCCAGCTCCCTCCTCCTCAGCCACCAAGCTCAGGACCTTTGAAAAAAGAAGCACCTAAACTTAGCACTTCTGAGCCCAAGAAAAAGCAGACTCCCCAGCCAGAAATAGGTAAATGGGACTATTTATCCTCAATATGTTTGAGTCATGTTAAGTAACAAAACTTCTAAAAGCTGGTGCATTTTAAATCTGATTAATGCTCTATGGTGTGTTGAAATCTCAGCAAATTATTTTGGAAATTTTGCTTAGAACTGGCTTCGTTTTTATTGAACCACAGTGCATGTTAGGGCAGGGAGAAAGATGGCTATCCTGGTTGGGACTCTTGAGCTGTGTAGTTGTGGCAGTCTTGAAGTGTACTTTCAGTATTGTTAAGTCTGTCAACTTCCCATTCTGAATGTGAAACCAGGAGGATGTAATCTTTTACTACAAAAGTATAGTCCACTATTGTATGTAGTGCAGAGCAGTGTGAACAGTCACCAGCCAGGCAGCTCTGGGATTTCTGTGGCTTTGCACCCACAGTGCTCCAGATTGTGAGCAGAGAAAATTCATCTTCTAGTCTTGCCTCAAAGAAACTGCTCCTAGCTGGGGAGGCACAGCCACAGAAGAGGGTGGAAAAGTTCTAGTCTAAAACTCATCGCACATTACCCAGCTGATTTTTTTCCCTTTTCTTCTCTACAGGTGGCTGTTAGTTACTTGAAATACTCATAATTTTTCCCCCCCTTCCTAGGCACAGAACAAAGCAAACAGAAAAAAATTGCTCCCCGTCCAACTTTCCCTGTGAAACAGAAACCAAAAGAAAAGGTGAATACTGTTTTTTATACAGTCAGTAAAGTCTCAAGCACCTGGAACTTCTGTCTAGAAAGTAGAACCATATTGCTTAAGCCTTTGCAGATTTTTTATTTGGTTCTTAAAGATGTTAGGTTTTCCCTTGTAGCAGTATGTGGATAGCAAAAAACATGGCCTATGCCTAAGATTCAGTTCAGATGTTACTTTGGTATCTAAGATTTGTGTGTTGGAGGGTGGAGGCTAGCTTTTCCATAAAAAATGCAACTACCTTTGTCTCAGAAATAGCTCGATCATGGAAAAAAAGAATTGTCTTAAGTAAACCCAGGGGAGAAGTGAGTAGAGCCTGTTTATACCCAGAGTTGCCCCACTGCATCCAAACACCAACCCATGCTCTGATGAAAGAACAATGTGATGGTAGAGCACATGGAATTAGGACTGTGCTTGCATATGGAACACTCTTAGGGAATGGTTTGTAGAATGGTCACTTCCCTGCAGCTTTGTAACACTCGTTAATTTTGTGCTGGTTTGGGGGTTTGTCTGTGAATTATTTATGATATTGGATGTAACTGCTGATTAAATTCTAAAGTCCAGAGTTGGGATTAATGCAGGCTCCTTTGCTTGACCAGGAAAAGCCCCCTCCTCTAAGCAAGCCAGAGAGCAGCACACTGAACTTGCTCAGCACTCTGACTAACGGCAGCAGTTCCAAGCAAAAGCCACCTACAGATGGAGTCCACAGAATCCGAGTGGATTTCAAGGTAGAGGACAAAATGTTTTAAGTATTTGAATGTCCCCTGGCTTTCAGACACTGGAACTAGAGTCCCCTGAAAGTGCTGGCAATAACTGCTGAGTTTGTGTGTCTGGTACCTTTCAATGGGAAGCGCAAAATAGGAGCCTCATGACAAGTCACTTGGTTGATTTTTAAAAGCTTGTTATGCCTTTTTTTTCTTATAATTAGAGTACTGGATGAAGAGACACTTAAAGCTTTAAAACCTTAACTGTCAATGTGTGAGGATGAGCAAGAAATTGAGGTTTATGAAGAATTATTCCATTAAGATGGAACTTTAAAACCTTACCACAACTTGAGCCAACAAGATTTGGGGAAAATGTTAGTAACTTGTAATTGACAACCTTTGGGGTATATCTGGGGTTTTAAAATGATAATTCATGTACATTTTTGAACAACAGTGTTGAAATAATAATAAAATATTTTCCTAATAATTTTTCAGTCCATCTATAAGTGTTGATACTGGAGATCATAGTGAGATCTCATAAGTGTTTTATACAAATATGGAGCTTTAATAAAGTACAATTCTTCTGAAATTTCACTTCTAGTAATACTTGTGCAATTGTGAAAAGCCTTATCCTGTTCCTCAGGTTTGCTTTCCCTAGGAGGAAGGCTCTAGCATGCCATTGAGTGCTCTCAGCAGGAACAGCACCGAGGTGTTACTCTCCCAGAATACACTGTAAAGTAGACTGAGGTAGAGGTTGAAATTATTTCAGTTTGAGGTGTCTTAATCACAGGCCCAGAACTGAACAGTGGCGTGAGCATTTTGTACTGATGTTGTATTGCCTTGTTCTGCATGGTGATGTGTCCTTTTGTACTTTCAGGAGGACTGTGAAGTGGAGAATGTTTGGGAGATGGGTGGGTTAGGCATCGTCACCTCAGTACCTATTACTCCCAGGGTGGTGTGTTTTCTCTGTGCCAGCAGTGGACATGTGGAGGTAAAGCATTGTGTTCTGCTGTTGATGACTTATTTGCAGCACTGTATTGTTACAAAAATAAATAAATAAAAATTATAATGACCTTAATCCAGAAGAAGTTAAAATAATACCTGTATATCTGTCCTTGCTAGAATTTATCCCAAGATACTAAAGTGCAAGGTATTTAAAATCAGTTTGGAAACCTCAACAGTGCTTTTTTTGGAGTTGTATGAGTTGAGCATATTTGAAAGCATCCATATCTCTAAATTTGGGAGCTGACCTCTGATGTAAAGCAGGAGCTTTGCTCTCTTTTAACCTGAAATAAGAAAGACTGCCCAATGGTGCTAAAAGAGTTTTAGGCAGCCTTGACTTTTCCAGGTGTGTCCATACCTGCCAAGAGCTGCAAACTGTTACAGAAACATAACTGGAAGGGTTCTGGTTCTGCCTTAAAGAGCTGGATTAAGATGTGTTGAATGCATTTCCAGGTTTAGATAGGTGCCTTCTCAGCATCTTCGGACCAGCTGACCTGGGTATTATTGCTCTAGGAAGGCCTGGGTTCTGATGAGTGGACTGGGGAAAAGGGGTTTGAGTTCTGGATGCATCAGTGCACTTGAGGTCCACGAAGGCCCTATGGGGCATGGAGCCATCTCCTTCTTAGTCAGAGGAAAGTCGGGGACAAATGATTCCCCAGGGGACATGTCCCCTGTCAGCCTGCAGTGTCTGTCTGCTCTGAGGATGATTGTTTTTCTGATATGACCACCCTTGTACAGGATACAGAGAAACTAGAAGATCTTTGTAATGCCAAAGTGGGCTGGACAGAGGGAGAGACTCTCTTGGCTCTGCATGTCCCTACTTCATGCACCAAGTGTGTCTTCTGGTGCAGTTGGCTTGTAGTACAGGGAGGAAGTGAGGGAGAGAGATCCTGAAGAGCCCTATAGGCCTTTATCAATGCACTTAGTTAACAGGCACCAGACTCCTGGTGGCTGTGAGGTGTCCAGTTGGTATTTGGTTACCTGAAATACAGAGTTTCCCTCCTAAAATCCTATTCTGTCAGTTGTAAAGCAGAATTCAAAATAGCTCGGAGCAGAATCGGGCTGGTTTGGGAACTTGGAGCAGCTTCTGCTTTGCTAAAACCAGCCTCTCCCCCCTTGCAGTTTGTATATTGCCAGGTCTGCTGTGAGCCCTTCCACAAGTTCTGCCTGGAGGAGAGTGAGCGGCCCCAGGAAGACCAGCTGGAGAACTGGTGCTGCCGTCGCTGCAAGTTCTGCCACGTCTGTGGGAGACAGCACCAGGCCACCAAGGTACCCCAAAACCACTGGGAGACCCAGCAGCACCCCCCTGCTCCCAGGGCTCTTCTGACTCCAGAGGTCAGCCAGCAAGCATGTGCCAGGAGCAGAGTCTCTGTGCGCTGGGGAGGAGGCCTCTTGAGTTGCTCCATTGCAGCTTCTTTCTCATGACCTGAATGGGGGATCCAGTAAAAAATGAAAAAGTCCAGAATTTTGCATCCCTTTGCAGGGTATCTTAACCAATGCTTTTTCCCCTTATTCCTGTAGCAGTTGCTGGAGTGTAACAAGTGCCGAAACAGCTATCACCCTGAGTGCCTGGGCCCAAACTACCCAACAAAACCCACCAAGAAAAAGAAAGTTTGGGTGAGAGATTTTAATTTCTTTTTTGGATAATTCATTTGTTGACTGATGGTAATGCCAGGGAGCAGAGCTCTGCAGGTGATTTGCTCTGATGCGGTTCCTCATCTCTTCAAGGCAAAGTGCCTGTTGCGTCAGAAGGTACATCTGGAAATTGTGAGGTGGCTGGTTGATAAGATGTTCCGAGAAAGCAGAATTGTTAGAGAGATTACCCCTTTTTTCAGTTGTAGTAAGTTGTAAGATCATAGTAAGTTTTTTGGTCACAGTCCCATAACATGGAAGAAGGTCTTTAAAATGGAAGTGTTTACTTTTTTAACAAACCTGTTGATACTGCTGTTGAGAGACAATTTGGATTAATTTGCTAATTTGTCTCTTCCAATCTTTTATTCTAAACAAGTGCCTGTAGTGTATTTGCTACTAAGACTTTGTGTGCATGTTTCTTTCTACAATGTACAAAGTTTGTTAAAATAGGACTCTGTATTTTAGATCAGAAGAAATGCCACAACTACATGTGTTTCAGGTGAGGGAAGGGGGATATTTTCTTCAGTGCAAATATGAAGGACAAAAAAACTATACTGTGACTTTGTTTAGTGTTTTTTCTTGTTGTATTGTCACCATCTTACCATGAAGGAAGTGAGCTTGGTTCTTTTCAGTGAAAGTGTCAGCATTTAAAACTCCTTGTTCTGTTGGGTAACATCTCTGCACTCATGAAATAATAAAAATTATGAAATGTGTTGAAAGCACAAAAACTGCAGGATAAAAGCAAGTAATTCTTGCCAAATGAATTCTTTTTCCAGATATGTACCAAATGCGTTCGCTGCAAGAGCTGTGGATCAACAACACCGGGCAAAGGGTGGGATGCACAGTGGTCTCATGACTTCTCCCTGTGTCATGATTGTGCCAAACTCTTTGCTAAAGGTACGTAAAGTTGTGATTCTTTACAGCAGGAGCTTCCTCAGCTGCTTGGGTTTGAATCAGCCAGTGTGAGTAGGGAGAGGGCTAGCATGGCACCTGAACTTGGCACGGTCCAGGCAGCAATGCAGGCTGATTGTGGTCGAGCCTGAAAGTACACATAACAATTCAGAGCCAGGATCTTACACTGTGCAGTGGCTCACCGAAGTCACCACTGCTTTATTGTCAGAGTTTGGGGCTTTCAGCATGTAAACACTATTCCTTATAAAGGAATTATTACACACCTATTGGCCCAAGGTTTCAAATAGCAGTTGAGGAAAAGACATTTTAAAATACTTTTGACTTAAAAGAAATTTTAAAATAAAATTTCTATTGTAAAGCGGTTGTTCCTTGTGTTAGTTGCTGTACATGATGCTTTTGAACCTCAGAGGGCATTCTGAGGAAGAATCTTAGGATAGAAAGTCTTGAATGTTCCGCCTAATTTCTTGCCTATGTGTCATCTTCGTCCTTTCATTTTGCTCTTGCATATAGTATTTTGTTATGTCTTGCCATGCCCAAAAAATGGCTGTCCAGCCATGAAATTCTAAAGTAGTTGGTGGTCTTCCAAAGTTATTTCTTGTAGCCTTGTAACAGTAGAGGGAGCTGTGCTGACAGTTTACTGGGAGGGGTGTTTGTAGCTGCTTTCTTAGCACACCAGTAAGTAATCACACAGCCTTTAAGGTGTGTTTGGAATCCGGACTTCTGATAAGATCCCATTTTATTTGCAGGAAATTTTTGTCCTCTTTGTGACAAATGCTACGATGATGATGACTACGAGAGTAAGATGATGCAGTGTGGGAAATGCGACCGCTGGGTCCACTCCAAATGTGAAAATCTTTCTGGTAAGGAAATCCTCGTCCCCTCAGTACTGAAGAACATGGGGTGGTGATTAGACCGAAGCAGTAAGGTCTTGGACCTTTCTACTAGAGTGTTACTTTGACACACTCACCTGCTGTCACCTACCTGAAAAATGACAGAGTAGAGTGACAATAGGTAAACCAGTGCTAATACCAATGACATCCTGAAAGCACAGGACTTTCCTCAAAGCAGTGTCCCTCAATTAGCTGTACAAGAGGCTTTTGTTACATGAAAAGTGTCAGTTAGGGAGTAAGTACAAGGCAGGGATTTTTCCCTGTATCCTTCGGTAAAGCAATTCAGATGGTTATCTTGTCTTCTTTTATCTCCAGATGAAATGTATGAGATACTCTCCAACTTGCCTGAGAGCGTTGCATACACCTGCATTAACTGTACAGAGCAGCATCCTGCAGAATGGCGTCTGGCACTGGAAAAGGAGCTGCAGATTTCCTTGAAGCAGGTTTTAACAGCCCTGTTGAATTCCAGAACCACCAGCCACTTACTGCGGTATCGACAGGTAAACTGGAGCCTGCGCCCTGTTGGTCTCACTCTGCCTTGAAGTGTACGTGGCATTCAGTTGAGTTGTTGAGGTGTTGCTGTGCCTCATACTGCAGAAGTGTCTGCACTGTACTTGGAACAATGTGTGCTGTGATTTATTATATTTTTTCTTTCTTTTGTTCGTTCCTTTGGAGGGAGAGAAGTGGATATCTGTGATACAACTTGTAAACCTGAAAGAAAAATAGGGTAAAGTTCTTCAAGGAATGGGAGGATTTAGCTCTGTGATGATGAAGGTGCTTTTCTGCACCTTCATCAGACAGAAGAACAGGATCTTTGTCATGAAATACTCACTCAGTAATAAGACTTCTGAGCAATGAGTTTGACCCTTATGCCTGATGGTTCTTGCCTGAAGGTGCACCTTACAGGTCTCAGCAGAAAGCTGGTTAAGAGCTTTTCTTTGTTGCCCCTACATTTTGGATGGAAATGCAGAACTCGGGTCTCCTTTCCTTCGAATTAGCGAGAATCTTTGGACCAATAAATGGGCTTGGGAGTGTATCATCAGGATCAGCTGCATTTCAATAGTTAACATTCCTCTGTCTGCTTGCTGATGTTCACAGGCAGCAAAACCACCTGATTTAAATCCTGAGACAGAAGAGAGTATCCCATCCAGAAGCTCTCCTGAGGGTCCCGATCCTCCTGTCCTAACAGAAGTCAGTAAACAGGAGGAGCAGCAACCTCTGGATCTGGAAGGAGTGAAAAGAAAAATGGATCAAGGAAGTTACACTTCTGTGGTATGTCAAAAGTTGTCATGTTCCACTCTGTTACTAGACACTGTGAATTGCTTTATCACATATAGTGTTCATAGCTGAGCAGTCAGCTGAAGTGAATGGTTGTGGGTATAGCAGCTCTGCCAGCCAGTTTACAAATGTAGAGGTCTTCTTGCTTCTTGACAGCCAAATTCCCTTTCTGCTTCTAAGTCGATGCTCTGGTTCAATCTTACAGTCATCTGAATGTTCACTTGAACATTGTCTTAAAAAATTAGTGGGTGATACAGCTGTGCAAAAGACAATCCTGTTAATGTGAAGTTTTGTGGATTTCTTATAGTTGGATTTTAGTGATGACATCGTGAAGATAATTCAAGCAGCCATTAATGCCGATGGCGGGCAGCCAGAGATTAAGAAAGCCAACAGCATGGTCAAGTCCTTCTTTATTCGGGTGAGCTGGCCTACAGTTACATTGAAATCTGCTTGGTATCCTACCACTGCTTGTTGATGTTGGAGTCCAAAGGGCCACCGCATTTAGCCTTGCTTGGGTCTTTCCAGGAATGAAATAATACATTGTCAGAATTGTTAATGTTAATGAAGTATTACTAGTTGTGCATTTACAGTGCATCTTGGCTGAACATCTTTGAATTTTTTGGTATGTTGTCTAACTTTTCTAATGGGACGTTGTTTTCCTTTAGCAAATGGAGCGTGTTTTTCCATGGTTCAGTGTGAAAAAGTCCAGATTTTGGGAGCCAAATAAAGTAACAAGCAAGTGAGTAATTGTTCGGTATCCCATTGCGACACCCTGCCATTTACCAGCTGGCCAAGCAAAACATATTGAAAGAGCCTGTTTGTGGGGTTGGAATTTCTGTTTTTCCTTTTTTCTTTTGCTGTTTTTCTTTTCTAAGAAGTTGCACAGTAATCCAATTCTCATGTTTTGTACATGCTTCTTTGTTTTAAGCAGAGTAACCAAAATTCTTAATTAGAACTAGGTGTACTGTGTGTTGGCTTGTCAGTCCTGACCTTCCTTCCCTCTCCTTCTTCTCATACCTCATTTGGGGTAGCCCTCCTGCATCTGTTACCCTTCAAAGAAGCGGACAGCCACATCACAAACCTTAAAATGTGACTGGTGGGGAACGTGTGTGGGCTGTAGGTCATTAATGGAGTTGTTGCTGGGGGGTGGATGTCAGGTAGGCAGGCCCTGGTAGGCAGGGCATAAGGACCTCTGGTGCAGCCGGGCGTGACACTGACTCCTTGCTGCATCTCAGCAGTGGTATGTTGCCGAATGCGGTGCTGCCCCCATCGCTCGACCATAATTATGCTCAGTGGCAGGAGCGTGAAGAGAGCAACCGCACTGAACAGCCCCCTCTGATGAAGAAAATCATTCCAGCTCCAAAACTCAAAGGGCCTGGAGAGCCGGATTCACCAACTCCCCTACATCCTCCTACACCTCCCATCTCTGGTAAGAGAACTGATGTCAGGATTGCCAATCCCAGCCCAGAAATGGCAGCTGTCTTGGAGACCTCTGTGACCTGAAATCATTCAGAGACAGTAACATATGCGATGTTTCTGAGCCGAGCTTGGACCCATGAATGCTTTTGCACCCACCTCTTTTCCCCAGGAATGAAGGTGGTGCAGAGGCTGACATGTGCTTTGCTCTCCAAGCTGGCTATTGAAAACTCTTTTATTGTGTTCACTTACTGACAATCTGTCCAGATGAATTTTTGCCTCCCTGAATTTCAAGAATAATTATTGTTCTCTCTTTTAATTCTAAGGTTCTGACAGATGCAGAGAGGATAGTCCTGAACTGAACCCGCCTCCGGATGTGGAAGACAACAGGCAGTGTGCGTTGTGCCTGAAATATGGTGATGACAGTGCTAACGTGAGTATCTGCCCCATTCCCCATTCTGTAGGAGCCCATTTAATCAGTGCTGTGGATTTGGTACTGTGGATAGGCTGGATTGGTTTTGTGCATTGTTGTGTCCTCTAGAACATCTGAAACGAATATTTCTTTCTGTTTTTTAGGATGCTGGACGTCTTCTCTATATTGGCCAAAACGAATGGACACATGTGAACTGTGCTTTGTGGTCAGCAGAAGTGTTTGAAGATGATGATGGTTCTCTGAAAAACGTGCACATGGCTGTTATCCGGGGAAAGCAGCTGGTAGGTACAAGCAAAGAACACTTGATTAAATTTAATGCTGATTTAGAATCACAAAATGGGAGCCCAGCTAAAAGATGCCTTGTATGCATTTTTTCTTCTCTGTCCTTTCCTTGCAATATTTTTTAACGCTATATATAGTAGAACTGACTGAAGGTATTTGGAAAGTTATTTTATCCTTCCTCAGTTCAGAAATATTGTGGAGACCAAGTGAAGCTTGCAAGTGTGAGGATTGGATATGAAGCACAAGCAGGAAAGTCTGGAAAGGCCTGGAAGAACCAGTCCACAAATTAAAAAGTTGTTCCATGTGAGAAATTCTTCTTTGTCTCACCTCCTCCTCCATGTCTCTCGCTTATGTGTGTGAGTCACTGTAGGGAAATGGAGCAGCAATGAAGCAGGAGATCCAGCATTACTCTAAACTTCTGTCTGTGCCAAAAAACCCAACTGACAACAGCAATGGTGGTCTGGTTTTAGAAGAGATTAAATTTTTGGGTTTTTCTTTTTGCTTTTGCAGAGGTGTGAGTTCTGCCAGAAGTCAGGCGCCACAGTAGGCTGCTGCCTCACTTCCTGTACCAGTAACTATCATTTTATGTGCTCACGAGTCAAGAACTGTGTCTTTCTGGATGATAAGAAAGTTTATTGCCAGAGGCATCGTGACTTGATCAAAGGAGAGGTAAGATTCTTCTTCCACTCTCTGCCTCACTCTCCGAAGGTAGGGTTAGCTTGTAACTATGTGCACTTTTTAGAAGTTTATGTTGCATGTGTTTCTTGCTAACAAGGGCTGGACCGCATTGCTCTTAAAAAGAAGTCAGTAATACAAGGGGCCTGGGGAAGTTTGGCAGTTGGTGCTATGTGGTGGTTCAAAAACCAAAAGACCAAAATGAGAATCAAGTAGGACAAACTGCATAGCATACATGTGGCAGTTCCTTTAATTAACAAATAGTTTTGTTGGTTCTTGTTCCAGGTGGTTCCTGAGAATGGGTTTGAAGTTCTTAGGAGAGTTTTTGTGGACTTTGAAGGGATCAGTTTGAGAAGAAAATTTCTTAGTGGCTTGGAACCAGAGAACATCCACATGATGATTGGTATGATCTAGTCTCTGGATATTTGATCCACCTTTGGTGCTGGAATCTGGTTCACAGAACTGTTCCTCTCTCTGCTCAGGTTCAATGACAATAGACTGCTTAGGAATTCTGAATGACCTCTCAGATTGTGAAGATAAGTTGTTTCCCATCGGCTATCAGTGAGTATAAGCTGTTTCAAGACTCGATGTCTTTCAGTATATTTCATGTCAAACAAGCACTGAAGTAACATATGGGAAAATTGACTGTAGTTTTTCCTACACTGTTGAGGAATCCCTGATTAGGGATGTGTAGTGTGTTCTGCTAGGAGAGCTTTGGCCAATGTGGTTTTGAGAAAATGGAAAATTTAAAATGGAAGTGAGGTTTACTCAACTGTTGTGTAAATTGGTTTGTTTGAATTATCTTCCAGGTGCTCCAGGGTGTACTGGAGCACAACAGATGCCAGGAAGCGCTGTGTGTATACCTGCAAGATCATGGAGTGCCGACCTCCAGTCGTAGAACCTGACATCAACAGCACTGTAGAGCATGATGATAATAGAACAATTGCCCATAGCCCAGTTCCCCTTACAGGTAATCTTTAAAGGACTTCATAGAAGTATATTCTCTGTATGGTTTTGCCATAGTGCATCTCTTAAACCAAATCTCTTAAATTTCGACTAGAATCCAATTCAGGCTTCCATGTTACAGCATCTTAAGACTTTAACCTCCTGGATGTACTGCTTTGAAAACTTGAGCCAAACAAACAGTGCTGCAGGGATGATTTCTAGTCCTTCAAACTGTGTTTGGAGTGTTGATGTTGGTCTGTAATATGGGGGTTGTTCAATACAGTGTTGAATAGTTATATTGTGCTTCTGTATTTCCAAATTGCTTCCTTGTATCCAAAGGTAAAGTTGTGAAATATTTTTAAAATGTTAGTAGTCATTGTCATTGTTAACATAGGATCTTAAACTCTATAAATATATAGTGGATTTCATGTGTAAGATGAGCAATTGCTATAAGTATTTGAAAATGTTCTTACAAGAAGAAACTGATCTGATGTCAGATCTTTGACTTTGTGTTTATTTAACAAATACCCTGATTCTCCAAGTGGAACGTGATAGTAGTATATACTTTATCAGATTGTAGCTTTTCGTGCTCAGTGATGGCTTATACAGTTGTTTCTCTTTTGTACAACAACAGAAATTCTACCGAAAGACACCCGAAATATACCAGAAATTGTAAACCCACCATCACCAGATCGTCCCTTGCATTCTCAAACCTCTAGTTCCTGTTACTACCCAGTGGTCTCAAAGGGTCCCAGGATCAGGACACCAAGTTACCAATCCGCACAGAGGTCTCCTGGCTCGCGGCCGTTACCCTCTGCAGGTATTTCTAGTGCCGTTGATTTTGATTGAGGTTTATTGTGGAAGTATTTTTGGTTTGGTTCCTGCCTTTCTTGGCTTCTTTCAGAATTAGTTGTTTAGTTTACTGTTTCTAGAGAAAGCAATGAAATGGCAATAGGTTGAGGAGAGGAAGTTCTGGCAATACACAGTAGAGATGGCCTGCAGAGAAATGTACAACTAAAACAAACATTCCCTTGTGATGAAGAAGAGGCAGGATTTGTGCCATATAGTAGTAGTGAGCCAAAAGCACTGTGATATCGTTAGGGATTTAATATCTCAGTCATTATTTTTCCAGAGAGAATCAGAAATCTGGTATTGTAATTCAGCAGCTATTTCTGACTAATCTTTCAAACTGATGTTGACAATTCACATCTAAAGTTGAGATACCAAACCCTGAGATACAAACTTGCTGAATCCTGGTTGAAGGTATCAAGTTACCTATCTGAAGTATAAACACTGTGTGTTGGTGTTGTTTGGCTGAAAAGTTTTGCTGGGTTTTAATTTCTTGTGTTTTGTATGAAGGAATGTGCATTGGATGTGCATTCATTGTGAAGGTTTAAGATCACCTGACAGTCTTTCTTGCCTTTGTTTCTCAGGAAGTCCTACCCCAGTGACCCATGAAATAGTGACAGTAGGAGATCCTTTGCTATCCTCAGGACTTAAGAGCATTGGTTCTCGGAGACACAGCACCTCTTCTTTGTCACAACAACAATCAAAACTCCGGATGATTTCCCCTACACGAGCTGGGAACACTTACTCCAGGCACAGTGTGTCTTCAGTTTCCATCATGGGGGCCTCTTCAGAATATGAACCTACTGTCAAAAGTACTGACCGCTTTGTGGGGTCAGTAAGCACAGGTCCTCCAAGTGCTCCAGTTCAAAACTGCTCTACCAGTTCAGGCTCCCAGAAGACAGTGACTACAACTGGAAATAAAACTTACCAGCTGGATGCATCTCAGTCTACAGAAGGGAAACATTCCAGCAGTTCCGATTTAATAGCCAAAGGTGCACCTTCTAAGGGAGAGAAAGTGAAAACCTCAAAGGACCCAGATTATTTGTCTCATACTTTTGTTTCTGGAGGAAGCTCCAAAGTGTCCACTCAGCCAACCAGTTCATCAGGCACAGAAATTAATAAAATAGGAACCTTTCAAGAGTGTTCAGGATCATTTTCTTCCAAAGAAGCAATACCCTTTCCACCTTTGCATCAGAGAGGCTCAAGGAAAGACAGAGATCAGCACATGGAACCTTTACAACCAGAGAAAACAACTCTGGTTGATGAGATGGATGCAAATACCTTGAAGGCTGCTGGAGTAAACAATAGATCTCCTGCAGCAAGTCAGCAAGTAGTTACTGCCCCCAGAGATAAACGTCATAAAGGCAAAAAGTTAATGAAAGACAGTTTTAAAGATAAGCATTCCCTGAAATCTCTTACAGAGACAAGTCAAGCAGTAGGCAGTGATGAACTGAAACCAGATTTTGGCAATCAGGGTTTGGCATCTGAACAAATTAATCAGAGGTTATGTAATAATATTCCTGCTGAAAAAGCTGGTGAAAAGTCTCCATCTTCACAAGGGCCATCTAAAGTGTCTGCAGTGCAGGTTGAAGCAGCCCCTAAGGAATCGCAGGCACCCAGGAAACGCACTGTTAAAGTTACTCTGACTCCTCTCAAGATGGAAAGCGAAAACCAGTCTAAAAATGCACAGCAGGAAAGTGATGCTGAAACTCAGTCTGCAGGGGCAGACGTGGCTGCTTTGGCAGAGCCCTCCTCAGCTTCAGAAAGCCCGGAAGAGAACCCTGTAATTCAGGAAAGTCCAAATGAAGCACCAACACAGGAATCTCAGAATAACACATATGAAAATTTGGCCATTCAAGATAATAGCTTGATGCTCCAGGATGGTGCTAAAGCTCAAGAAGAAGGCTCATACAAGCGGAGGTATCCAAGGAGAAGTGCTCGGGCCCGATCCAATATGTTCTTTGGATTGACTCCTCTATATGGTGTGAGGTCCTACGGAGAGGAAGACATTCCATTCTACAGTAACTCAACTGGCAAGAAGCGAGGGAAGCGGTCTGCAGAAGGACAAGTAGATGGAGCAGATGACTTGAGTACATCAGATGAAGACGACTTATACTACTACAATTTCACAAGGACAGTGGTTTCCTCAAACACAGAGGAGAGGCTCGCATCTCATAGCTTATTCAGGGAGGAGGAGCAGTGTGATCTTCCAAAAATCTCACAGCTAGATGGTGTGGATGATGGAACTGAAAGTGATACAAGTGTCACAGCAACAACTAGAAAAGTCAGCCAGGCAACTAAAAGGAGTGGCAAAGAGAATGGGACAGAGACCTTAAAGCTGGATAGAACTGAAGAAGCTGGTGAGAAAGTGCAAGTCACCAAGAGCTCCACCGTCCACAAGACTGACCCCAAGATTGATAACTGCCACCCTGTGAGTAGGGTTAAAGCTCAGGGTCAGGACTCTCTGGAAGCGCAGCTGAGCTCGTTGGAAACGGGCCGCAGGGCTCATGCAAGCACACCTGCTGACAAGAATTTACTGGATACTTTCAACACAGAACTTCTGAAATCCGACTCAGACAATAACAACAGTGATGACTGTGGGAACATACTCCCTTCCGACATCATGGACTTTGTGCTGAAGAACACACCATCTATGCAGGCCTTGGGAGAAAGTCCAGAATCCTCATCATCTGAACTCCTGACGCTTGGAGAAGGTTTAGGTCTTGACAGCAACCGTGGCAAGGATATGGGTTTGTTTGAGGTGTTCTCCCAGCAACTGCCCACCGCCGAGCCAGTGGACAGCAGTGTCTCTTCCTCCATATCCGCAGAGGAGCAATTTGAATTGCCACTGGAGCTTCCTTCTGATCTCTCCGTTCTGACCACTCGCAGCCCTACAGTGCCCAGCCAAAATCACAACAGGCTTGCTGTCATTTCAGAGTCTTCACTTTCCTCCTCAGGAGAGAGGTCAATGCTTGCCTTGCCTTCCACAGAGTCTGGAGAGAAGAGAGTGACAGTCACAGAAAAATCTGCTTCAGGGGAAGGCGATGCAGCTCTCCTGAGTCCAGGGGTAGACCCAAGCCCCGAAGGACACATGACTCCCGATCACTTCATCCAGGGTCACATAGATGCAGAGCATATAGCCACCCCAGCCTGCGGCCCTGTCGAGCAAGGGCATGGCAGCAACCAAGATTTAACAAGAAACAGTGGGACTCCAGGTATCCAGGTGCCGGTATCACCCACTGTTGCCCTCCAGAGCCAGAAGTATGTGCCAAACTCCACTGACAGTCCTGGATCCTCGCAAATCTCCAATGCTGCAGTGCAGACAACACCACCCCACCTCAAGCCAGCCGCAGAAAAACTGCTGGTAGTTAATCAAAACATGCAACCCCTGTATGTCCTCCAAACTCTTCCCAACGGTGTCACCCAAAAGATACAGTTAACACCTTCTGTTAGTTCTGCTCAGAGTGTGATGGAAACCAACACTTCAGTGCTGGGACCCATGGGGAGTGGGCTCACATTGACCACAGGATTGAATCCGAGCTTGCCTCCATCTCAGTCGTTATTCCCTCCCACGAGCAAAGGTCTACTGCCCATGTCCCATCACCAGCATATACATCCCTTCTCCACCCCTGCTCAGACAGGCTTCCCACCAAACATCAGCAGTCCTTCACCAGGTCTTCTAATCGGGGTGCAGCCACCCCCTGATCCTCAGCTCTTAGTGTCTGAAGCTAGTCAGAGGACAGACCTTGGTACTGCTGCTTCTACACCAGCTGCTGCCCTGGGCAAGAAACGGCCCATATCTCGTCTGCAGTCACGGAAGAATAAGAAGTTGGCTCCTTCTGGAACCCCTTCTGCTATAGCTCCTTCTGATATGGTCTCCAACATGACCTTAATTAATTTTGCTCCTTCGCAGATTTCTAACCACCCGCTGGATTTGGGAACCATCGCAAATTCAACATCCCATAGAACCGTTCCCAATATTATCAAAAGATCAAAGTCTGGGGTCATGTATTTCGAGCAAACATCTTTACTCCCACAAGGTGGGACCACTACTGCAGTCAGCACATCTCCCAGCATTATTGGTGGAGATGCCAGTCACCTCCCAGCAGGGCCTGTATCAGGCCTAACGTCGAGTTCCTCAGTGCTGAACGTCGTATCCATGCAGGCCACAGCAGCCCCTAGTACTGGTGGGTCAGTTCCTGGTCACATTTTGGGACAAAGTTCAGTAACGTTAACAAGCCCTGGATTATTGGGGGACCTTGGTTCGATAAGCAACCTCCTGATCAAAGCTAGTCAGCAAAGCCTTGGTCTTCAGGAGCAGCACATGACTTTACCACCAAGTTCTGGGATGTTTTCACAACTGGGAGCATCTCAAACTCCCTCTACAGCAGCCATGACAGCTGCATCAAGCATATGTGTTCTACCCTCAGCACAGACAATGGGCATGACAGTTGCTCCGTCGTCTACTGACCCAGAAGGCTCGTACCAGCTTCAGCAGATGACACAGCTTTTAGCCAACAAAACCGGGGTTGCATCCTCCCAACTGGACCTTAGCACAGTTTCGGCAGCAACGCAGTTGTCAAGCTTTCCACAGCTGGTCGATGTTCCAAACAATTCCGGACTTGAACAAGGCAAGGCTTCCTCGTCAGTGATGCATGCCAGCTCAGCATCTCCAGGAGGCTCCCCATCACCTGGTCAGCAGTCTGCAAGTAGCTCTATGCTGGGTGCCACAAAAATGAAGCCAAAAGTCAAACGCATCCAGCCAGTGTCAGACAAAGGGAATGGAAAGAAGCACAAAACTTCTCACGTATGGGCTGGTTCTTCTGAAGCTCATGTTCCCGAAAAAGGGGCTGTTGCTGTACCCCAGGTCTCGGTTACAGGGTAAGAGGAGAGTTTGGTTTTGCTCATCCCTGAGGTTTTGTAACAGTATGACAGAATCTTGCTGTAGTTTCTCCAGCAAGTTGTGCAAGTCAAGGCAAATTGTGAAGTGCAACTTTTGATTCTGATGCAGAGCTAGAAGTGTGATGTGGTTCTTTGTATCTTAGAAGCTGTCATTGCTACTTGTGTAGTTCTGCAGAACTGCCGAATCCATGTTGGCAACTCCCAGTGGATCCATTCCTGCTTTCCAGTCTCATTTATGGCACACATGGGTTGGCGGATATTTTGAATGTTCCCAAATCTTTTTCTTCCAGGACTCCTGCTGTGAAGGCAGATGTGCAGGATGCAGCCAGCGTAGATCAGCCGTTGCAGAAGCCACGTGGGCAGTCTGCAGGGTAAGGGTTGAACAGACCTTTCTATGTGATTCTGCTCGCTTGAGCTGAAGGGCATTTGTATGGAGAATTCAGAAAGTCTGGCACTCCTGGTTAAAATGCCTGGGGAGTTTTCAGTGCGGAATGTACAGTCACAATTTGATGCAATATGGAGTCATTTTGCATTAAGCTGCGTGTGGTTCTAGGAAGCTCAGTGCCTGCTGAGGAGATGCTCGTTCAGCAGTGTCTGATTGCGAGTTGGCCTGCACCTTACTCCTGAGTGGGGCTGACACAGAGAGCAGATCACAGGCTCTGTGGAATTAGGCTGCTGCCCACAGACTGATAGAGGCTGCAAACAGAAATGCTACTGAGTAGAATCTTTCTGTTTGTTCATTTCAAACTGAATTGATGTCAGAACATTTGATCTGGAAAAATATTCTTGTATCTATCTAAGACTACTGCTCAGGGTTGGTGAGGAAATGAGGCCGGTTGTTAGCTATTTTTCTCCATGTTCTCCTCCTTCCCTCCCAAGGCAACTGGCAGTGGTCCCAGAACCTCAATCAACACAGAACTCAATAAATGAGCAAGAAAGTGCAGGTATGTCACTTCTTCAAAAACACCTAGTCTCAGAATTCTCCAGGACTGGGAAAGTGATGTTTGAAGATTTGGTTTTTGTGTTTGTCATTCTGTCAGGAAAAGGATCAGAGCTATTAGCTTGTGTTAGCCTTGCTATAAGGGGAGGAAAGGTTTGTTCGCTATTTGTAGATCATGGACAAATAGTTTTGTCTCTGCTCTTAGTTCGTGAGAATTTCAGCACTTGAGATTTCACACACTCACTGCAACACTCTAGAATTCTTTTCTTTTCTGGATTTGCTGGTGAAAAGGCAAATTAGTAAGTTGTTTTCAATCGTGGAACACAAGATGTAAAAATCATCATTCTTTCCAATTCCCATCTTCATGCTGGTTTCTGTCTTTTCTAGGCTCAAAAGCTCTTGAGGAAGAAGAGAGCACTTTCAGCTCCCCTCTTATGTTTTGGCTTCAGCAAGAACAAAAGAGGAAAGAGTCTCTTGGTGAGAAGAAACCAAAAAAAGGTTTGGTGTTTGAGATCTCTAGTGATGATGGTTTTCAGATCTGCGCAGAAAGCATTGAAGGTGAGAACCATGCAGTGTTGTTTTTAGCTGTCCTTGCTAGAAGTAAAATTACTACTTCTGAGGACCTCTTATTCACTTTATTTATAGATTTTTTAAAAAAGAGAAAGAGAAATCCCTTGGTTTACAGCCCTAGAACAATCCTAGTTCCTAATAATGTCTGGATTCTATTATTTTTATTTTTATTTTGGAACATAATATATTCAGTGACCCGTTATATATATATATAGTGATATATATCACTGATCCATTTTGTTTTATCAATTGACCAATGATGTTGAACCATAGTTTGTCAACAAACAGACAGTGTGGATCACACAGTGGAGTATTGGGTGCCCAGACTTTTCCTCCGAGACCGATTGCTGAACTCCCTGCCTTATGCCAATGTGAATTTTCAAGAGGATGAAAGCAATTGGATCCAAGGATCTTAATTTATGGCCTGTGGAAAGTTGGAAAGTTCATATTCTCCAGTTAGTTTATTTAAATATGAGTATCCCAGCACTTGGATACCCTGTCACCGTTTGTCACCTGTGTGTGTGCTGCAGATGCCTGGAAGTCGCTGACTGACAAGGTGCAAGAGGCCCGTTCAAACGCCCGCCTGAAGCAGCTGTCCTTTGCAGGTAACAGCCTGTGCTGAACGCAGGAGAGCAAACAGATCTTTCTGTGAGGATCTTAAACTCTTAATAGTTCCAGTTAACCTGCTGCAGGCTTTATGGAGGGTAATTTCTTCCGAGTTGAAGGATTAGAAACTCTCACATAGAATGCAATCGCTAATACAGTGCTGCTGTGACAGCTGTGTGGTGTCCCAGCTCTTTGTGACAAACTGCTGTATCTTCCTGCTCCAAGTCTGCGCTGATAATTAGTGTTTGTTGTGCTCTGTTTTTCGTTCCAGGTGTGAACGGTTTGAGGATGTTGGGGATTATCCATGATACTGTTGTGTTCCTGATAGAGCAACTGTATGGAGCAAAGCACTGCCACAACTACAAGTTCAGATTTCACAAACCAGAGGAGGCCAATGAACCTCCTTTGAACCCACATGGCTCTGCTCGGGCCGAAGTCCACCTGAGGCAAGTGTGAGCCTTGTCAGTATTGGGCAACAAATCTCTGCAGACTAGAGCTCTCAGTTAAATGTTAAAAACTGGCACATGAAAATCAACCATTCAGCATCTTTGATTTCTGCACATTTTCCTGTGCCACTTTGTGGCCCTTTGCTTGGTTTAACAAAGCTTTCCCGGCTGGGGCTGTTACTGGAAGTTCTCAGAACCTGCTTTGTCTGCCCTGATGCACAGGGCTTTAAGAGAGGGCAGAGTAGGGGAGGTGTGAAGCAGTAAACATGTCAGACTGTTGCGGCAACCATGTTTATTTTCAGTCAGTAAAACAAAGTCCCTTTGGTCTCTTTAAATTGCAGGAAATCTGCATTTGATATGTTTAATTTCTTGGCGTCTAAACACCGACAGCCACCAGAATACAACCCGAATGACGAGGAAGAAGAAGAAGTGCAGCTGAAATCAGCCCGGTATGCAGCAGGGCTTAAGGGTTCAAAGAGGAAAATAGTGTTGGGGTGTTAAAATTAACAGATTGGGCTTAGTTAAGGGTTGTGTGCTTTGAGGGGTATTTAAACATTGAAAGCTGCCACATAGAGGTGACTTCTGCAATAACAAGAGAAGTGACGGCTGAAGGTGACCACCAGACGGGTCTGCCTTCAAATGCTCCTTTTCCTTGCTAATGAAAACAATCTGATGAGAATTTGATGAGGAAAGGGAGGAAATTATCTTTTACACATATATGTATGAAAACACTGCATAAATTTTGATTGTGTTCTCTGTAGGCTGCAGTGTCAGAGTGTATAAATTACTCCATCTTGGAAAGTGCCCCAGATAATACATGGCACAGAGTCTCAAATACGGGTCATCATTTAGCAGTGCCTCTTTGTTCTAGGAGGGCAACCAGTATGGATCTGCCAATGCCCATGCGCTTCCGGCACTTGAAGAAGACCTCCAAGGAGGCAGTTGGTGTCTACAGGTACAGTTTTGCTCTGGTACCATTGTCCATAGCGTAGGGGAAGGTGGAAAGTGGAAACCTTCTGTGAAGTCAGACTGCAAAGTTGAGGGGAAAAGCAGGCTTGGGGCTTTTTTCCTCTTCCTTCTCCCTGCCCAAGTTATGTATTTGAAAAGTAATCCTTAGCATGGACCACTTGCTCCTTGCTGGCTTTACCTTGGCAATGGCTCAGATGTGGGCTGAGTGACTTGGTGTTCTTGTTAGTGTTCCCTTAGAGAAGGGTTAACAGTACCACAGTGGTTCTTGTCACAAACAGTCTGTTTTCTGCAGCTGTTGCAATCTGATGTTCTTGAGCTTTGCTTGTCTCCTTTGAAATAATTCACTTTTCTTGTTGTATTTTAGGTCTCCTATCCATGGCCGGGGTCTGTTCTGCAAAAGGAACATCGATGCAGGTGAGATGGTGATCGAATACTCAGGCAATGTCATTCGCTCCATCCTCACTGACAAACGAGAGAAATACTACGACAGTAAGGTGAGTTTTGGGCTTTTGTAGATGTTCTTAAAGAGTTTGGGAGAGATAGAAAGTGGCTGTTGAAGGTAGGACAGGCCCATATGAAAGTTCTGTTTGTGACATCTCAAATTGTGTTTACTGACTTCTTGGGTTATTTTCATTCTTGCTGGAGCTTTAGAGGCACTTCTCTTTCCCATCTGTGGTCTGGCCAGGGTCTCAGATTAGTCTCAGTGAATGTGGGGATGAAGTGATTCAGGCAGGACTGTGTTAGGCCCAGTGGACAAAGGCTGCAGACACTGCCTCAGAGCTGGGCTGTCTGCTGGGGTGGCTGTGCTGCTCTGCCTGCACTAATCCTCCTCTGTCCTTCCTGCACAGGGCATCGGGTGCTACATGTTCCGCATTGACGACTCCGAGGTGGTGGATGCCACCATGCACGGGAACGCGGCCCGCTTCATCAACCACTCCTGCGAGCCCAACTGCTACTCCCGGGTCATCAACATCGATGGCCAGAAACACATTGTCATCTTTGCCATGCGCAAAATCTACCGAGGGGAAGAGCTCACGTATGACTATAAGTTCCCCATTGAAGACGCCAGCAACAAACTGCCCTGTAACTGTGGTGCCAAGAAGTGCAGGAAGTTTTTAAACTAGAACTTCCATCAGCTGCAAGTGAGCCCTGCAGGGCCTGGGGTGAACCAAAGCTTCGAGTGAGCCCCTCCCTGGCCACTCGGATGGGACAGAGAGGCCAGAAGCAGGAGTGAAGATGGACTGGGCTCAGGGACCTGAGACTGGCGGCTATGTTTGTCCGAGTCCACATCTTCATGTCTCGCATGTGCACACTCACCCTTGTGAGAGACATGGGCGGCTGGAGAAGATCCTCAGCATGGTTATGTTTTTGCTATTGTCATTTCCCCTCGCCACCATATTTGTTTCTCAGCGTGGGGCTAATGAGTGGGAGAGGAGAGGGGAGGTCACCCCAGGTCCAGGCACAGGGCAGCAGTCATGGGTTGTGTCGCTCTCTGTTTCCTAGCCAGAGCTCTCCTTCCTAGGGCTGAGTTAGTGGTTGGGTAGCGCAGTATGTGAGCTTGCCTCCTGGGGAGAAGGTCTGTGCCTCACCAGCGGACCCCTGGGACTGTATGTCTGCAAAACGCTATGTGTGAGTGGGAGTAGGTGCACGGCCTGCACAGGGCTCTGTGGCGCAGGGGGCTGGCTTGGCTGCTCATGAGGAGAGCAGAAAAGAGCAGCCCACAACTAGACACAAGAAGAGTTTGGCTGACAACTTGCTCTGAAATCCCTGCCTGAGAGCAGGGGAACTCCTGGCATTCTTTGGCAAAGAGGGCTTGTGCCAACAGTTGGGGCACTGTAAATCTTTGCCAGCAAAGGTTCCCGTTCACCAACACTCCCTCCGTGGCCATGTGGGAGGGAAGTAGTCCTCTGGGTCCTGTCTCCAGCAGCTGGCTTCCTCCTCTGTCTGGCGAGCTCCTGGCGCAGCCAGCCAGCAGTGTCTCGAGGAACCAGGCAGAGGTCTTCAGAGAGAGAAGGGGAGTGCAAGCCAGCCCCAGCCTTGGCCGCGCACTGTTGTAGAGCAGGAGCTAGGAAGGACTAGTGTAGAGGCACCCACTCTGCTCTGCCGTGCCACAGTGCCCTGGGCCTGTGGGGGGCAGGCAGGTGAGTGGCCCTGCAGCCAGGTGCCTGTCGTGGTCAGTCGTCTGGGTGTAGTCATGTTGTGTTCCCCAGAAGACACAGCAGGGGCACCAAAACAGAGCCAGAGTTCTCTGCGAAGGCAAGGCCAAGCGCCAGCTGGCCTCGACCGCGCAGCGTCCCGAAACACATAGGAAACATGTGAGGCATTGGCACAGCGGATGAGGAACCAGGCCAGGTCTGAGCAAGTTGAGGGACACACACCACTGTCCTGGTTGCAGCAGTGTGAGTCCTCCTCACCATGGGGTCTCCCCTGTGCCTCAGAGCAAAACCAGAGAGAGACAAATGAGAGACCCAAGCCTGACAGTGACAACATTGGATTCTGCTCTGTTCTGTTTACAGTTTAGTATTTAAGGTTTTATAAATGTAAATATATTTTGTATATTTTTCTATGAGAAGCACTTCATAGGGGAAAGCACTTATGACGAGGCTTTTTACAGTGGTATTATCCTAATTTAAGAGAATCTCTTTTTAATGATTTTTTTATTTTCATAGGACGGTTCTAGGAAATACCTGGCTGGACACAGTCTGAGCCTTTCTGCAGTGGGGGGGTTGCTTTAGTTTTGTTTTGTACTCTTGTTCTGCCTTTTTGACTTCAGTAACTGTCTCCGGGAGGGTTGACTGGACCTTAAACTGTATCTGCCCATAAGGACGGGGGCAGGAGGGAGAGCTGCCCAGCATGATATGAGTTTGGCTCTGTGGGAAGACAGTGTGTGACTTGGACAGAAAGTTTGATTCTGCCTTGTCCATGCTGGTATCCTGCAAGGGTTTAGAAAGGAAAAGCAAGACAGGATGAGACTGATCCTCGATACCTCTTTGCTGGGAGGCCAGTTTGAGACACACACCTCCTCCCACAGTCTGTCCTTCAAAGGCAGATGGGTTTTTCTGCACAGAAGGGAAAGCAGAAAGTGCCCTCGCTTTTCCGAGCTTTCCTAGTGGTTAGGTTGCAGTCTGTACAGGAGCCACTCTTCCCGGAGCTGATGTGTCCGAGGGCTGCTCTGAACCAGCACTGGCAGATGGTGGGAGAGGGACCAGGAGTGCCTGCTGACTCCCCAGGTCTCAGAGGGGCATCCCCCATCTACACTCTGGTCTTGAGATTTCTTTCGCTGCCCTGAGAAGGAAAAGCAGCGCTCGGAGGTTGGGAACCTGCCGATTTCCTTTTGTTATTGCACTGTGTGAGGATAATTTGTTGGTAACTGTTGAAAGCAAAGTCACATTGAGGCTGCATTTGTTACTGAGATGATTTGATGCACTGACAGTTTGGGAACGCACATACTTTGAGGAGCCCAGAGAGTGCCCACCCAGGGGATCTGGGCCCCGCAGCCCCGGGCACAGCTGCTCTTGGCCCTTTTCCTTCTGTTTCTGACACGGGGCGGGGGCATAGCCCTTGCCATGGCAAAGCCCCTGAATTTATCTCGGAGCTCAGCTGTGCTTTCTCACCCCCGCGCTGCTGCCCCCTCTCGATTTCCTGGCTGCAGGAGGAGGTTCCACTGGGAAGCGCTGCCCAGAGCCACCCCACATGGGGAGAAGTGGGAAGGAGGGTTGAGGGGAGTGCTGTGCCTCAGGAGTCCCCCAGGATCCAAGTGCCAGGCAACCTCCTCCCGCCGGGACCAGCCGAGCCAGCGAGCTGCCCGCTTTGCTGCTATTCCCGTTGCGGCTGCCTCGGCAGGAGCCGCTGTGGCCAGTGAAACTGTCTGTACCCCCAGGGAGCTGCACCCGCCGTGGCCATCCCAGGCCCGTGGAGCAAGTGGCAGCAGGGCTGGGGCAACCAGGGCAGCTGAGCCCACCCGCCCTCAGCCCAGGCTGGCCAGGAGTACCCAGCTCCCCGTGTATGAATGTATATTTTATAAGGACTGACGCAGATCATGGTATCTGAAAATACTAAAAAAGGAACCTTAGGGTGTTTTGGGGTTTTTTTTGTACAAACCATGTTTTTTTTAAAGGAGAAGCGGGTCATTGCAAAGGGCTGGGTATCTTTTCTTTCTGGTTTTCTTTCATTTCAAAGCAATACCAAGTTCTTCAGCAGGACGGTCTGTGCAGAATCATGCCATTCACCCATACACTGGTCCATTCTCAACACTTGCAATTTTTTTTATAACTATAAATACAATATATATAGGAACTAATATAGTAATGCACCGTGTAATGAAGCCTAGTTCAGTATCGGTTCATGGCTTTTAATTCTCTTTAACACTATAGATAAGGATTGTGTTACAGTTGCTCACGGCTCCAGGAAAGCCTTGCTGCTCATTCCCCACTGGCAGCCAGGGCCGGAAGCTGGGAGCGGGTGGTTCGGCCTTTCCTGGCCCTTCTTGTTACAGTCAGTACTTGTACAACTTGGTTTCTTCCTTTCCTTCCTCTCGTTTTGGTTATGAATGTTGGGGTACCACCTACATATAGGGAAAAATGTGCTCTGTGCTTTCCTGGTATCTTTTTAACAAGGTACAGTAGCTTTGTCTATCAGCCGAGAACTATACTTGTGGTGTTTCTTTTATTGAACTTACAGTCTCCTTAGTAACTACAAGTAGGTGAATAATTGTTTCAAAAAAAAAAAAAAAGCAAAAAAAAAAAGCTCTGCAAAGGCAAGGTTATGTTCTAGAAATACATTTCTTGACAACTTATCATGTATAACAAAACTTTTTTTTTTCTTGTGTTCTTCCAATCTACTGGTTGGTTGTTTTTTTGGTTTTGGTTTTTTGGTTTTTTTAAAAAAAGAGGAAACGTGTCTAAAGTACATCAGTGTTAACTCCCTGCCACAGGGAAGAAGGAAATACTTTAATAGTTTAAAAAATGCTGAAAGCTCTGCAAAAGACTGAATGTAAAAATAAAAAGTGTACATAGTTGTAAAAAAACAAAAAAGGAGTTTTTAAACATGTTTATTTTCTATGCACTTTTTTTTATTTAAGTGATAGTTTAATTAATAAACATGTCAAGTTTATTGCTGCAAAGGCCTCTCTCCATTTCTTCTTGAGAACTGAGGAGCTGCTACTTCTCCAGGATACTCACAAGGCATGGGAGCCCCTGGCTAGCACCAAGGGCTGCACAGGGTGTTCAGGGAGGAGCCCTCGGCTCCAGTGTGTGCAGGTCACCTTGGGCTGCTGCTGGGGGGTAGTTGCAGGGCGGTGGGGCCTCGTGTCCAGGCTGCGATAGGACGAGGCAGAGTGAACATTAACCGGGCTGTGGCAGCCTGCTTGTGCCTGCAGCCCTGTCACAGGCCTCAGTGACACAGCAGCATGGCCACGGCGAACGACAGGGCCGTCCTGCAGACCATCTTTAACCCCAGCACCCCTTTTGGGGATATCCCAGGGTTGGATGAGGAGGAGGAGGAGGTTGTCCAGGATGAAGGTGAGCGATGCTGTGCCAGGTTCTCGCTGGAATTGCCAGCAGGGTCTCCATGGGGCAGACAGGACCGGGCAGGGAAGGAGGCTCTGCAGGCTGGGAGCAGTGCCTGCTTGAGGATGGACATTAGCACCCTGCCCTGTGTCTGTTCCCTTCCTGGACAAGGGAGTAGGGTGGCAGTGGGACTGGGCCCCGTGGGACCCCATGGTGCCTCCATTCCCCAGTCAAGGTCTCCCGTTTACACTTCAATAGTGGAAGCTTTTCCGTTGGAGCTGCTGGATCAAGTCCGGGAGCTGGAGCTGCAGGGGGTTTCTGCGGCTGAGTCAGGAGACATAAGCACGGCCTTGGAGCGGTTCAGTGAGGCCATTCGCCTGCTGCCTGAGCGCGCCTCGGGCTACAACAACCGCGCCCAAGCCCTACGCCTGCGCGGGGACGTGGCAGGTGAGCAGCGCAGGTGCGGGTTGTCTCCTGGTACCCCCAAGCCCCTACCAATGCCTCCCCTCGTTGCCAGGTGCCCTGCAGGACCTGGACGCTGCCATACGCCTGAGCCGCGGCTGTGGGCGTGCCGCCTGCCAGAGCTTCGTGCAGCGCGGCCTCATCCACCGGCTGCAGGCGCGGGACGAGGATGCCCGGCGGGACTTCGAGCGCGCAGCGCGCTTGGGCAGCGCCTTCGCCCGACGGCAGCTCGTGCTTCTCAACCCCTACTCTGCGCTCTGCAACCAGATGCTCTGCGAGATGCTCGGTCGGCTGCGTAACCCCGATGGCACTGGAAGCGACTGAGACGGGTAGGAGATGGGCCAGGCAGCGAGTGGGCTGGGTAGAGCCGTGCTCCTCAGCTGGCCCAGGCAGGCATGTCCTGGCTGCCAGAAAAGGTCCACCTCAGGTGCCAGAGCTCCTGTTCCTCCTCCTGGCTTACAGCCAGGGGATGGAAAGTACCAAAGCACCTTGCTCTGTTTGTCTTGCTCTACTCCACCCCGAATAAACCTCCCTCTGTTCCCAGCACCTGGGCTGTGCTTGTGACATTGCAGGCATTCTGGTGTGATTCCCAAGAGTGTACATGTGGTCCCCACAAATTGGTCAGAGACGGAGAAAACCAACTTTCTCAGATTCTGCTTGTGAGACTCTGAACTTCTAGTCTAAATATGATAACTTCTAGTCTAAACAACCTGCAGGTGCTGTTTTCTGCCTTTTTCTATCTCTTTGTGTTAAGATATTAAGCTAACCAGCCAACCAGGCATAATGAATTGATTAGTTAACCAATCCGGTCCAGTTGGATCGGAGCAGAGTATAAAAGTAGAGAACTTTTATAGTAAAGTAGATTTTCCGCAAAACCAACTTTGGAGTCAGCGCCTTTTGTTATAATGGCAACATGCACAGCTCCCGTGAGATGGGTGGCCCGGTGGATGCAAGTCTAGGCCCTCTTCCTCGAAGAGGGGAGATTGGAGGCACGGGGACGGGCATACCGTGTCCCGGGCAGTCTCAAGCCGCTCTCGCAAGCGGCGGGACTGACGCCGCGGCTGCGCGCAGCAATGCCGCTCGGGGAAGGCGGCGACGGAGGCCCGGCGAGAGGGATGAACGCTCGCAGCCGTACTGGGGCCCGCCCCTGCGCCGTATGCACTGCCCTGCGTGCCGGGGCCCAGGCGCAGAGCCGCACTGCAGACTGGGCTGGACTCAGTAGCAGCAATGCTGCAGGTAAGGTGCAGCTGGGCCACATCCTCCGACCCTGCTGTGTGCTGGAACACCGGGGCTCAGCGTGGTGGATGCTCCCATGTCCCTGCTCTAGCTGCCTCTCTCCTAGCGCTGAGCACGGCTGATATAACATGGAGTGTCCCAGCGGCTGGCCTGGGGCTGCCCTTGCCCTCCTGCTGCTCCTGCTGCTCAGCCTCCTGGGGCTCTGCTTGGCAGGTGAGGCTGTGGTGGGGTCCAGTGCATGACTCCTGAGGCAGGACCCCTGCCACAGCTCTGATGTGCGGTGGGCTCTCTGGCAGCACTGGAGGAACTGGACCCCAGCACTGACGGGCAGCCGCAAGCAGCGTGCACGCTGCAGGAGGGGGAGAGTCGTATCTTCACCTGCTGGGTTCCCCGGCCACTTCCCGGTGCCACACTCGCCTGGTACCTCAACGGTCAGAAACAAGAAGTAAACCTCTCGACTGCAGACACTGCCAGCATCCTCACCCTCACCGGCCAGCGCTCCAACCATGAGCTCAACTGCTCCCTGACCAATCCGACCTCCAGCGAGACCTACAACACCTCCATACTTCTCAATGTGCAGTGTAAGGTCTGCGGTGCTGGCCCACTCCAGACTGGGATGTGGGGAGGGCGTGTGGGGCTCCCATCCAGCTTGGGCAGGACCGCAACCCACATCCATCACAGCCATAGCAGGGCAGCATCTTGTTAGTCCTGTGCAAACGAGGTAGACTAGCGCTCCCAGACCCAGGCGAGACAAATCCTGCTCCTAGCTGTGTTGCCCCCATCCCTCCTCCCTATCTCACTGCCTGTTTTTTACCCAGATAAGCCAGAGATTCTGCGGGAAGGTGCCCACTACCAGCAGGAAGGTGCCGGCCTTCTCCTGGTGCTTTTTGTGCTGGTGCAAGGCAACCCACCTGCCAGCATCACCTGGGTGGACCAGGATGGGCATGTGATGGCCAACACCTCCAAGTTTCTCTTCCTGGGTGCCATGAGCTATCTAGGGCTGGCCAACCACTCGCTCCACATCCATCTCAGCTGCACAGCTGGAAACCTCTCAGTCAGTGCAGCCAACAGTGTGAGCATCACCACTGCCTCCCTCCTGCCCACAGGTAACTCTTGAGGGGTGGGCATGATGCAATGGCCCCGTGGAAAGGTGCTGAGGGGTCTGCACTGCTGGTGCAGGTCTGCTGGATGCCCGTGTGGAGCTGCCTGTCCTGGGTGTTGCCATTGGAGCAGCCCTGGCCCTAGCCGCCCTGCTCAGCCTGGGCTCCTGTGCTGCCTGCCTGGCATGCCGCTTGCCCAAGCTCATGCGAGGTCCAGGGCAAGCAAGAGGGAAGAGCCCACCCAGCCAATGCTCCCACTGCAGCAGCTCTGAGCCCCCGCTGCAGGCCCAGGGCACACGTCTGCCCCGCCAGACTCAGTCCCTGCCACCCAACCTGTGCCTCGCCGACCTTACACAGGAAGATGGAGGTAAAACCCCAATGTGCTAGAGCAGTGAAACGTGGGGCCCCAGGTCCTGCGTGAGGGATAGATGTCCTGGCTCTCATCCCTTTGCTTCCCTGCAGCTTCCTCCAAGAATCCAGGAGCCGATGCTAGGGGAGATGAGAGTACCTTGCTGGGACTGGAAAATTCCCTGATCCTCAGCAAGCCTGGTAAGGGGAGCAGGTGGGCAGCCAGCCCCAAAAGATGTGTTGTGGGACATGGAGCTCTGTGGCTCCCCAACAGGCAATGAGTTCTTTGTCCTGCAGGTTTTGTCCAGCTCCCAATGTCCGGGCGCATCTACAAAGTGCCCAGCACGAGCAGTGATGAGATCTGGCTGTGAGCTTCAGTGTGGTGCCAGTGAGCCAGGGCTGCTGGGCACCAGGTATGTACCAGCCCTCGGAGCCAAGCAGCTGAGGGTGCCAGGAAGGCTGTGGTGGGAGGCAGCAGCTCACCAGCCCCAGCTTTGTGCTACACTGTGCAGGGCTTGGGAGCTGTGCTGTCAGCCAAAGCATGGATTTATGTAGTCCCTGCACTTTACCAATATTCTGTTATAATCAAAATGTATCAAAGCTGTTTATAGCCAGGCTCTAGCACTGCAATTCCTCCTGGGGTAAAGCCAAGCACCAGCTTTACTTTAGCAGGTTTGTGACTTGCTGCATGATCTTCTTTGTCCCTGTCCCTGCTGCTATGGCAGACGGGTGGGAGGTCAGCGGAGCAGGGGCTGGGGAGAGCTGTCCCAACAGCAATAAACTGAATTCAAGCATCTCTGTGGTGCCGCACAGGTTATTTCTGCTTGACAGGAGTTAAGGGACTGTTCTCAACAGGAGAGGGGGTTCATTAATAAGAAGCAGGGGAGATTCAAGATCTCCAGGTCAGAGCTTGCAACACCCTGAGCAGATCTGAGCGTTGTGTTTGAGTGTGGAATTTATTCCTGTTTGCTCCAGGCCTTATAGCGTGTGCTCAAGGAGCCTCTGCTCTGCAGCACCTGTGGCACAGAGAGCCTGACACTGGGAAAGGTTGCTTTAATGCTGAACTCCTTGGGAACAAGTCAAAAATTGAGCCATTAGGCAACTTCTGCAACAAATATGGTGAGTCAGGCCCTACTCCCTAACACAGAAGAGCCCAGCAATGTCTCTAACACCAGAGAGGCTTCTGATTTGCTGTGTGATTATCTCCCAACCTGCTCTGGGTACATCTCAGTGTCCAGTGGCAGACAGTGATCCAGGAGATGAGGCTTTAATGTGAAGTATCAATTAAAGCTCAACACCTCTGCCTCCGCTGCTTGTGAGGGTGGGTTGGATGGTGGGCTCCTGCCCTTCTGCCCATCAGCCAGGGGCTTGAAGTGCTGCAGGGAAAAGAACATGCTTGTGCAAAGATTTGACTCCCACTGCTCAGAGCACACACATGCATCTGAACGCGCTGGCCACATGGGATCTGCGTGAGTTGTGTGCTCAGCAGCCAGCCCAAGGAGATGCATTCTGGCTTGTTTTGGCCTGTTGAATAATATGGCATCTCAGCCCAGAGCGCAGCCTAGCTCCCTGTGTCAGGCAGAGCACCAGGGAGAGGATCAGCTGAGAATATGTTCTCTGGGGCCCACCAGTCCTTTGCACACTCCCATTGCCACCACAAAGCCAAATGTGAAAGGGCCAGCTGTGCAGTGCTGCTGCCTGGGTGAGCAGCACCTGGGTGGAGCTGCATACCTGTGAGTTCTTGAACTCCAAGAAGAGGGAGAAGAGGACATGCAGAGGGTGGATCCGGCTCTTGTACACGGGGATGTCCAGAATGGCTGTGGGTGAGATCAGAAGCATGTGAGGGCACCTGGTCTGCACTGCCCCACACGGAGCATTGTCGGGAGGGGCTGAGCTCCTCACTGCCCACCATCACCTGGGGCTCCACGCACCAAAGACTGCAGGCCCCTGTAGTACAAGAGCCCACCTCCCATTGAAGCAGCAGGGAACGATCCCAACTGCTCGGGGCTGAGCCTGTAGCTCAAGCACTCTTGCTTTCAGTATAAGTTCCAGGCAAGCATCACACTGTGTCAGCAGCACAGCCTCCCCAGCTCACCGCAGATCATGTCGATGTATTCGGCAAGGTCACAGCTCATCTCTGCAGTCGGGAGACCCACCTGCAACAGATGGGGCTGTCAGACCTGCTCCCAGACTGCAGGAGCCTGGAGCACACAGAGGCCACTGGGGCAGCAGCTGGGAATTCTGGTGTTGGGCTGCTCCCCAGCTTCTGCCAAGGATGGAGTAGGGAGGAGGAACAAGCCCAAGAGGACTAGGATGTGGGCTGGAGCAGGCACCCAGCTTTCATGGCAGATGGTTTCTAAGACCAAGTGCTGAGCTAACTACTGGCCATCCAGACAATATACCTTTCCCAGGAGTTCCTCGAATTCTGGTGACCATTCCTGCATCAGGGTCTCGATGTCAGGCATTGGCCTGCCGGGGAAGAAATGAACGTCAGCTTCAGGATCACACACAACCTTCCACTGCCAACATCAGGGCTCACCTGGAGTAATGGACTGTGGCAGGAGGTTTGCAGCGATGCAGTTCACTAATACTTTCAATCCAGCTCTCAATGGCTTTGGAGTTCTTTTCTGCATTCTCCAAACTCTTCACTTTTATCTGCTGCTAAAAACACAAACATAAACCTGGAAGTGTTTCATGGTGTTTTGGGGCTTTTTGGGAAAGCTGCATTCAGTCCTGGTGAACCAGGCTTTCTCTCTTTCCCAGCTGCACTTTACCAACAGATTTCTGCAGGCAAAATGCTGACTAAAACTGGGTTTGAACAACCAAAAGGAAATAAAGCATCACCTGAAGTGAACAGACCCAGAGTTTGTATCAAACTGACTGAAGCAAAGCTCAGATCCGCTGCAGCTTAAAACTACGGATTAAAGCAAAAGGTCTGGTTTTATTGCTTTTAAAGTCAAGTTCTCAGTTGTAAGAGTAAAATGCCATGGTTTTATTCCAGAAAGTGTGCAGCAAGTGTGACCTCCTTCTCCCTGACTCACTGTGATGTTGTGCTGCTTGGAGTTCTCTGTCAGCCAAAGGGAGAGCACGGTGGGATCTGACTGCTTGGTTGAGGGCTCATCCAGGACCAGAAGGCCAAGGTTGTCAGGCTTGCCATCAGGACGAGGAACCTGCAGGAAAACAGAGCCCTGTTTCCTGTGGAGTCCTGGGCAGGTTTGTACAGAGCCTTCCTGTGGGCTCTCTCAGATGTGCGTTCTGGAGTACAGTGCTGCCTGAAAAGCACACGGTGCTGGAGAAGGAAAACCCAGGCTTTGCCCCAAGTTACCCCAGTGCCATTTGAGAGGTGACCACACCACCAGTGTAGTTTTGCAGGTCTCTGCCTGTCATGTCTGACAGAGCAGGGACAGACCAGACCCCAGGCTGCACGGCCTGGCTGCCTACGTGCTCTGAGCCTGCGTTCTGTTTCGGTTCGTGGGGCAGGACGGAGAGAGGAACCTGAAGAAACCGTACCTTTAGGAATGCATCGATGTCTCCAACAGCAGGAATAAAGTCTGGAATAAAAGGCTGCAGCTTATGCTCAATCTCTATTGTTTTGGGAGTGTACCTGGGAAAAAACACCACCACAGCATGGGTGACTAGGAACTGTGCTGCAATAATTGACACAAAAGAGAGCCAAGAGCAGGCTAAAACTCTTCCACTCACCTCTTGATGTATTCAAAGAGATCTCTGATTTCAGAAGACACCTGCAGGTAGTCAAAATCTGCTGGATTGAAGTCACTAAAAGGAAGAGAGTTGATGGAAAAGATTAACATGTGGCAAGTTCTGTACAACAGAAACCAGACCCCAGCTGGGGCAGACAAATGTGGGAAGCTGAACCACCAGGCAGTAAGTCTTCTCTGGAAAACACTTCTTGCACAGGGAAAGCATTATTGGGCCCCATTTTGCTTTGGACCTGCTGGCCAAGAAAAGCACCTGAGTGATGGACATCTGAGATCATGCAGTCCCACACAGGGCTGTCAAAAGGGGGCTAAGTGCTCTGCACAAAGGCAGCAATAGGACAGCAATTAGGGGGTCAGCAATAGTTTTGAGGCTGACAAGGATGGAAAAGGAAAATAATTATAAAGATCTGAGTGACATGTTCAAGATGGTCCTTCCCTTTTCTGGACTTCTCCTGCCAGCCCGGCCTGGCTTACATCTTGGATCATTCCAGCTGTGCCTCTCCTGGGCACAGCAAACAAGCCCGGGAGTGGTTCAGCAGCTGGAGAAACCGCCACCCTGAAGAATCGGAGACGAGGAGGAAGGAGGTGCCTGTCCCGATGCCCACGACTCTGCTCACCCTCGTGTGATCTGGGGAAACCGGTGGAGCCGACAGGACCCAAAAGGCACCCACCAGCCTCAGCCCCCGCCCCTCTGGCCAGGAACGCCGCTCACCCCTCCAGAGCGGCCCCGTGCTCTTCCGAGTCCTCCTCCGAGTCGCTCTCCGAGGAATCTTCCTCCGAGTCCTCATCGTCCTCGTCGTCATCCTCGCTGAAGGTGGCTGGCCCGGGGAGGTGTGCCGCTGCCTCCTCCTGGACGAGAGAGCCGGGTCTCACGGGATATCACCGAGTCTCACCGGGCCGCCCCCGCCCGCTGCGCTCGTACCTTCCCTCCGCTGCCCCGACCGCAGCTCCCGCGCTCGGCCGCTCCGACAGACACCCCGGGCCGACGGGAGTCCCGCAGGCGGCCCGCGGCCCCCGCCCGCGGCGAGAGGGCTCGGGATTCGGCCTCAGGCAGCTCCAGGCTCTCGTCGTACGGCTGATTCTCCACCGGCCGGGGCTGCGCCGAGGCAAAGTCAGGGGCGGCGCGGCCCGAGGCGGCCCGGCGCCCAACATGCACCNGCCCCGCTCCGCCCCGCCCCGCCGTGACGGTACTTCCGGGTGCGGACGTGGCGCGACGCCGCCATCTTGCGGGGCCGCCCGGGAACCGGAGAGAGCGGAGGGCCTGAGCGCGGATCCCGCTGCCGCTGCTATGGTAAGGGAAGGACCTGTCTGCCGCGGGCAGCGCGGGGCTCGGGGCAGTCCCTGGGCTCGCTCCGGCCGCCTGGCCTGTGCGCAGGCCGGCGCTGGAGCCCGCGGCCTGGTGGGACGGAGCGCGGCGCTGCCACCCCAGGTCGGGCCGGGGCCCTTAGGGGCGGCGGGGACGGGGCACTTTTTCTCTGGTGGCTCGGAGCCACGGTGCCTCCTCAGCACGACCTCACGCCTGCTCTAATGGGCGTTCGGGGTCTCAGGTGTAACCGGGCTGGTGGTGTTCGCCTGTTCTCCCGGGCGACCGTGTTGTCTCAGGCCTGGTCCGGCTCCTTTTGTCTGTCGCGGCCGTGTTTGAGTCAGCACAGACCCGCACACGGCTCCGTCAGAGCTAAACTGTGCCCGGGGTGCGCAGGGATCAGCGCTGCCACGGTTGAGGGGTTTCAGATACTTTTTATCAATAACAGCAGTTGCGGATTTAGGGGATCTGAAGTGCAGAACAATTATCCTGACAAAGGTAATTAACATCTGTGACAGAGAAATATAGGGAGGAAGTCTGGGCAGACTGGGAAATGGAGAAAGTGCATCTGGTGAGTGCCTTGCTGCCCTGTCGGTGTGATAACACCTGCGAGCTGCCCGGCAGTCATGCAAGGACTGTGAGTGATAACCAGGGCTTCGTTAACCTAGCTGTGCTGTGCATATGGCACTGGAGAGACATAACTCATTTCACAGCGTTCCTGTGTGTAGTTACAAGCTGGGGCAGCCGGCTGATGGAAAAGTCAATCACCTGGAGCCTCCTCTCCCCTCCCAGAGGTTGTTACACCTTGGTCTGCGTGAAATCGGGAACGATCATTTGCCTGACAGAAGCAGGGAGAGCTCTCAGGATTATGTTGGGACAGAACGTGAGACACAGAGAGCAAAAGCAGAATTGTCTCTGCTCCTTGACATAGTTCGTTTCCTCATCACAGAGAAAGACTTAGGGTCTTGTTTAAGGAAGGGTGTGTGGGCGAAGTGTGGTGGGAAGAGATGCTCTCCGTGAGCACGGGGCGGGAGGCCCTGCTCACACGCTGCTCTCCCCCAGGTGCTGTTGGCAGCTGCTGTGTGCACGAAGGCAGGGAAGGCCATCGTGTCCCGACAGTTTGTGGAGATGACTCGCACCCGCATCGAGGGGCTGCTGGCAGCATTCCCAAAGCTGATGAACACAGGGAAGCAGCACACGTTTGTGGAGACAGAGAGTGTGCGATATGTGTACCAGCCCATGGAGAAGCTCTACATGGTGCTGATCACCACCAAAAACAGCAACATCCTGGAAGACCTGGAAACACTCCGACTCTTCTCTAGAGTGGTAAGGACTCATCACTCCATGATGTAGCCCAGAACCGTGCTGTTGTGAGGGACCTGTTTCTGAGCTGGTGCAGGAGCACTGTGTGCCTCCACTCGGTAGGTCTGTGTTCCAGAGCTTCCCTTCTTGACTGGACAGAAAGCTCTGAACTTCTGGTGGTAGTTTTGAACTCCACATTAAAAAAAACCATCAGCTGTACTTCACCTGGTGAGACCAAAGGGCTGACTGTAATTTAGCATTGAATATTCTTTGTACAGCGCCTGGTTGTTGTAAGTGCAGCGCTGCTATGCAGGGATCCTGGAGCAACAAGTTTGTGTCTTCACACAGGCAAAGAATTTTGGGAAATTCACTGGCCCCAGCATGCAGTTGGGTTCCTTTGAGTTAGCGTTATGAGGAAGCTGAGAGGTTCTATGTGGATTTTAGTTTAGAAAAATGGACAATGGCAAAACTTCTTCTTGTTTATTGACAATGCAGTGGTACAAAGAGCAGTGTAAAGATGTGCTGGGCTTGGGTCTGGCACAGTTGTGACCTCTGAGATGGTAGAAAGAAAGTGTTTACACAGTACTGTTTGTGGGTACTCGTTCAAAATGCTCTCCCCTTCTAGATCCCTGAATATTGTCGAGCTCTGGAAGAGAATGAGATTTCAGAACACTGCTTCGATCTGATCTTTGCCTTTGATGAAATTGTTGCCCTGGGCTACCGTGAGAATGTAAATCTGGCACAGATTCGGACCTTCACTGAGATGGACTCACATGAGGAAAAGGTGTTCCGGGCAGTCAGAGAGGTGAGCAGGGACACCTGCAATCCTGACACAAGGTACCCTGTCTGGGAAACACCCCCTTTGCTGTACAGAGGTGTTCCTCCAATTTGGTGAGGCAGTGCAATTATTTAGCTTTTCTGAGGACTAAATGCTCATGTCTTGTTTGTTTTTTCTTAGCCACGGGTTTTTGGGCAATTGCACTTAGTTCCTGTGCAGGGCAGGGCTGAGGTTGCACAGCTCCATCAGCCTCTTATCTTTTCCTTCAGACGCAGGAACGTGAAGCGAAAGCCGAGATGCGCCGTAAAGCGAAGGAGCTGCAGCAGGCCAGGAGGGATGCAGAGAGACATGGCAAGAAGGCACCAGGGTTTGGGGGCTTCGGCAGCTCAGCTGTGTCTGGGGGCGTGACAACAATGATCACAGAGACCATCATTGAGACTGAGAAGCCCAAAGTGGCACCAGCTCCAGCCAGGTAGGGGGGACAGCAGGTGGCATGTTAGACTTTGTGGAAGCGTTGGCTCAAACCACGTGCACAGAGGGTCCAACATGAGTTCCTCATCTGTGTAATATTGAGGACCATTTATGCCATGTACCACAGTAGCACCCCATAGTCTCTTTGGATTCTTGGATGAACAATGGGCTTTCATTTTGTGTGAGAAGAAGAGGTCCCAGCTCCTGGTAATACATGGAACCATATCTGAATCTTAATTATAACTTGGCACCCTACATATAAGATGATTGGTTCCATGTGTGTTCTCCCTTAAAAAGGCTGCTGAGTTAAATGCTATGTTGTTGGGATGGTCAAGTTACAGCATTTGAAGATAACTGGGAAGGGAGAACCTGCTGCTCTGAGCTGACTTGGAGATCATTACACCTTTTCTTTAGGCCTTCAGGTCCCAGTAAAGCCTTGAAACTCGGCGCTAAAGGGAAGGAGGTGGACAACTTCGTGGACAAGCTGAAATTAGAAGGAGAAAATATCATGACTTCTGTAGGCAAGCGCTCTGCAGAAGCAGCCAAAGTTCTTGCTCCTCCCATTAATATGGAGAGGTGAGTGCTGCCCTTGCTTTGGAAGCAGTCTCGTTCTCCCTGCTCTTTTTGACTTTTTCCTGTATTTTCTTACCTTGTCATTATAACAGTTGGGCAAAGTCTGGAAAAGCATGTCAGCAAAAAAACAGATTACCAGTTTGGTTAGGCGTCCTCTTAACTAAAATGGGGTGTCTATCCATTGTTGAGCTGAGGTTGGGAATTTTCCTGTGCTTTTTTTCCTGTGCCATTTTCCCTGTGTTGCTGCTCAGGATGGAGGCATTCATGGTTCATTTTAGACACAGCGATTGAGAACCTTTTAGTGCCCTGAGCAGCGCTGCAGCCTTTCACAGGGAATATGGGTGACCAGTGTGTCAAGATGCTGCATCATGGCCATTTAGCTGGGCTCCCATCCCTTGCAGACCCATATGCATGGATCCTCCTGCCCCTGAGTTCATTGTCAGAGCAGTATTAGCCCCCACTGTACCAGCTGTGCTGTTGTTTGAGAGCCCCTGCTCAGTACACACAGCCTGTCCTTGCTGAGCAGTGATCCCACTGCTGTCTGGGAGATACCAAGAGTATAGGACTTGAGCTTTTTCCTCTGTCTGTCTAGTGTGCACATGAAAATAGAGGAGAAAATCTCCTTGACTTGTGGCCGTGATGGAGGGTTGCAGAACATGGAGCTTCATGGCATGATCATGCTGCACATTTCTGATGAAAAGTTTGCACGGATTCGCCTGCATGTAGAAAATGAAGACAAAAGGGGAGTGCAGCTACAGGTAAAGCCTGTTGGAGTCCCATGCTGTTGAACATGATTTGCTGCTTTCCAGGGGAAAATAATGGAATTACTCAAGTATGTTGCTGTCCTGTGTTCTCATCTAAGCCTTCTCAGCTTAATGCATTGGAAATGGGAGTAGTCAGTGCAGGTATTAGCAGAAGTGCAGGGCCAGTCATGCTCCAGGGATTGAAGTTCACTGGAGAAATGCAATCTCAGTTGCCATCCTGCCCTCAGAGCCTTATCTGCTCAGCAGTGCACCTTGGCATGCCAGGTGACCTCACTTGGACTTTGCAGCAGCCTGGTGTGTTGCTCAGTACCAGTTATGTGATGTCAGCTGCAGCTATGGAGTGGAAATGGGATATCAAACTTCCTGTGCCAATGGGGAATTAATTTATTCTCTTGGAAGCTGTTTCTTTCTGAGGTTGCTTGTCCTGTCACTGCTGTACCTGGGATGCTTGCTGAAGCACTTGATGGCAGTCAGCAGTTGCAGCTCAGAAGGTTCTTGGAAGATTGGTCCTTCCCTTTCTCCTTACAGATCCCTGGAGGTGGTGCTGCTTTGAAACACTTTGGCTCACTCCTCGCTAGGGACTCATCTGTACATCATTGCTGTCTGCAAGTCCACTTCTTTCCAGTGCATCCCATAAGTGGGTTGCTAACAGCATTCCCACAGGTGGTGCTTCAGGTGGAAGAGGAGACCAAACCCTTTGCTGACTCCTGTCTTTCTAGTGCAACTTGAACAGTGACTTGCAAAAATCATCTGCTTCTAAAAAGCTGCTCACACGTGAGGTTGTGGAGAGAGTGTTTAAATGGAGTTTGGCCACTGACACATACATGCATTAAGGTTGCTGAGGGGAGACAGTAGTGTTATGGTGTCAGGCTGTTTTTCCCAGCAGCATTAGATTGATTTTTTTTTTTTCTTGAAATGCCTGCTGTAAACATTCAGGATGGTCTTTGACTTATAGTTGTTCTGTAGATATCAGCCTGGATCACTTGAGTATCTCGTGCAAGTGCTTCTAAGAAAGCACTTGTAAGTGGTGGGGATCCTTCTTGTCAGATCATCATTTCCTGGAAGGAATCCCAGGTTGATAAGCAGTTGTGCTTCAGATGGGCTTCTGAGCCAGGAGGAAACCTGATGTGTGTTTTGTTGAAGCAAACACTGGAATGTGTAGGCTTGTCCTGGTAGAACCTGCATTACCTATGGTTCTATCCCTGGGCTTACACCTACAGTCTGGACATGTGTTCTCTTTCAGACTCACCCAAACGTGGACAAGAAGCTCTTCACTACAGAGTCACAGATTGGTTTGAAGAACCCAGAGAAGTCATTCCCTATTAACAGCGATGTGGGCGTGCTGAAGTGGAGGTTGCAGACCACAGAGGAGTCCTTCATTCCATTGACAAGTGAGTGCAGGTCTGGGGGCTTGGGCAGAAGAAGCTGGTGATTATCCACATGGCAGCAGCTGGGCTGCCTGGAGTCTGGCATGTTGTGAGACTTTGGAGATACTATGTGTGTCTGTCGGATAGTGCCTGTCCTTGGCAGTGTGTGTTTTCTGTAAGACCTCAAGGAAAATAGAGAGCTTTTCTTAAAGTCAGCTTGAGGGTGACTTCACTGGGCGTTTTGAAGTGCATCATCTTATGAAAGCCTATTCCACATGAAAGGCCTGCATGGTTCGCATACTGTCTCTGTTTCCTCAGTTAACTGCTGGCCATCAGAGAGTGGGAACAGTTGTGATGTTAACATTGAATATGAGTTGCAAGAGGAGAGCCTAGAACTGAACGATGTGATCATCACCATCCCCTTGCCGTAAGTCATGTTCACACAGTAGTAATGAGTCCCATCACCTCCCTCCCCTCCCTGTTTTGTGGATCTGGCCAAGCCAACAGGTGTTAGAGGCATTTCTTTAGCTCTGTGCAGGGAAGTTATTGTCACTTCTCATTGCCTGCTCTAGGTCTGGTGTTGGTGCCCCAGTAATTGGGGAGATTGATGGTGAGTATCGCCACGACAGCCGGAGAAACCTCCTTGAGTGGTGCCTGCCAGTGATAGATGCCAAAAACAAGAGTGGTAGTCTAGAGTTCAGCATAGCAGGGCAGCCAAACGACTTCTTCCCGGTGCAGGTCTCCTTCGTCTCCAAAAAGAACTATTGCAACATACAGGTATGGTCACTGCTGATGGTCCACAGGTGGGATCTCACCCTTGCCTCTGTCCCCGGCTGGCTGACACTGGCAGTGCTGCAGTGGCACTGTGCTGTCCCACTGGCCATGGCTAAAGGGTTGGCATTAACCTGCTTCTGAGACAGCTGGATTTGGGAGTATCAGCAGACAGCACTGGCAGCTCACACTTCATGGAGTTTGCCTGAAGTTTCAGTTGTGTCTTCAAGTCTCTAAGTAGTCATTAATTCCCCTCAGACTTTGGAAAATCCATCAGCCTTGTAGCCAAAGCACTGCTTGGCATACAACTGTCTGTCTCTACTGAACTGTAGCCAGTGGCTCCCACTTTGCTCCTCAACAGAGACACAGTTACCACAGAAAATCACTCCCCTCTTTCGGGATTCCTGGGAATAAAGATCTTTGTTTCAGGGCTGAGCTGTGGTTTAAAGGCAGCAGGTTGGTTGTGCTCTCGTGGCCATTGTGGCATTGGGAAGCATGGCATCACTGCAGTAAGGGAGTGATGCTCAATGTTGAGTTAATGTTGCCTGTTGTCTCCACAGGTTACCAAAGTGACCCAGGTAGACGGGAACAGCCCTGTAAGGTTTTCCACTGAAACCACCTTCCTGGTGGACAAGTACGAAATCCTGTAATGCCAGACGTTGTGACGCACAGTGGAAGAAATTTTTAAATTAAAAATAACGAGGCCGACGTTTATTCTGAATGTTGGGAACGCCACAGCCCCCTCTGCTAAGATGTGTGGCTCTGTCTGCCATCTGCAGTGTTCCTGGGCCACAGACTTTTTTTGCAGAGAAGTGACGTGCTCATGGGGGAAAAGGCCACAAATTTCTTTGGCAGATTTTTACCGACTGGCAAAAAAGCAAGATCTCCGCAAAGAACCTGACTTTGACATGCTCCCCCTGCCCCACCCTGAGATGATCAGAGCTCAGCCCAGAGCCGACCAGACATCACTCTCTCCTGAAGCATCACGTGCTGTTCTGTTGTTGGTGCTGCCATTTTAATTTCTCCTTGGCTTCTGGTTCTCATGTGTGGGGCCACCTGCTGGTCCTGATCCTTCCATCTGGTGGAAGCTGAGCAAGTTGACCTTGGCCTCAGAGGTTGGGGAGGTCATGGCGGGGGCACAGGGTGGGGAAGAGGGACCTGGGGGTTCAGTCCTTTTACCCCACACAGTTACTGCTGTTCCTCCAGCTCTGCTGTGTGGGAATGGCCCAGCTCCAGGTGGTCTGGTTCCTGCTGCAGTGGGGAGAGGGTCCAAAGGGGACTGTGTCCTCACTGCCTTCCACAGCTGTTCTCAGGCCAGGCTTTGGAGGAAGTTTAATTAGATTAGAACCAGCAGTATATCCTTTGCAAGGCTGTTTTGGTGTCTGGGGAGGCTGAGGGCTTTGCCTGCCTGGGTGAAAGGAGCTGTGGAGCCTGGTTGACTTACTGGGCCTGCGTGTCAGGACCTGTCTCAAACCACCGTTGGTTCAACACTGGCAGGTGTGGGAGAAGGAAATGCTGGTTTCCAGGTAATGTGGGGGCTGATCCGAGCCATTTCTCCTACTGCTGCCTCACTAGCGTTATTTGCCTCATCTCAGAGACCTGTGCTCCCCTCACAACTCATCTCACCTGCAGGGCTGGGGTCTGTAATGAGAATTACCTGCCCCTGGGCACATCTCACCTCTGGAGCCAGAGGGACCGAGTGCAGGTGGAAGGCAGCGGCCCTAAAAGTGCGTGTACTGTGCTCTGTGAGAGACAGCCAGCTTGTCATGGGCCCCCTGGGGTCCTCTGCCAAAGAAGTTAGTGGTCTCTCCTCTGCTGGCAGCACCTGAGAGGAAATCAACCCTGGTCCTGTCCTGGGAGGGTAAGCCCTCTCCCCTAGCAAAGTAGGCAAAGAATCCCATTAACCCAGTCTTGTTCCAGAGCTGCTTGTCTGTATGATTTTTAAAATGGAGTCAAAGTTAGTTCAAGCATCCGAGGAGCTTTTTTTTTTTCCTTGTATTCATTGGAGGGTGATATTTAAACCGAGCCGAGATCCCCACTTTTTGTAACTGTATGATCCTGGCCTAGGGAATAGAGCACATTCCAGTGTACACAGAATTCTGAGTCTTTAATCAAATAAAGTACTGTTAAAGGAGCTGGCTGGGGGTCGTGAGGTCCTTCCGGAGCTGGGACCGGTCAGCCCTGGCCACGCGGGGGCGGGACGTGCCGACACCGGCTGGGGCGGGGACAGGCCGAGGCAGGCGGCGCTGGACAGCGGAGCGGCGGCGGAGCACGGGAAGGGCCGTCGGAGCAGGAGAGTGAAGGTGAGCAGCCGCTGGCATGGGGTGGGACTCCCGCCCCACACCCAATTTGTGCCCCAGGCGACCACTGCCCTTGGGAAGTCTGTGGGGCTGGGGTCAGCGTGTCCTGTAACGCAAAGATTCCTAGTGCTTCAGGGGCAGCTTTGGGATGTGGTGGGGGCAAGAGAAAGAGCTCAGCTGCCTTGGCCCGTGTTTGGGCCAGGTGTGGGACTCCACTCCCTGGGGTGCCCTGGGAGGGGTGCGAGAAAGGAGCTGCGGACAGGGAAGTAGAAAAAACACAGTCAGCCATAAAACCAGTCATGGCGCAATGTTTTGGTGGTTTGTGGGTGAGCTGGGAGCTAGTTCTGGATCCAGTGGTCCGTGTCAGTGGTGGCTTTGCTGGTGTGGGAGCCCTGAGAGCAGCTCAGTGTTGGAAGGTAGCTAGACAAGGTTCTCCCGTCCCCAAATCCTGCTGCAGCTCATGGGCAGTCACAGGAGGAGATGGTGCTTGGCCCATGGCCACCACTGCTATCTCTGACACCTCTTGGGGAGCCTGGGAACGTTACTGGTCTGGCTGGATCCTTCCTGCTCCGTGGCTGGACCTTGTTTACTCCAGCTTCCTGCCACCCTCCTGCCTCAGTCCCTTCAGCTGCTGTCAAAAAGCCAGAGGAATCTGGCAGTCCCAGGAGGTCCAGCTGCTATGCTGAAGAGGCACTGTCTCTCCCACTCCTCCAGCTGCCCTGCAAGCCCCCAGCCCTCTCTGGGCACTAGGCAGGGGCTGCAGGGGGCAGGTCCCCTGGCTGAGCACCACAGGCAGTAGCAAGGCAGCACAGGCGGGTACTTTTTGATAACTCCTAGTACATTTGGGTTTGCTGTGTGGTGCCAAATGTTGGTACATGTGGGGCAGAAGGGGCAGGGCACCGTGCAGGGGGATGGAACCACAGGATTGCATGGCAAGGGATCCTTGCTGGCAGCCAGAAAGAGGAGAATGATCAATGCCTGATTTGGAAAGGTGAGGTTCACCCTACCCCTTTCCCAGCTAACAAAGGGTGATGGGTGATGGGTTCGTGCCCGGGGTTGGATTCAATACCCACCAAACCCATCCTGTGTCATAGTCCCCAAGACATCGTCAGTGGGAGTTGCAGATGCTCCTTGCTGAGCCAAGCCTCTGGCCTGCAGATGAGAAATTGTCATTTTGATACGAGAGCATTTTGAGGAGCAGCTCTCCATTGTACAGTCTTGTGAGGGTTCTGGAGCTTGTGTCTGTGTTGTGGTATCTGGAGGGATGTGCTGATGCTGGGGTCAGTGCTTGAGCTGCAGCAGTGGTTGGGTCTATGTATGGCTGGCCCTTGGAGCTGGCTCGCCTCGGGGAGTGCTGGGTGCAGTAGGCAGGGCTGCACGCTCTCCTCGACCAGAGCACATGATGAACATCCAGCAGTCTGTGGAGACCCTGAAGCGTGATGCCGGCAGGGCCTCGGTCGGAGCACAGCTGTGCTGCAGTGGTGCAGGAGCACTTGGCCGGAGAGATGAAATCAGCGGGTGTGGCCAGGATTCCTCGGCTCCCGCCGGAGCTGTCTGGTGGCTGATTTATGGTGGTGTTATTGCCAGGATCATGGCGTTGTCCCAGCAACCGCAATGCAGCCCCCGCCATCCCTCGCCTCGGTGGGATGGGGCTGACTGGGTCTCCCCCACTCAGTTGTTAGCCCCAGGCCAGAGGCAGCGGCCAGGAGCAGGCTCCTCACTCGCCTCTGGCTTCGTGCAGGAGACAAGCTCCCCCTTCCCAGCGACCCGGCGGAAGGGGCGGTTGTTTACCGGGGCAGAGGGTGTGGGAAGGGGTGAGCGCACCCTAAGTGCATTAGCAGATGGGGAGCAAGCAGGCAGCCAAGTTGGCTGGAGGCTGCGATGCTGTGCTGTGTGCACCCCTTAGCTCGGCCGCTCAGGCTTCCTTCCATGACTCATCCAGCCGGCCACAAGTGGGGGTGAGAGGCCATGCAAGGGGGTGCCATGCGCCTGCCTCTGCCATGCTGTTGCTTCATCCCAGCATAGCTGATACTGCATGGCATAGCTTGCCAGTCTGCGCTCCTTCATGAGCACAGGCTCAGTGCCCCTGCCCTGGCCATGTCCTGGCCAGTGGTGCACAGTGGAGCTCTGGGGTCTGCTGGTACCTGATGTGGGGTGAGTTAGGATGTGCTGTGCCCAGCTTGGGTCTGGGTGGCCAACAGCAGGTCAGGCAGGAGTGGACCCCCAGAGCATCCCTGCCCACGTGGGCTTGGGGCAGGCAGACAGATTGCAGCCTGTGTGCAGTGGGATGCAGGGGCTCCCTGGGAGCACACTGTTGCAGCATGTCTGAGTGCAGCCGGCACTGCATTAATAGGGCCCCTGCATCGGTGGGGCTGGGCATCCTCCCAGGTGAGGCTTTTGCCTGTGCCAGGTGAAGAAAGGGGCTTTTGTCTTCCAGGAGGCCGGGGCTGAGTAGGCAGCCCTGTGCGGGGTGCACGAGGACCGTGGGCTGTTTGGTGGTAACCGAGCCCGACCCCTTGGCATTTGCTGCCTTCACCGCTTCCCACGGCGGGAACAAGCGGTGCGTTCTGCAGGCGGCGGCGGGAGAAGAAAGGCCGCCTTGTCCGTCCTAGCAGTGGGGCGCCGGCTGGGGCGGCTGTGCTCCCGCCCCGCATTCCTACAGCAGAGCCGGCTGGAGAGGGGCTGCATCCCCGGCAGGACGGGCTGGGGTGGCGCAGGCGTTCCCTGTGTGTTGACGAGACAGGTGAGGGGCTCTGTTGGAGGGCAATGTTGGGGGCGTTGGTAAGCGATGGGATGCCAGGGTCACCTTCCAGCTCATGGGCAGGCGGGGCTGCTTGTGGAGTGGGGGGTGTTGAGTGGAGAGTTTCGGCAGCAGGAGATGGGCAGAATCGGAGACGATCGCCCAGGTGGCCGGGATGGGGGTCCTCCATGGTTCTCACCCGTACAGCCGTGCTGGGAAGGAGTTAACACCGGCGCAAAGATCCCACCCTGGCCCCGCTCCCTTCCTCTGCAGCAGCTTGGCTCCTCCTGGCTTTTCCTCCTTCCTGAACATTGTGACGGGACTTATGTGTAAGTGAGGGGCAGGGGCTCGGCTGGGCTGCGGGGTCTCCAGATGCTGGGAAGCGCGGCACCCCAGTGCCTGGGGAGCATGGGCACCCTGCCGCGGAGGGTCCCGCTCGGCACCAGGACCAGGTGGCAGGTAAGGCAAAGCAGGGATCCTGCTTCGGCAGCCGGTGAGCACTTGTGAACTGCTCTCGGGGTACCTTATCTCTACGCCCCCCGTGCCCCAGCTGAGCTGTGCCCATCTCACGTGGTTTGGCTGTGGTCCCCACGGAGCCCTTGCTGTGGGGCAGCCAGTCCTGGTGTTGCAGGAGACGCCCGGGTTTCATCCAGGTCCTGGATCCCACGCTGGTGTTTTCCAGCGTTTCATTTTTTCCACAGTGTGTAATAACCGTTCACTCGCCCCCGCAGCTGAACCCAGTGCTGGACGATCGGGGGGGTCCCTCCAGGGGCTGGCTGGACAGTCGGCGATGCTGGCGAGAGCCGAGCCCGGGGCTCCTCCTGGCGGCCCCAGGACCGGCGTATCCTAACGGGGATGGAGCACTTCCTATCTACGCTGCCCGAGAAGGGTTAAGCCCCAGTCAGCTAGTCCAGGGCGGAAGGGAGGGACGTGGGGAGCAGCCGACGGTAAATTTAGATCCCCGAAACATCCCGACATGGCGTGAGTGCCGGGTGACGGAAATTGTTCCTCCTCGGGTTGCCTCCCACTCACGCAGAGAATGTGTGGCAGCATGGCTGGTCCATGGGTGGTGGCCCTGCCTGTCGGCCACAGGCCTGTTGGCCACATGGGCAGGGGTACGAAACACTCAGCTGGGCTTGTGCACTATGAGCTGCTGCTGGACTGTGTGGGAGCAGAGGTGTGTGCCTGGGTGCCAGAGCTGGGCACTGGTGGCATGCACAGGAGTGCCCAGGTGTGCTGTGCATGACAGGCAGGTGTTGATGGCAACAGTCAGAACCTGTGCTTGTGTGTGCTTTTCCACTGACAGCCATTGGGGTCTGGCTGCCCACAGCTCTTGGCATTTAAAGCATGCATTTCCAGCACCATGCCCCCAAAACTGAGCGCACGTGTAGTTTTCCTAGGGACTGTCTCTTGTCCAGATGCCTGCCACATGCCTGGGTCTCCCGAGGTGGATGGGGATGTGTGCCTAGGTAGGATGTATGCATTGGCAGTCAGGGATGCTCACTGGCTTCAGGCAGCTGCTGACATGAAGACAGGAGCTCAGGATGGTAATCCTCTTGGTGGCAAATGCTAGTTTGGAATGGGTAGAGTTTGTGCTCAGGCTGCTGTCTGGGATGTACAGGAAAAATACATAAAAGCCACGCCCAGTGTGGTCACTCGTACTGCCATTCTGTTTCTTCTGGCAGCCCATGTCTGGTACCATCCAGCGTCTCCAAGAAGGCACCATGGAGGCATCTGGCAGGACCCCCACCAGCCCAACTCACAGAGTCCAGACTGTCATCCAGGTGAGCACACAGGATCACAGGACCTCTGCTCTGTGGGAACAGGGGAATCTGGCTGGGAGTCATCCTCTGCAGCCAGCCCTACCACCAGCACTGGCGCTGCCCTCCAGCCTCTCCTCAGTCTCAGCCAATCCTATTACGGGATCCTCAGCAAAGTCCATTGAGCTAAGCGGCTGGCAGCTCGGATCCTCTTAGACAGAGCCCAAGCACCATGGATCTCCAGCTCTCGCTTCTGCTTCCCGGGATAGGTAGCACAGGCAGGAGAGCCCTCCTCTCCTGCGTCTTGCTGCTGGACAGTCCTGCTGGCATGTGGCTGTGCCTGGGCATTGATCCTGGCTATGTAGCTGTTTTGGAGCAGCTCAGCCAGGTGGGCAGTGCAGGGGCTGCAGCTGCAGGAGTTGTGAGCATCCCTCTCTCTCCTCCTACAGAACAGCCCCCTGGACCTGATCGACATGGGCAAGGGGCTGAAAGTGCAGACAGAGAAGCCACATTTGGTGAGCCTGGGCAGCGGTCGGCTCAGCACTGCTGTCACACTCCTGCCCCTGGAGGAAGGTGAGTGCCAGGGGGTCTCCACGGGCATGCTGGTGACAGAGACACTGAGACGCCCTCTCTGCTGGCAGGGAGGACCACCATTGGCACGGCTGCAACAGACATCGTCCTGCAGGGCCCCGGACTGGCACCCCAGCACTGCTACATTGAGAATGTGCGAGGGACACTCACCCTGCACCCCTGTGGCAACGCCTGTGCCATCGACGGCGTGCAGCTGCAACGGCCCACGCACCTCACCCAAGGTAGGAACAGGCTGTGGTTCACCGGAGCCTTTGTCCGTGGAGTTGTGCCGTTGAGTAACTGCATATCCCAGCTGGCATACTCCTGGCCTCTATGCTCTGCGGTGGGAACCTGCCAGAGCCTGGCACAGTTTGAGAGCTGGCTTTGCTGCATATATCAAGTGAGGTGGGACGGGAGAGACCCGGGCGGGCTTTGAAGAACGCGGAGATGCTGAGCCAACTCTGGGAAGGGAGATGTCAGAGGAAAACAGCTTGGGTATCGTCCCGACGGATGGCTGCCCGGGACACTGCTGGTCTGCCTGCGTGGCTACCGAGCTTGGACCCGGCCGGCCCCCCATGGCCGCTCCCAGGGAGGGTGGACAAAGCCTCAGGCCCTTCCCAGGCAATCCCCGCCCCGCCACAGCCCATGTCTCGCTTCTCGGGGAGGACCCTCGGGCGGGGCGGGTGAGGCCCGGCCCCCCGCCCCTCCCCGGGGGCGGTGCGGCGCTGCCCGGGCGGTGCCGGTGCCGGTGGCGGCGGCGGCGGTGGTGAGGTGAGTGGGGTGCTGCGGACCACGCGTGTCCCCGCCGGGCGGGGGTTCGCTCCCGGTCCTCCGCGGGTCACAGAGCCATGCTGCCCCCGCAGGCGGTGGCGCCGCGGCCTCCCCGCGCCTGCCTTCGTCTCTGCCGGGAAGGGGGGACACACCCGCGTGGGCGCTGCCGCGGGCGGCCCCGCGGGGGACAATGGGAGCCACGTGGCCGCCGGAGGAGGCTCCGGCGCGACGGCCCGGGAGTCCTGCCAGGTCCCGCCGGTCCCGCAGTAAACAACGAGGGTCGTGGTAGGCTGCGGGGTGCGGGCAAGGGTCAGCCGAGCCGCCCGTCCTCCTGTCCCCGGGGCCAGGCAGGGACACGACAGAGCAGGGACAGCATCTGTGCAGGGCCACAGCGGGATGAACCGCGGGGCTGTCAGGCCGACGCTCGTAGTGCAGTTTGGTGGCTACTCGCTTTGCCGGGGCGCCCCGTGGCTCCACTGGTGCCGGCATGTGGGGAAGGAAGGCACAGGGCAGTGATGCTTCTCTCCGGGACAGCCGTTGCCAGGCTGGGCGTCGGCACTGCACCCAGGCAGGCAGGATGCCCTCATTGAGCCGGGGTGAGCGTCCCGCCCTAGCGCTCAGATAGGGGAACGAGGCCCCCGCGACGGCGATAGCAGTTAGTCTGTACTGCCTCTCGTTCTCCTTACCGCGAGCTGGGCTGACGGGTGCTCCAAAAAAGACGTCCCCTCCGGCGAGGGATTTTTAGCAGCCGCTGTTGGTATGGAGCGAGCCTCTCCCCAGAGCCCTGGCAGGCGCTTCAAAGTGGGGTGTGTCAGCAGCAGCCCGCCTTGTAGCCGCCTGATGCTCCCCGCTGCCAGCGCATGCCTCCCCGGCACCACGGGCAGCAGGTGAACGCACAACGAGCGCCCACAGTTCCACTCCCCTTCCCTTCCTGAGGTGCCTTCCTCCTCTGGGCTGCTCGGCAGCCTTGCCCCAAGAGGGCTGCTGCTTTAGGCCAAGAAGAGACGCTTTGCAAGCAGGGACAGGAGCTGTCTTGTCTGCAGCTGGCAGCCACGCAAGCCCTGGAGTGCTGCCAACTCCCCCGCGGCCCCCGGCGGGGACCCCAGCTGTGCCTGCGCCTGGGATGCGCTGCCGGCAGCTGCTGTAGAGTGACCTGGATTTCAGCCTCCCCCTAAGCCTCTTCTGACAGCAGGAGCCCCCTCCCTTCCCGAGGACACATCGTTGGGCCAGCAATGCCGACCGCCTCCCTGCGCTCTCCGGAACTGCTCTGATATTGCCGGCTAGCAGCTGAACCCTCTCTCCTCTCTCCCAAGGGTGCACCATCTGCCTGGGCCAGGCCACCTTCCTCCGCTTCAACCACCCTGCTGAGGCCAAGTGGATTAAGAGCATGATCCCAGCGGGGGGCAGAAGCCCATCGGCTCTCCATGGGCTACCAGCAAGTAGGTGACCCCCCACGCCCCCTTGTCCCAGGTGGGATAGGGCAGATGCTGAGGTGCTCCCTGACCCGTCGGTCTTCCCAGTGCCCAATGCTCTCCCAGCCCTGTCCTGTTGCACTCAGGAGTGGGGCTCATACCTGGCTGCTGTGTGCCATCCATCAGCTCAGCATGGTATGGCAGCTGCACTGGTACTTGTTAATGATTAATATCACCTCTAAGAGGTTGACTGTGGGGGCACTGAGGCATGGCTTTCACTTCTGCCCAGCCTGGCCATGGCAGAGCCATCGCCCGTCGGAGCCCCCCCAGCTGCCTGAAAGCGGGTGTTTATGTGCTGGGGCGGCTGTGCTGGGGCTGTGAAGGCCGTTCTTCTGGCTGCTGTCCTTCATCTCATGAGCTTATCTTGCTGTGTCTGCCTGTCTGTGGGGCAATGGGCCAGGTGCCAGTACCGTGCCTGGTTCCTGGGCATGTCCAAATCTCTAGCCCTGATCCCGGGGCTGGTAGCCCTTATCCCTGCCCCAACCAGCACATCCTGGCACGGGGAGAGGAGCTTGGCTGCCTTCCCGTGCCACGTGTGTGTTGGGAAGGCAGCATGCCTGCAGCTGGGGGACGGGAGGAGGGACACGGGGAGGTGCTGTGGCTGAGGAGCATCATGCAACCATGCAGCATCCCGTGTGGGCCCTGCATGCTCACTCTCTGCCACGCAGAACCGGGTGGGATCACACTGACAAGGCTGTGGCACATCTCCAGGCATGAAGGCAGTGCCAGCTGCCGTGGGGGAGCTGCTGGGTGCCGGGGGGTGACGCAGCCCGGGTGGCACGCTGTCCTGGCTGGGCTCCGCGCCTGCTGCGATTCGCTAGCGCCCTGAGTGACAGGCACATCGGTGCTGCGCAGGGAGGACACGGGGCAGCCCAGGGGCACCCTGGCCGGGGTGTGGGGAGGCTGCGGGCGACGCGGTGCTGGGTCCGGATGCGCTGCAGCTCAGCAGCCTTTGGCTATTGCATCTCTGATCCCTTGCTGGGAAACCAGAGCGTGCGGGGGGCAAGTGGTGGGCGCCAGTGGTTGGCACGGGCAGCTGCTCTCCAGGGAGTGCAGCAGGGAGCTGGACGCAGGGAGAGCGGCTGTCCTCTCAGGTTTCTGTTTCCTGGGAGATGGGGCTAGTGGGATTCCAGCCTCCTCCCTGTCCCAGCTCCCTAGCTGGAGTGGGAAGGGGTGGCAGCGGGGTGCAAGCAGCTCAGGGTGCATCAGAGAGGGGCTTGTGACCCAGCTCTGACTCTGCAAGGCTGCGTGGAAGAATGATGCCAGACTGCCCTGCAGGACCTAGCCCAGGCAGGGGCTGCGGCGGAGTCCTACCACACTGATGCCTGCTCCTTTGTTTCCCTGCAGAATCCAAGGCCCTGGTGAATGGTGGCCACCAGCTGACAGAGAGTGGGTGTCACAACCACAGCTCCCTTGTCAGCTCCATCGAGAAGGACCTGCAAGACATCATGGACTCGCTGGTGCTGGAGGAGTCAGCGTCCCCCGGCATCCAGAAGCCGCCTGCCTGCGGCCGATCCCCCCTCTCCCCTGTGGTGAATGGGGGTGGGCGCTGCCTCCTGTCCTCTCCACCCAGCCCTGGGGCTGCCTCAGGGGGCTCCAGCTATGAGAACTTCTCTCCCCTCTCCTCCCCAGCCAGCAGCAGTAGCTACACCAGCCCCTCACTCAGCAGCCAAGAGCAGGGTCCAGCCGTGCCGCCCCCTCTCCCACTTCGCTCCTCCAGCTACAACCACACTGTCCAGCCACCCACTCTGCCTGGTGGGGGTTCTAGTGAACCTTGGCCAGCTGAGAGGCTCGGGGACCACCGGGTGGGCAGCCCCCGGCTGATGCCGCAACCACGGGTGGCCCTGCAGGAGCGGCCCCCCAGTCCCTTCCGGGAGCCACGGGACACTCTGGGGCCCAGCCGGCAGCCCACCAGCAGGGCAGTCCCAGAGGCCCGGTTGCAGCCCCCCGGGAGCCCGCGGGTTGCCCGAAGGAACATTGAGAGCATGCGGGAGCTGCCTCCTCTGAGCCCCTCCTTGTCACGCCGGGCTGCCAGCCCCCGAGTGGCCCCTGACACTCCCTCCCCACAGCCCCGGCTGGGCAGGGAAGTGCCTGGCAGTCCCCTTGCCAGGCGCAAGGGCCTGGAGGAGTTGAAAGGTGCTGGGGCTCCTTCACCCCCACTGCTGGCAGAGAACTCCACACGCCGTCCCAGTTTCAGTACTTGCTTGAGCCCGACATACGGGCTGGGCTCCCCAGCTGTGCCCTCGCCCCGGCAGAGCCCCCGTGCCCCTAGGAAGCCTTTGGGGGACCCACGGCTGCCAGTGGGGTCACGGGAGCGCAAGAACAGCATCACTGAGATCAGCGACAACGAGGACGAGTTGCTGGAGTACCATCGGCGGCAGCGGCAGGAGCGGGTTCGGGAGCAGGAGATGGAGCGCCTGGTGAGCCTTGGGGCTGGGAGGGGACACATTTGAGTGTGGGACACCCTCTTTGCAAATAGCTGTTGTCGTTTGCTGCTTTGAAACCTGGCCTTTCCCTCTTGGGGACTTGCCATCAGTGCTCAGGAGCCCTCTGGGAATACAAAGTCCCCAAGTTACAGCAGCCTGTGGAAGCTGGTGGGGCTGGCATGGCCCCAGGGCTACCGGCCAAAATGGTGGTCCCCCTGCTTTTGTAAAACACTCTGCGTCTTGTCCATCCCTGCCAGGGCCCATCTGCTGGTGGTGGTGCCATGGCTCTGTGGGCATTGCATCTATATTTAGGTCTGATGGAGTTTTTATGGAACTGGCATCTGCCTGGATGAGGTTTGCCGTGTCTCTGCCAGTCCCGCAGGCCGAGCCGCCAGAGCTGTGTTTGCTCAGCCCTGACTCACGCCTGGCGCAGGCAGCCTGAGTCACCGCCTGGAAATAGCGGAGGCGCTCGGCAGCCGGCGCTGCTGCCTGTAATTAGTCTGTCTCAGGCTCCCAGCACATCGTGTGCCTGGCTCTGGCGTGCTGGCTCTGCTGTGCTTTGTAATGTTGCCCGCCCATCCCAGCATGCAGGCCTGTATTCTGGTGGCCACCATTGGCACAGGGTTCCAATGCCAGTCTGCTCCTGCCACAGCATGTGCTGGATGGGGACTGTTCTTTCTTACAGGAGCGGCAGCGCCTGGAGACCATCCTGAACCTCTGTGCTGAGTACACCAAGACAGATGGCACTGAGCCAGGTGACGTGCACAGGCTCCTGGCTGGTGACACAGATGCTGGCCAGTGGGTGCCCAGGGGTGCCATGGCTCTGGGCCATGGTGTTGAAGAGCTGCAACAGAGGGAGAGCCTGGAGAAGTCGGATGAGGAGAACCTGAAGGAGGAGTGCAGCAGCACTGAGAGTACCCACCACGAGGTAAGGGGACAGCTGTGCCATTCTGTTACCATGCCGTGCTGCTCTGTGCTGTGCCAATCAGCCCTTTCCACAGCATGAGAAGCTGACAGGGCCCCGGGCCAAGGAGGCACAGCGGCTGGAGGAGGAGCGTGCCAGTGTCCTCGGACGCCTGGACCAGCTGAAGGGCCGTGTCAAGGAGCTGGAGCAGCAGCTGCAGGAGACATCGCGAGAGGTGAGGGGTCACAGGACACTGCTGAGTTCCCTGCTGCTTGCTGCCCTCACCAGTCAGCACTAAATCCTAAGGGTATGAGCTAGATCCAGCTGGAGCAGTAATCTTGACGTTGCTTTGGCTGTCCAGGCAGAGATGGAGCGGGCGCTGCTCCAGGGTGAGCGGGAATCAGAGGTGGTGCGGCTGCGGCAGGAGCAGGAACAAGTGCAGCAGCTGCAGGAGAAGCTCTCCAGCCTGGATGCCAGCATCCGCAAGGAGCGGGACAAGGTGAGCCCAGTCACAGGTTCCCATTGTCACCAGCTGTGCCATACTCTCCCTGGCACTCACAGCCAGTGCTGCAATGCCTCATGCTGGAGCATTCCCCTGTGGACATGTTCTCCAGCCCCTGGGCTCCACAGAGGCTTTGGGGAGCAGCCCCTGTGGTTTGCGTTGTGGGGGGATCTGTCTGTCTGTCTGCCTGTCTGCCTGGGGTTGGTCAAACAGCCCTGTGGGAGGAGAGCACGGCCAATGCTCAGAAAGCATTTCAGCTGCTGCCTGTTGCTCTGGCAGGGAGACTGTGGTGTGAGGCTTTCTAGATGGCTGCTGCCTGGGGTGGGCAGTGCCAAAGCAGAGGCCTTGGCACTCCCCGTTACCCGCCCTTGTTGGGGAGCTGTGTCTTGCAGCAAGTCACCTCACTCTGCTGCATCTTCATGTGTGATGGCAGCTGTTGCTCTAGTGTTCAGCTTGCTGGAGGTGGCTGGGAAACCACTGCAGGTGTTTAGCTTGGTGACTTTAGGAGGAGATCCTGGCTCCCTTTCCCCTGATGTTGCCTGTGGTGCAGTTACTGCCTGAAGGCACCCATGACACTGTGTGTGTGGCATGTTTGTCCCAGCTGCTGGTTGCTGGCTATCCTGCAGCCTTGCAGGCAGTGTGGCATGGCCTTGTTGATGGGAGAGTGACTGTTGGCATCCAGTTCCCTGCTGCCTGAGGCCATCGTCCCTGTGCAGCCTATGCCAAGGTCCCACCAGCAGCTCTGTGCCACCGTGATGTGCCATCAGCATCCCTCGGGGTCTGGCCAGCCCCGTGCAGGCCAGGCAGGGCTGTTGGGGTGCCTGTGGCCTGGCAGAGTGGCCATTGGTGCCTGCCAGTGATGCTCCTTACACCATTTGGGTTTTTGTTCTGGTTTTGGTCTTCCAGGCCTCTGTAGGCATCTTCTGTAGCCAGGGACAGCCTCATGCAGAGCCAGGAGAGGAGCGCAGGGAAAGCCCTCTCCCAGCCTCTCTGCTGACCTAATCACCCACTTTCCTAACCCATCTGCAGTACTCACACCAACAGTGCCTGCTCTGAGCTCTGCCATCACTCTGACATCTCTGCATGTCCAGGAGCCCCCATGCAATCCACAGCTCCTCTCCTGGGCTACCTGTCTGTACCAGCCTTTCCTCCCTGCCAGCATGTCCCCTCATAACCCTTTTCATGATGTCCCATCTCTGTGTGGAGCACAGGGTTCCTTGCAGCAAGCATTTCTCAATGCCAAGCCCCCATACGGTACTGTCAGACCTATGGGTGGTTTCCCTATGCCAGTCCCACATTGCTGGCCTCATTTTACTGCTCTTGTGGCCAGGCTCCTCATCCCAGGCTTAGGGGTCAGTGTCTGCTCTGCTGCTGACTCATCATAGCCTGGGCATCTCTTGCTGGACCACAGCCTCCTGTTTTCACTGCTGCCTGGTACTGCCCTCTCCTTCTAATGGACAGGCTGGTCCATGCCCTCAGGCTGCATTCAGGACCTGCAGTTCCTAACTGGCAGCAGTTAACAAAGCCAGTTAGTGGTTATTGTGATGTAGCCATGTGCAGGATTGGGATGACTTGAACCATGCTATCAGGGTTCATCTTTCTCTTGTCTGCAACTTTTGTTCTTGGAAACACAAAGCTGAGGTCAAGGGTTGGCTGTAACCCCTCTTAACACTGCTCAGCTGACTCCTGTGTCTCTTGATCTCTTGGATCTCCCTATAGCTGCCATGATGCTCCTTCTCCTGAGCCCCTTCTGTCTCCAGCTGAGCCTCTCTCTAACTCACAGCTTCTGCATGGCACCCATTTGAGAAGTGTGTCTTCTTTCTTTTTTTTTTCTTTTTCTTTTCCTTTTTTTTGTTTTGTCTTGTTCTCCCCTGATTCAGGAAAGGGCAAAGGTTGATGCTGAAAGGAAGGAGCTAGAGGAACTCCAGGCGCTTTACCATGAGTCGAAGAGCCACCTTGATAAGTGCCCCGAGTCAATGCGGGAGCAATTGCAGGAGCAGATGCGAAGGGTCAGTGTCTCCCCCCACCCCTCCCGGACCATGGCCCACCTCCCTCCGCTCCAGCTTAGGCCAGCTCTTCCCTGCCAGCCGGGGCCGCACTGGGAGCGTCGCACCCGGGCTGGAGGCGGCTGGCACCGGGCACCATCGTCCTGGTAAGCTTGCCACTCGCCCAGGCCCGGGGCGCGGGACCGGCTCGGAGAGCTCCTCGGGACCGGCTCGGCAGAGCTCCTCGGGACCGGGCAGGGCACAAGCATGGACCCTGCCCTGCAAAGGAGGGCAGGCTGGGGAGTCTTGGGAGCTGCTGCATCCTCATCTGGCTGCCTCCAGCTATTTCCTTAGAGTGTTTATTTACACAGTGGTGTTGATCTATGTTACTGCTAGTCCTCAGCATTTTTTCCTATTATCTGGTATTTTCTGGAAGTGGTTGACTTTTCCCAGCGCATGGCTACTGCCTGCATAGATAGACCCATACTGCCACAGCCTGCTCCAGCCAGGCACTCACATTCTGGATGAGATGGTGTAGAGTGAGCAGGGGGGTGATAGCGCGGTCTCTGTGTGTGGGAGCCCTCAAGAGCCACCACATCAGTGCTGTGTGACTGGCTGCCCGTCTCATGGTGCAGGGTGAAGCACATCCCCTTGGGGTGCATGGCACAACGGCTGCCAGGGTGGCACTGGCAGGCCCTGAGCTGAGTGCTGCCACGTGCTGTCGGTGCATGAAGGCTGGAAGGACACACAGGAGTTTGTCCACCATGGTGCTTGTCTGTTGGGGCTTTGGCACCTGTAGGGTTGGTGACACAGTGTTGCTGTTGGTGGTTACTCTGGCACACGGTGTTTTGCTACCTGTCAGGGCATGATTTAGCCCATATGTGGTTCAGCAGGGGCAGCTGGTCTCCAAGGGTCGGCGAAGCCCCTGGCTGTGGCAAGCTCATCTCATGGGGGTGACTGCTCTGTCCTGGCCAGTTCTGGATGCCTCCATTGCCTTCTTCTGACAGCAAACATTGCTGTCAGTATCTCTCATGTTTCTGATGCCCAGCAGAAGGGAAAACTGCCTGCCTGCCCTCACCAGGCATGGGGGACAAGCTTGGCCACCAGCCTTTGTTCCTGGCCAGCACCGGCAGGATGTGGAGGCATGGCAGGAGGTTTTGCTGTGGGAAACCTGCCTGCAGGATGCAAAGGTGTCCATCCAGTGGGTCTGATCCACTCACAGTGCTCTTGTGTGCTCAAAGGAGGCAGAGGCACTGGAGACAGAGGCCAAGCTATTTGAGGACCTGGAGTTCCAGCAGCTGGAGCGAGAGAGCCACCTGGAAGAGGAGTGCGAGGCACGAGGCCAGCAGCTGCTGCAGAGCAGGGCTGAGTGCCACCGGAGCATTGCCCGCAGGAAGGTAGGCATGGAGGGGCAGGAGGTCAGTGGGGCTGGGCCTTGCCCCATGGGTCGGGCATGGCCAGGCTGCACCCCACGGCTCACCAGCAGCCAGCTCATCTCTGCTGCCCGCTCCCCAGGAGCGGGTGGCTGCCCTGGATGCCCAGGCTGCTCAGATTCGGCTTCAGAGCACCCAGGAGGCCGAGCGCCTGGCCAGGGAGCGGAGCAGTGTCCTGCAGCTCCTGCAGAAGGTAATGCCATGATTGTGTGCTCCTGAGGGTGCTCGAGGCAGGGAACGAGATCATGCCAGCTCTTGACAGGTTGCTGGCTTGGGGGCGGTGGCTGGCCATGGGGTGCCAGTAACCATCAGCTGCCTCTGACCTGTCACCCCATGTTCAGGAGAAGGAGAAGCTCGTGTCGCTGGAGAGGCAATATCAGCTCGTCACAGGTGGCAGGAGCTTCCCAAAAATGTCCTCAGCTCTCCGAGAGGTAAGTGAGTAGAGGAGGCTGTGGTGCTTAGAGCTGCTCTCCTAAGCTGCTGTCGTGTCAGTGAGGATGAGTCTTGTGCAGCACCAGCTTTGCTCTGCAGCAGTTCCTGTGTTCCCGAGTACCTTCTGACCAGAGCCAGGTGCTTCCAGCTGCTCAAAGCCTCTCCATGGGCTGCAGAGGTTGGGAGGGAGAAAGGGAAATACAACAGAGCAGCACATGGGACAGGATTGCCTAGGGTCCCATCACTGCTGGAGAGCAAGCGTGGGGATGTCTTGGTGCTGGTCCAGGTGACTTTTAGGTGGAAGCGAGTTGCCCCGTGGCTCTGAATAGGGAGCCAGAACCATGATGCCCTCAGGGGCTGTGGTGCTGCCTGAACTGCTGTTGGTAAGAGGCACAAGATGGCAGAGTCCCCTCGTGCCTGCCTGCAGTGCGACTTCTGCTGCTGCCACCCTGCTATCTGTGCCCACCTTGCCTACATGATCTTTACCCTTCAACAGGAGACCCTCCACATCTCAGAACCTTATGAGCTGTTGGAGGGAACTAAGCCCCTGAGCCCCCTGCCAGCAGCAACTGCCTCCTTAGCTTCTCCTGCCACCTACTCCTACCCCAAGGCACAAGAGGTAACTAACTAGAGAGACTAGCTGCATGTGCTTGCTCACTTACCCCTCCTTGGCCGAGAGCCCTTTTTGTGGACTGATATCGCCCCCAGGCAGCAGGGCAGCCCCACAGCAGCATGGCTGGAGCATTTATCATATAGATCACTGGCAACTGTGCTTATTAACACTCAGTCCCTGATTCCAGGTGCTCTCCTGAGCCTGCTGGGCATCCCAGTTCCTGCTGCTGCCCCCTGTTTTAATCCTGGTGCAGTGGTTTCCTCTTTGCTCACTGCTTGCCATCTGGCTGGGTACCTCCTGACAGCATCCTGCTAGCTAGGGTCCTGCTAGCCTGGCTTTCCCAAAATAAGAGCAAGTCCCCAGGTTTAGCATATTTGGTTCAGAAAGGATGAAGAAGTGGATTTTAAGCTGGCTCAGCACAGCCTGAGGTGCCTCATCCAGTGCTGCTGCACTAGGGAGGACTTGTGACCAGTGACCGTGGAATGCCCTGAGGCATCCCTGCCCCTTATAGGCACACAGCAAAGCTGTACTGAAGGCTGGAGCAAGATGGGTGCCAGCACACCAGGGACACCATAGGCAGCAGGGCAGGGCTGGGGAGGCAGTGTTGGGGCATGAATGCACAGGGAGGTTTGCTCCCACTATGCAGTCAGTGCTGTGATGCCAGCACACGGGTCTAATTCTTCTCCTTCTCCCTTGCCGTGGATTTCTAGGAGTACATGAGGCTGTCTGACGTTTTCAGGTTCTGCAGTAATGCACATGGCCCCAGCCTGGACACTAAAGCTTCTGCTGCTGCCCCTGCTGCCGCTCAGCGCTCTTTCTTGCTTGCTGTAGCTCCCACAGCCAACGAGGTACCTGCCCCAGAGCATGCTCGGGTTTGCTCCCTCGGGTTGCCGCTGCATCCCCGGCAGTGAGGCCCCCCTGTGTGCCCTGGTGCTTGGAGCCCACATCTCTCTGGGGTCAGGACACTTGTCTGGCTGCAGCTGAGTGCGGAGCAGAGGCTCAAGCTGCCCAGTCTCCTTGCTGGGGTGCACTTCTTGCCTGCTCTGGATGTAGTGGCAGGGTTCTGCAGCAGAGTGGGTGCCCAGCAGTGGGAGGGGCAGCCCTTTGTCTGTTGGATGCAGTCCTGGCTTGTCTCAAGCGAGGAGGATGCAGAGCAGGCCTGACCCAATGCGCAGCACCAGGGTGGCTGCAGCATCAACGGCATTTCCTCCCAGGACAATGAACCTTCCTGTGGGGGTTGGAGCTGCCTGCTCATTCCCCTATGCCTGCTTGCCCCAGCTCTTATCCTGGTTTAATCTGCTTCTCTCTGCCCAGTATGTGACTGTTGAGCAACTCTCGGGTATCCTGGGCAGCCTCCACACCCCTGCTGCTTCCCTGCTGGGCTGTACCCCTCCGGCTCCTTCATCCTCAGGCTGTGCTCCTCCTCTTCCTCCTCTTCCATCTCTCCCTTCTCCCTTCATCTCTGCAGAGGTTGGTGCCCTGTTTCTCTCCCTTTGGCCCCTCGTACTCTCCCTGGGAGGTGATGGAGATGCATGGGAAGGGGTGAGCTGCAGATGGAGCTGAGCAGCAGCTCAGGCTCTTGACACTCCACACACCTTTGGCTGTCCTGCCTGCTGCTGCACTGCCCCCAGGGCAGGGGTTCTTTGTGCTTGATCAGTTCTCACATTCTCTTGAACAGCAAACAGCTCCTACAGCTGCTGGGACTTAGCCAGGGAGTGCACAGGATCCCCAGGGGTCTGCATGTTAAATTCTGGGGGAGTGGTGCAGTCATAGGCAGGAATGCTTCAACCTCTTCTCTGTGCATCTGTCCCTTTTGCTGCATTTGTCCTTCATCCTTTCTCATGCAGCCTCTCTCTCCAGATGGAGCAGCAGCTGTTGGGAGGCCCTGTGTGTCTCCCGGCTCTTGATTTAGAGAAGTGGTACCAGGAGGCTATGGCTGGCTTTGAGACCTCCTCTTCCTCTGTCTCTCCTCCTTCTTCCCCTCCTCCACTTCCAGCTAAAGCTCACAAGGCTCTCCAGGTAATCCTGGCTCTCTGCTGCCAAGGCTCAGCTTTGGTGCCACTGTTTGTGGCATAAGTGGGGCAATGTGAGGATGTTCCTGTGGACCCTGTACCCTGAATGCTGCTGAGGCCCTGGTTGCCACAGCAGGCAAAGGCAGAGCAGACCTGTTGCCTAGGGTAGGCAATCTCTGCCTCCTATTGACCTGCATCCCTGTCAGGATCTGGGGAGCCATCTGTCCAGGGGGACTTTTGCAGTTCCCCCATGTCTCTCCCACGTCTGTATCTCTCTGCCCAGGTCTATCGTGCAAAAACAGAGGGTGGTGCTGGTGTCCTCACCCCTTGGATGAAGAGTGGGACCCCTTTGTCCTCGCAGCTCAACCTTTCCATGCTGGAGCGCAGCCCCTCACCCAAGGTATGGCTGCCAGAGGGACCCACGCACCCTGGCCATGGCTCACACGTGCCTGGTGCCAGCCCCCATCCCCATCCTTGCAGCTGACCACCTGCTGTCCTGCCCAGGGCCCCCCAAGCCCGGCGGGCAGCCTGTCCCGCAACCTGGTGGCCACGCTGCAGGACATCGAGACCAAGCGCCAGCTGGCCCTGCAGCAGAAGGGTGAGATCTGGCTCTGTGTCCTGGCTCTGTGGGCTGGTGGGACTTCGGGAGACATTATCCCTGCTGCCACTTGGGCAATGGAGAAGGGAGCCTCGCCAAGGGTGGCAACAGCAGCAATGCTCCAGCAGGATGCGATGCCTCTCTCACGGTCTCTTGCTTTCCCCCCCTCTCTTTCCTCCTGACCCCTCCACCTGACGGCCCATCTCCAGCCAAGCTGCTCCCAGCAGAGCCCTTGCAGCCAGGCAATCTACCAGGTAGAGACGTGGGGTGACTTGGACTGCCTAGAGCAGCCCAGAGGCAGCAGCATGGCTGTTTGCTGGCACCTTCTGCCATGCATAAGAGGGGCTTGACCAGTCCAGGACCCCAGGTGCATCTCAGCATCTGCTTAGAGACAGCCCTGTGCAACCCTAGCCTGCTAATGCTTTGCCCAGCCTGTTCCTATCATCCTGATGCATGTGCCCCCTGCTCCTGCACAGACACGTTGCAGTGCTTGCCAGAGAGTTGTGACAGCAGCTCCCACCTCTGCCCCTACCATGCCTTCATGGCTCCAGCAGTGCCTGTAGTGCCTTCTGCCTGTGCCACCCACTTGCCCACCATGATGTGACTCTGAATGTGGCACATTTAACCTGACGTTGTCATCTTCCCATGGCACAGGTCGGCAGGTGATTGAGGAGCAGAAACGGCGGCTCGCAGAGCTGAAGCAGAAAGCAGCTGCTGAGGCACAGTCGCAGTGGGAAGCCAGGCATGGGCAGCCCCCCTTCCCCACTGCCTTCCCTCGGCTCGTGCACCACTCCATCCTCCACCACCACCGTCCTCATGGTGCCGGGCTCCGGGCTGAGGAGCTGGACCATGCGTACGACACACTCAGCCTGGAGAGCTCAGACAGCATGGAAACCAGCATCTCCATCGGCAACAACTCTGCGTGCTCACCTGACAACATCTCCAGGTAACCCTGGGGCCAGCTCGTATGGCCAGGGGACAGCCTGCTCTGCTGGTATGCTGCTGGCTTAAGGTCCTTCCTGCCTGGGCAGCAGCTGTGGCTGTTTTGCAGTGCCAGCGGGATGGAGACAGGGAAGATTGAGGAGATGGAGAAGATGCTGAAGGAGGCACATGAGGAGAAGTCGCGGCTAATGGAGTCCCAGGTGAGTGGGGGCACCAGCACCATGGCTAGATGGCAAGCAGGTCTCCAGTGCTTGGGGCTGAGTGAGTGCCTGTGCGTGCTGGCAGGAGCGGGAAATGGAGCTGCGTCAACAGGCACTGGAGGATGAGCGCTGGCGCCGGGAGCAGCTGGAACGCCGACTGCAGGATGAGACACTGCAGCGGCAGAAGCTGGTGGAGAAGGAAGTCAAACTGCGGGAGAAGCACTTCTCACAGGTGTGAGGCGGGCTGCCATCCCCCTCTCAGCCTGGACAATGAGGCACACCTGGCTTGCTACTGATGTCCCAGCTCGCAGCAGGGGGACGTGCCTCTTGTCACCATCGGTGGGCTTTGCAGGGATGTGTTGCTTTTCCAGGCTCGTCCCCTGACACGGTACCTCCCCATCCGCAAGGAGGATTTCAACCTGCGGCTGCACATCGAGTCCTCAGGCCACAGCGTTGACATCTGCTCCCACATCATCCTGACAGAGAAGATATGCAAGGGCTACCTGGTCAAGATGGGTGGGAAGATCAAATCTTGGAAGAAGCGCTGGTTTGTCTTTGACCGCATGAAGCGCACCCTCTCCTACTACGTGGGTGAGTCTCAATGCTGCCTTGTGTCCCCTCCCCGTGCCATCACCCATGGTCGACAACAGTTCCCTCTCTTGGGCAGATAAACATGCGACAAAGCTGAAGGGTGTTATCTACTTCCAAGCCATTGAAGAGGTTTACTATGACCACCTCCGCAGTGCTGCAAAGGTGAGAGCTGGGCACTGCCGCTGCTCCGGTGTCTGCTGGGAGCCCCTGTGGGTGTCCCCATTCTGTCCTCTGTCGTGCTGGTAGGACGTAGTAGGGCAGTGCGTGCCAGGGATGCTTCTGGAATGCTCCATGGCCCTCGATGGTGCCAGCCTCAGGGCACCAAGGACAGGACCCCAGTGCTGGGCTTTGCGGGGGAGCAAGGAGGGGATTAGTGCTGCTCAGATAGGAACAGAGTGCTCATTTCATTCTCCCTTCCAGAGCCCCAACCCTGCGCTTACTTTCTGTGTCAAGACCCACGACCGACTCTACTACATGGTGGCACCATCTGCCGAGGCCATGCGCATCTGGATGGATGTCATTGTCACTGGGGCAGAGGGCTACACCCAGTTCATGAACTGAGGGGCTGTGCTGTGCACCCCCGACCCACCAGCTGCATCCGGAGCAGCAAGGAACTCCTGAGGGGACCACAGTCCCTGCTATGCCTCGTGCCAAGGGCTGTGCACACCAAGGTCGTGGACCTGCATTGGGCACAGCTGCGTGGTACTGACTGTTGCCTGTCCAGGCAAGGGAATACGTTTTTTTATGTTGACTTTTTAGAAACAAACTTTATTGGAATGATATCAAAGTGGTGAAATGTAAAAAGCTGCCAAAGACCTGCTGGGGTGTGAGCTCTCCACCCTGGGGAGGTGCTGGTTTTGAGGCTGATGCTGAGAGTTGCTGCCATAGTGTTCCAGGGAAGGAGATGGGGAGGCCATGCGGTGCCACCACCTGGCCCGTGTGGCCAGGATGTCCCACTGTGCTAGTCTCAGACCCCTTTTTGTAAACCTTTTGTAATTTCGGATCGTTGTCCCCTCTGTGCCGGGGCCCGATCGGGATTGCGGCGCCGACTGCCCAGTCATAAAGCATTTCGTGACCCAGGCTGTCCCTTGTGCGTGGCCTGTGCACTGGCAGCACGTTACAGACCGTTACAGACGGACCGGAGTCTGCCCCCGGGCTAGGGGCCGGACGGGTGCCACGCGGCAGGGGCCGGGGCCCCTAGGAGCTCCCTGGGAGCTGAAGGGCACGGCATCGTGCACAACGGATTGTGAGGACCGCGGGAAGGGGCAGGCGGCAGCAGCGGGAAGCGACTGGAGCATCGGGACGGGGACGGGCCAATGGAAGGGGCGGAGCCCGAAAGAGGGAGAGCTCTGGGGATAGGCCGGGCCCGGCTGAGTCCGCGCGAGCCGAACCTGAGTCGAGCCGAAACGGGGCCCGAGCTCAGCGAAGGCGGGGCCAGGGCGGGGTCGGGGGGCGTGGTCCACAGGGGGGCGTGGATGGTGGCGGCCTGGCCGGCAGGGGGCGCACACGGTGCAGGCAGATCGCACGTGGCTCGGTTGCCGTGAGGCGCAAGCGCAAGCGCACGCGTGATGCTAGCACGCGCGCCGCTCGGGCCGGCCCCCGCGTCTCCGCCCCCGGTGCTCTGGGCCAATGGGACCGCGGCTCCCATTCGTGACTGCTTCCGGCTTCCCTCGACGTGGCCCAATGGGCGCGCGCGCGCTGCGGGATTGGCGCGCGGGGCTGGCCCTGGCAGCCGCGCCAATGGGTGCGTGCCGCGTGCAGCGGGGGCGGGGCCGCCGCGGCGGGGCTGCTCCGCGCGCCGGGCCGGGCCGAGTGCAGCCGAGCCGAGTCCAGCTCAGCCGAGTCTAACTGAGCCGAGCGGTGCCGAGCATGGCGCGGTTGCCCGGCTGGGCGCTGCCCTGGCTGCTTCTCTTCTGCTTCCTGCCCGCCGCAGGTACGTGCGGGACGCTGCGGGAGGCGGCGGCTCCCCAGGCTCTCCCAGCGTGGGCCGCGGGGCCGGCGGGAGGAGCGGCCCGGTGCTTACCCCAGCGCCCTGTCCGGGCACGTCTGTGTCTTGGCCGCCCACACCGGGAGCAGGTTCTCAGCGAGGGTTTGTTTTCAGAGCCGGTGGCGGTGATGTCGGTGGACGTTGGCAGCGAGTCCATGAAGATCGCCATCGTGAAGCCTGGGGTGCCCATGGAGATCGTCCTGAACAAGTGAGCGGCTGTTGCAGCGCGCCGCGGGAGGGGTGCGAGGGGATCCGGTCTGTCCTGCCGAGGCTGCAGCCCCCCACCAGCGCCGGGAGCGGGCGGAAAGTGAGGGTGGCTGGGTCTCGGCCGTCCCTGTTCCTCTGTTGCCAGAGGAAGGCTCCCATTCCCCCACGCAGGCTTGTGAGTCAGTCTTGCTCCGAGTGGGCAGCTGCGGGGCATCGTCCGGGGCAGTTTGTTAACTCCCCTTTAAGGTGTTTGGGTGTGCTTTGGGTGCCTTCCAAGCGAGTGCCGTGGTGGTTAAAGACACGTTGTGGTGCAAACCCAAAAGGGTAGTGAGCTTTCACCTGTCCCCTGATTCTTAGTTCCCACAAGGGAGCCCAGAGCCAAGTTTTTTTTGCTGTAGCTGTTCAAAGCCCACACTTGTAACACACAGGTAAATCTCTTGCATTCAGCTGCTGCTGCAGCCCATCCTCAAGCCACTGAGTGAAGAATCTGCAGGTGAGAGAGGTCATATGATCAGGAACATCCTTGGTTTCTGGGAGTCTGGAGATAACAAGGAGATTTCTCATCCACTTGCCTGAAATTCAGCCGTCATACATAGAATGAGGGAATTGCCTTGCCTTGCTTATGGGTGGAGGAAAGCAAAAATAGTCTCATCAAAGCACTGACGGGGTGGGATGGGGAGCTTCTCTAGTAGCCCCTCAGCTGAGCAGAGGCTGGCCCCCCTCTCCAAGCATCTTCCCTTAGTTCTCCCAGAATGGGAATGACATCCTTCTTCACTGGAGACTGGAATGTTCACCTGTTTCAACTAGTGTCTCTGTTTTCAGGGAGTCACGAAGGAAAACACCTGTGGCTGTTTCCTTGAAGGAGAACGAGCGTCTCTTTGGTGATGGCGCACTGGGCATGGTAAGAGTTCCTGTTTGCAGAATACGTGCATCCCACCTTGTGACGAGTGTCTGAGGCAGTGTTTTATTGTTGTCCTGTGCTTCCCATCTCCTTGATGAGTTACAGGCTCTGTGTAGTGGCTGTGTGCTCCTACTCCCATAGCAAGAGCTGTTCCCCACATAGTCTGGGATGGGTTGGTTTGACAACAGCGTAACTGAAGGAATGCAACTGGGTGCTGTGTATTTTTTCTGCAGTCCATAAGGACGCCCAAGGTGGCGTTCCGATACTTCCAGGACCTGCTGGGTAAGCGGATTGACAATCCCCACGTGGCGCTGTACCAGTCCCGATTCCCGGAGCACGAGCTGGTGAAGGATGAGACAAGACAGACAGTTATCTTCAAGTTGTCCCCGTAAGCGGCTGCTTTTAGGTTCTTTGTGGTGTGGACTTCAGCTGCTAGGCTTCTGCAGCTCACTGCTGATGCCATAATTTTCTTTCCCATTGTAGAACGATACAATATTCTCCTGAGGAGATGCTGGGGATGGTCCTGAACTATTCACGTGGTCTGGCTGAGGAATTTGCAGGTTGGAAGGATTTGGTTTTGTCTTGTCTGTATGTGTATGTGTTTGTACACTATAGGATTCAAGTAGAGACTGAAAGCATTCAGAAACCCAGGGTTTTTAGAAATAGGATGTTGGTTCTCTCCAGCCGCAGGCTGTAAGAAAGACTCAGAAGCTATCCAGTTATCATTTCTTTCTAATATGATGCAAGTTTGGGTTCTTAATTCTACTCTTGGGGGCAGGCACCCCATTTACCATCTAGCCTTGCAATGAAGAAGCCTTACAGGCAGTCTCTGGAGAAAAGTGGGGTGTTCTCTTTATCACATGTGTGATCAGAGTGGAGGCACGTGGGAGGTGGCTGCAAGGGAGGGTGGAAGTGGCTCTGTGAAGGCTGTGCTATAGCTGTTCTGGCTGGAAACTTGCTGTTGGAGCTGAACTAAAAGAGCAAAAATGGCCCTTTGCTGTGAAATTTTCTAGCAGAGAAGAGGCTGTCTTGTGTATTTCACGTTGTGTTGCTAATGAAATGCCAAAGTAATGAAGAGTGGAAAAATGACTAGGAGGCTTTGTGGTGTGGTCAGTGACACTACAGCCAGCCCAAAGACTTTGTACTGGAGAGTGAATACGATTCAGTGACAGTGTAAGGCTCCATGAAGATAGTATTTGCTGAAATGGAAGGCTACTCAAAGCATTTGAGAGTATCCTGACACATGAACGAGAGGTCAGTAGACTTGTGGCTTTGTGCGAATATGCCAGGTCTGCTTGGTTTCAGCAGGATACAGATATTCATCCCTAGGAATCCTGGCTGCTCTTGCAGGGTTGCATTCTGTGTGAGTCTCCACTTTGGGTCCTCTGGGTTTGGTGCTGACACTCCATCTCAGCAAGTCTTTGCATGTAGCTACACTGATGCAGAGTTCCCTGCAACTGTTTCAGAGCAGCCCATCAAAGATGCAGTGATCACAGTTCCTGCCTACTTTAACCAAGCAGAGAGGAGAGCAGTTCTGCACGCCGCCCGCATGGCTGACCTCAAGGTGCTGCAGCTGATCAACGACAACACGGCTGTAGCATTGAACTATGGGGTTTTTAGGAGGAAAGACATCAATGCCACGGCACAGGTAAGTGCATTTGAGAGATGCGTAGAGTCCTGCCAAGTTGCCTGCACGCAGGGGAGAAAGTGCTGCAGAAAATATCCAAAGAACTTAAAGTGGACTCTGCTGATCAAGCAGTCTCCTCTGTTTTCATGTGTTCATCAACAAGACAAAGAGTTTAAACCCTGTGTGCATGTATGGTGAAGTCTGAAAGCTTCTGGAGTGAGGGCAGATCCTGGGAGTTCCCATTTTGTAAACCTACTCCTTGCCCATCAGCTGGGGAAAATAACAGCAGTGATTACTTGAAGTATTGAAACACTAACTCAGAAGTACTTGGTTTTCCTGAGGCTGAGGAAAGAGCAAAACTTCTAGAACTATGAAAGAAATTAGAAGTTTTCTTGCCTCCTTCTGTCAGGCATGACCTTGAACATCACCCATGTTTGGTCAAAATATGAGTCCTGCCCTTAGAGCGTAGAGTCAGTCCAGGGGGCAGATAGTTGTGGCCTGTATCACGCTGTAAGGTTCTTTCCTTATTGGTGGGGGGATATCCAGGTATTTCTGCTTCACTGTCCCAGCTTTTCTTTTCAGAATATCATGTTTTACGACATGGGAGCAGGAAGCACTGTTTGTACTATTGCTACTTATCAGACAGTGAAAACTAAGGACTCGGGAACCCAACCTCAGTTGCAGATCCAAGGCATTGGGTAAGAATTCCACTTGAGTTGTACAAATCCCACAGGTCTCAGGAAAGAAACCATTTGTTTCACAGTATCTTCATCATGTAGAATTTTGCAGTGAGGCTTCAGTACAGTAATTTGGATGGCTGAGGGGGAAACATTTGGAGCAAGAAGGCTCCAGTTGGGAATAATTTTGGTGTTGTTGTCTTTTGTAGAAGGTAACTGAGAACTTCCAGGAGCCTAGGAGGGAACCAGTGTACTTAGTTTACTTTAGGCTTGCCTTTGATAGCCTCAAGCTGTGTAAGCCTGTTCTATTTCATGTAATCTTTTAAGTGTATCAATTGGGAAAAGAGGAGTATACTTCTAGAGTGGAATGAAAATGTGGTGTACTTAATGCATTGCTAAATAAGGAGGGAGATGTTGTGCATACCCAGCCCAGCAATTTTAACTCCAAAGCATTTATATTGCTGTTTTCAAGAAGATACCTGGGACCTGATACAGTTATCCTTTGGCTTCTCAGCTGTTTTACATGCTTGCCAATAAGGCATTTACCTAAAATATAGTGAAATTTCCTGTTGAAAGGCTGTCGTGGTGGTGAATCTCTTATTTCTATCTTTCTTTCTTTCATTCTTATGTGTGATTTTGGGGACAACCTTTGTTCTTTCACAGTCATCACAACTGGTAATACTGCAGCTATTTTTGGCCACTTGCTGCTCTGCATATTTGTGAAATAGTACATGAAATTTGTTTGTATTTCAATTTGGTTTCAGTTATTACACCTCTGTTTTTTCTTTTGCTCAGGTTTGACCGTACTCTTGGAGGTTTAGAGATGGAGCTTCGTCTCCGGGACTACTTGGCAAAACTCTTTAATGAGCAGCACCCTTCAAAAGATGTCCGGAAGAATCCTCGGGCCATGGCCAAACTGCTGAAGGAGGCCAACCGCCTGAAAACAGTGCTGAGCGCGAATGCCGACCACATGGCGCAGGTCTGACCTTCTGCTGGGGGTTCCTGCCTTTTTCGGGCTGAGCGTGGGGTGGGTTGAGGACTGGTGTAAGGGAACACTGTCCCTCTGCAGCGCAGGTCTGCTGAGGAGCATCGCTCCCGGTGGTCCCTCTCAGCTTGTGCCCGCTTGGTAGCACCGGTGATTGAGTGGATTGAAGAAGAGTTATTCGTGTCAAGTATGTTAAATAAACTTTCACTGAGAGAAGCTGTCTGTTACACCCATGTTCCATCCTCTCATCACCTTAGCAATGGTAGGGTTCAGATGAGTGCGGTCAGGTCTGTTGTGTGTTACAAAAGCCAGAATTTTTTGCACACCGGGCAAAGATTTTGCTTGGAATATGCACCACAATTAATTTAATTCTGACTGGTTTTTTTGTTTGGTTTTTTTTTTTTTTTTCCTGGACAGATTGAGGGACTACTGGATGACATAGACTTCAAAGCCAAGGTCTCAAGACAAGAATTTGAAGATTTGTGCTCTGACTTGTTCAAGCGCGTCCCAGGACCCGTGCAGCAGGCTCTGAGTAGCGCAGACATGAACATGGTGTGTTTAAGAAAATGCATTACCAAGCCTGAAGCGTTTGTGTGTGGAGCTGCTCCTAGATCATGATTGAGGCATCAGTGGTTGTGTTATCAGGACTGTTAGGAGGTAGATGCCTGCTATTGTGACAGTGATGTTGGTGCTACAGCGAGTTTGCCTGCTGCAGTGTTAAGCACGAGTGTGTCACACTTGCCCTGCACTATCTGCTAGAAATTAGAGACTTGTAGAAGGGGCTTCTTTGTCTTAAAACACTTTACTCCTGTGCTGTAGGTTTGAAATAATGATGTTTCCTCTTTTTGTCTTGGATACTGGTTCTGGCCTCACTCCTGAGGTTTTAACTGAATGAGTCTGGAAACAGAATTATGGGTATTTGGGCTTCTCCTTTGCACACTCCCTAAAGGGAGTCCTGTTGTGGGCTGCAGTTGGACCAAACCTGAGGCAGTCCTTTGGAGGGAGTCACTGTGGGTTAAATGCTCACTTTGTAGGGTGCCACGACTCTTGAGCAGCTTTGCGCTCTGATATTCAATGCAAGACACTGAGTTATGTCTTAGAGTCTTGATTTCTGTCTGTTCAGAGCCAGCCAGCTCTTGGCATCACCGACTCCTGTGGCATTGAACTGTAGTTTGTCTAATTTTGAATCAAGCCCCATGTTTTGGGTGGCCTGAAGCCACGGTCATGTTGTCACTGATGGACAGACCTGACCCCAGGTGCTTGGTTGTTGGCATGGCTGACGTCCCTTTGAGATCTGTTGGGTGCTGGCCTGCACGGGGACAGCAGGGTGTAGCGTGGGTGTTCTTAGAGCACCATGTCAGCACGTGGTGATCGGGGAAGGAGCGGAAGGAAGCCCTGGACTTAGCTTTCCAAAATTGCTTTCTTAAGACAAGGTGACTGTTTCCAATCCCTAGGATGGAATTGACCAGGTGATTCTAGTTGGCGGTGCCACACGGGTCCCCAAAGTGCAGGAGGTTTTGCTGAAAGCTGTGGGCAAGTGAGTATGTGAGGCCCCCTTCTAGTCTGTCTCCCATTGACAAGCTGTTGTTTATGTAGAGGCTGCAAACTTCATGTCTGTTGCTTTTTGCTTCGTAGAGAAGAGCTGGGCAAGAATATCAATGCTGATGAGGCTGCTGCTATGGGTGCAGTCTACCAGGCAGCAGCTCTGAGCAAAGCCTTTAAGGTGAAGCCCTTCATTGTTCGGGATGCTGCTGTGTTTCCTATCCAGGTAACCTTTGGTTTTCCTTCTCTTGTGCAAGGTATGGGCTGTGCTGGGAGAAGCAATCCAGGTTGGAACCTCTCAGCTTCCTTTGAGTGTGGAAGCTCTGGAGATCTTTCTGCCAATCTAATAAAGAAAGCGGAAGGAAGTCTTCTTTGTAATAGAAATGCAGTATCCAAGGAGCCAGGCATATGCAAATGTCAGTTGAGGAATATTTGCCTGCCCCCCCAACTTTTGCATGAGGCGGAGCAGCTGAACATGCTCATGTAAGATGCCGCAGTTTGCAGTTGCTGAATCTCATTTTCTGTTTGTGATGCAGGTGGAGTTTACTCGTGAAGTTGAGGAGGATGATAAGTCCAGGAGTTTAAAGCATAACAAGAGGATTTTGTTCCAGCGCATGGCGCCCTATCCTCAGCGCAAAGTAATCACTTTCAACCGCTACACAGATGACTTTGAGTTCTACGTCAACTATGGAGATCTGACATTCCTGAACCAGGATGACCTGCGGTGAGTTGAGCCCAGCAGCTGAGCCAGCAGCTCTGTGGCAATGCAACTTACCTGGCTGGAAATGTACTGGCACATCTGTTCTGTGAGCTGCATGTCCTTTAGCAAACTGAACCCTGCCAGTTCCTGCTTTTTGCAGTTGCCCATTGCCACCAGCATGGGCGAGAGCAGGGATTAGCTGTTCTGCAGCACTATTATCCTGAATTATCTCTCTGCTTTTGTCTCTGTGTCATCAGAGTTTTTGGTTCTCTCAATCTCACTACTGTGAGGCTAAAGGGAGTTGGGGACAGTTTCAAGAAGCACTTGGACTATGAATCCAAAGGCATCAAAGCACACTTCAACATGGATGAGAGTGGTGTACTGAGTCTTGACCGGGTAAGCACCACCCATTGGGATGGTTGTCACCTGATGTATTTTTCAGTTCTGTCCCTCTCTGGTCCCTGCTTAAAACTAATCCTGAGCTTCTATTTCCAAGGTGGAATCGGTGTTTGAGACCTTGGTGGAGGACAAGCTGGAGGAGGAGTCAACACTGACAAGTAAATGCAGAACTAAATGCAGATACTACTGACTGTTTAGTTACCTGTAGTGGCTGGGATAACTACAAGTGTTGTGTTTCTTTGGTTTTGGGGTGTGGAAGTTACACAGTCTGACTGTATGTGTGGCTGTCTGTGCACACAAGGACATGGAGGGAGGTGGAGAAGTATGAGTCTGGAGTGTGTGAAGCTCACCTACACCACCAAGGGAGCCCCTTGGTGATTGTTGTAGTGTGAGGGGAAGGACTGAGAGCTGAAGATGACTTTCTTCCGCTGGATACATAACATTGTGAATTTTTTGTCTCCCATCGACAGAACTCGGAAACACTATCTCAAGCCTGTTTGGGGGTGGTGGCCCTACACCAGAGACCGGAGAGAACCTGACAGACTCGGTTCAGGTGAGCCCCAGGGTTCAGGGCTACTGAAGGAAGCCCTTTTGTCTTGCTGTGGCAATTATGTGAAATTGCTTGTTCTGTGAAACATTGCATGGAATTTTCACATTTAAAACATTGTTTTGCTTTCCCCTTTACCTGCTTGTGATAGCAGGAAGAGGAAGAGAACCTAGCAGAAACAGGTAGAGAAGAACAGGGGGAGAAACAAGACCAGAAAAGCCGTACTGTAGATGCTGATGAAGAACAGGGACAAGAGAAACAGCATTCTCCAGGTCAAGCAGAAACTGCCTCTCCGAAAGTAGAGTCACAGAGAAAGGAAGAAGGCGAGAAATTAGAGCCTCAGGTGAGCATCAGATTGAAGGAATGGGACTTGTTTTAGTATCTAATAAATGGCATTTCCACAGTGGAATTCTCCCTTCTCTGAAGTGCCCTGCCTTTGAAAAAAGTTGCAGAATCTGAAAATCTGTTCCCTTGCTTGAGAACATACTTTGTGTTATAGGGTCCCAAAGAAAATAAAGAAACTGCAAAAGAGGAAGAACTGTCCAAAAGTTCCAGTGACAGCACAGCTACTAAAGCAGAGGAAGAGAAGATCAAAGCACCTAAGAAGCAGAAGCTTGTCCATGAGATCACCATGGAGCTGGATGTAAATGATGTGCCTGACCTGGAGGAAGATGAACTGAAGAACTCAATGAAAAAGTAGGTTTGAAATGGCTCTGCTAAGTTAGAACTCTAGATAAAGGAAGTGAATTGCTTTGGAATGGTGATGGCTCACATAGAGCACTGCTGACCTCAGAAGCCGGTGTGTGTGGTGTGCTGCTCAACCAAAGGCACTTGCTACCTTTTGATTTCTGTTCTCTTTGCATGTTAGACTCCAAGACTTGACGACCAGAGACCTAGAGAAACAGGAAAGAGAAAAGTCAGCCAATAGTTTGGAGTCATTCATCTTTGAGACCCAGGTAAGAAGAGAGGGATATAAAGAAAAGAGAATTCCAGGAGAGCAGTAGAAGTGTTTTGCACAGCTTTTGGCTGATCTAAGTGCAGGGGAGTTGTTTGAGCTGGGGCAAGCTGATTTGAAGAGCCCAGGTTTTGTCTTTCAGTCACTTTTTCTAATGCTATTTGGCTTCCCAGGCCCACATTTCCTCAATACAAAATGGAGCTGCCCTTCAGCATGTCTAACACATTGCACAATTGCCCCCAGACTGTAAAGAAGCTACAGCTTCTCAGGAGCTGTTGTACAGAAGAAGCAACTAGTGTTAGGTGTGTGTGGAATAATGACTGTTGCAGCATTAGCATCATGGGATGTGGGTGTGTCTGTACCTGGTGTATTACCATTGTGCTCCTGGCAATGCTAGGAGCAGGGCTCAGATTTCGGAGGGTGCAGACAGCACCCCAGCCCAGTTGCAAGTGAGTGCTCTTGTTTTATGCTTCCAAGCTCAGTGGTGTTCACCAGAGCGCTTGCTCTGTTTTTTTTAGGACAAGCTTTACCAAGAGGAGTATCAGTTTGTCTCAACAGAGGAGCAGAGAGAAGAAATTTCCAAAAAGCTTAGTGAAGCTTCCAGTTGGATGGAGGAGGAGGGCTATGCAGCTGCAACAAAGGTATTGCTGTGTGCAGTCAGGATATCAGTCAGCTGTCACTGACATGGAAGTGACCACAGAGGCTGACAGAGCCTTTTAATCTGGTTCTTGAGAGTTTCTTGTTTCCTCAGTGCATTATGCACAGAACAAAATAAGAAGTTGTCCCAACCACTGATGTTTCTACAAGAGCTTCAGCAGGAACCTGTTGACTGAAAGCTTAGTCATGTGGCTCTTTTTACTGCTCTGAAATGGTGTATTTGATAGAGTGAAAAACAAATGCAGTTATAACTTCTGAAGTTGCCAGTGTTAGACAATGGTCAAACTAACTACTTTCTCCTCTCCCCTATTTTCAGGAGCTGAAAGACAAGCTTTCTGAGCTGAAAAAGCTTTGTAGGAACCTTTTCTTCCGTGTTGAGGAAAGGAGAAAGTGGCCAGAACGCCTGGCTGCTCTAGAAAGTCTGCTCAATCACTCCACCATCTTTCTCAGGTAAGGGCAGGCTTTTGAGAAGGGATGTCATGCAACCAGCCATGGGGGAGCTGCCAGCAGAATGATACCAGAGTGAATTTGAAAGTCAGTGGCACTTCCTGAGAAAAGGTGGGCAGAGCCCTGCTCCCTGGTGTAGTGTTCTGCAGGACCTGTGAACAGGCCTCCTGTCCAAAATGGGGGGCAGGAAGGGTCCAGCGTGGTTTTTGTGATGTTTTTGTGTTACTGGAGCTGTAATCACTGAGTTGCCAAAGTGCAGTCTGCTTGGCTTAACAAAAATAATTTTTTTTTGTCTACAAGGGGAGCCCGAATGATTCCAGAGTCTGACCAGATATTCACAGAAGTGGAGCTGAGTACACTGGAAAAAGCCATCAATGAAACAACGGTACTGAAGGATGGAGTGGTGCTGGGGGAGGGTGGGGTGGCACTTTGGGTTATGACCTATGCTTCCACTCCAGGTCATGGAGTAGGATGTGCGTATTTGGTTTTAGTGCCACCAGCATACCTTTTGTGTGTTTCAGTGTTTCCTAATGCCCAGCCTGACCTCACTGTGTCTGGGGGGGGGGGCGGAATGGTGGTTCCTGTGTTGCATGTGGAATTGTCTCAGGGTGGGGATGGAGCCCAGTGGTCTGACTGCACTCAGTTTTTAAAGGCAGGTGGTGGGTTTTGTTTCTCTTTTTCCTGTGCCTGGATAACTGAGAGGTTGGTGGAAGTGTAGCACAGAGGAGAGCTGTCCTGAGTAAAGCAGAATAGCCAGGGGCAGTGACTTGGAGATAATTGTGATACACAGCAGTTCCTGGAAGCCAGAAGCATTCCAAAAGCACCTCTTCCCTCACATCCCACAGATTTGGAAAAACGAGACGCTGGCTGAACAGAACAGGCTTACTCCTACTGAGAAACCTGTGCTGCTCTCTAAAGATATAGAGTTCAAGATAGCAGCCCTGGACAGGGAAGTGCAGTATCTCCTGAATAAAGCCAAGTTTGCAAAACCCAAACCCAGAAGGGAGAAGAATGCCACAAAAACTGATTCAGGCAAGAATACTACAGCAGCCCCTGAGACTGAGAATACTATCCCTCCCACGGAGGGGAAACAAGAAGGTAAGTAGCAGGCTTGGAGCATGTATGTAACTCCCTATTTCATAATTCCCACACGTAACACGTAACATGGAATTTCTCTTGATTGCACGGGAGCTAAAGAAGGGAGGACAGTAGTTAACTGTGAGATTAAGTGAGTTTGCTCTTAATTTTCAAAGACAGCTGGGAAAATCTATGTATTGCAGTGTCCTTTTCCCCCACCACCATTTGTTTGGGTTTTTTGTGAAGAAACAGAAATTATTTATAAATTTCCTAGGATAGTCAGTACCTGTGTTGCTGGCTTGTTGACTTCTTGGAAAGATAAGCCATTGCACCTTAGTGTACCAAGCCAAATACTCAAGGTCCTGTCCTAGATCAGTGAGTAGAATGAATTGGTGATGAGAAAGGCTTGTGGCCTAGATGGACCCCAGGAAAAAAATTGCTTGGGGAACTAGGACTTAGAGTTTTTTGAACTTTCTAAGATCTTCAGGTCTCAAGTGCCCTGGTCCTTTGAAATCTGGAGTGCTGTTTGTCAGCCTTCCTGCTGGCTCCTCTGGTCTGAGCAAGGGGTCCTGCTCGTAGTCACAGCTCCAAAGGTCATCAGTCTCCAGGGCTGCTGGGCACATGAAGCTTGGCACTCAGAGGGGAATACGGGGGAGTTTTGTGGTACTTCTCTTGAGTATTGTAGAGAGATCCGCTGTGAGAGTGAACTATTACAGTCCTGCTGAGGCACCACAGCTGACTGGTTTAACCTCACCTTTACTCCCATAATGTCTTTGAACCTTGTTTCCTCTGTGTTCTCTCCTGACTTTTGTTTCTTTCTGCTTTAAACGTAGACAAACCAGAGGATATTGATCCAGCCAAGGAGCCTCCTACGGCTGAGAAAGCAGCAATAGGTGATAAGCCTGGATCAGACTCTGGTGGGTAAATGTTTTGCTAATGATCTGAGGCTTGGGAGCTGCAAGTGCAAGGTGTCTGGGGGCTCCTTTGCAGAATTTTAGCTGTTAGAGGTGGTAGGATGGTAGAATCCCTGACTGCTGATCCATTGTTAATCCTGCAAACAGGAAGACAAATTTTGGTTGCTTGCTGTTCCTATGTTTTTGTTGTTCAGAATTCTTATGCCCCAATGCTGCTTTGTGCCCCTGTCCCTGCAGTTTGCAGCCAGTCCCATGGCTGTGAGATGGGCTCTGCTTGAGAGCTGCTGTGCCACTCCTGCTGCCAGGGCAGAGAGTTCTTGGCTTCAGCTCCATGGAGCTGAGTATCAACCCCCAAAACCTCTGTACCATGGACTGTAAGTTTTGTGGCAAGTTTTGCAAATGTCAGAGACTCTCAGTACTGCTTTGCACACTGTGAAAATGCCTGCAATGTAAAACTGAGTTTGCTTCATTACACAGGGTCCAAAAAAGAGAAGGCAGAAGCTGGAGGAGAAAGCAGGAAAAACGATGAATTGTAACACCCTGAATTCCCATGAGTGTCAGCATCTATTTATTTCATAGTTACTTTCTTATTTTTCTTATGGACCTGGTTAGTCATGATGTAAATGGAACACAACAAGAGTCTGACAACACAGTGGGATAGAGATGTAAATTTATTTTTTTGTTCTTTCTGCGGATTTTGCCTCCACTAACTTAGTGAATTGGTTTTTTGTTTTTCTTCTATTATGCGTGGCAGACTGCCCACCAAGAATTGTCTTTGTTTCAGTACAGAAGTCACCAAAGTGACTTTCCTGTGGGGAGAAAGCAGTACAAAAACATCTTAAGGTGTAGGAAGTAACTTGGAACATAAACTCTGTGCCCCACCTCTTGTGAAGATGATTGCAGAAGGATATAGACCTGAAGTGCTGTTGTCTTTGCATATGAGACCCTGACTCAGAGCAAATGTGTGATTTCAGCTGGTGGGAGGTGTATTAATACTTGGATTCATGGGAAGGCAGAACAAAATTGGGAAGGCAGATGATCTGTGCATTGAGATACGGCTGTGTTCCATAGGCTGTTTGTTAAAACTGTGTGTGCTCTGTAGCAGAATCTGAAAACCATGAAGCGAGACTTGACAAAAAGATTCTGTTTATAGTCTTAAAAGTTCAGAAAAGACAACACTGAATGCAGAGGAGAGGGAAAGATGGGCCATGTTGGCACATCCTGTAGTCAGTCACAAGGACAGTGATACAGATCAAACAAGCAAACCTGGAAAGCCTAATGGCAACTGCCTTCCTTCCTCGGTATTTTGTGCACTTGGACCGACTTAATCGTGTGACCTTCCCTGTCCCTGACCTCCTGCCTCCTCGGACCGTCCCTGCTGCTGCCACACACACGAGTGGGGTCGGACGGCTGCGAATGTGCATCTGACATTGTTCTCCATTCTGGCCTCTTCAACCAAAAATAAAAATGACACTTCCTGACGGGCTGTGCGGAGCGGTGCCGTGTGTGCCGGGAGCCGGGGCGGGACTTCCGCGGGCCGGGGCGGGGCCGGGGCGGGGCCGTGTCCGTCCGTCTGTCCGGTGCGCTCCGGACCCGTGCGGCCCCGCGGGGAGCGCGGCGCGATGGCGGCCGGCGGGTACGGGCGGTACCGGGCTGCGATCTTCGTGGCCATGTTCGTAGGGTACACGCTCTATTACTTCAACCGCAAAACCTTCTCGTTCGTCATGCCCGCCGTCATGGCCGAGGTGCCGCTGGGGAAGGACGACCTGGGTGAGTGTCGGTCCCGGGCCCCTCCGCCCCGCCGGCCCAGGGTGGCCGTTCCGCGGGCTGAGGCGCCCCCGGGCTCTGCCCGCCGCAGGTCTTATCACCAGCAGCCAGTCCGCAGCCTACGCCATCAGCAAGTTCATCAGCGGCGTCCTTTCGGACCGAATGAGCGCCCGCTGGCTCTTCTCCTCCGGCCTCCTCATGGTGGGCTTGGTCAACGTGGTCTTCTCCTGGAGCTCCACCGTCATGGCCTTCGCTGGGCTCTGGTTCCTCAACGGCCTGGCCCAGGGGCTGGGCTGGCCTCCCTGCGCGAAGATCCTGCGGAAGGTGAGTGCTGACAAAGGTGGGGGAACTTGCCACTGCTCTCTTGACCTGTCCTGGCATCAGGGCTGTGCAGACCATGCTTGCCCAAGATCCAGAGGGACTTGCAGCTTTTCTCACTCCCTGCCAGCCAAGGAGGTCTAGAGCACTATCTGCATTCTGCTGCCTGTGGAACAAGTTTCTGTGCACGGGGATCTGCTTATTCTAGCAAAGATTCAGTCTGTAGCCCTTGCCCCTGTGTGCCTTGAGTGTAGCTGAGTTTGGTGAGTAATATCTCCTGGTAGCAGAATTCTGCCCCGTTGAGACAGACTTTGTTGGAATTAAGTATTTTAGGCGTGGACACACAGGACTGCTTGTCTCTGCTGCTGCAAGTCAGGCTTTGCTGTGGATCAGGGGCCAGTGAGCATAGTTCCATCTGCATGCTTGGGCAACTTGGGAATTCCAGTCACAGGTGGTTCAGGTAGAAAACTGGATAAGATGGAGGAATGGCATGAGATGAGTCTCTAAGCTGTATGTACTTGGGGTTTGTGACAATCTGAAAGAACCAGATTGATTTCTCCCGAGAGCAGAAAGAAAGGAGGTTGGTAAGCTTTATGCTGATCCCTCATGGAAGATGTAAAATCCAGGAGTGAATGTATTGCATGTACTTGTGGGGCAAGGTGGGGAAAAGATAAACAGCTTTAGTGCCCTTCTGTGAGGCACCTAGCCTCCCCTAACTGACGAGGAGAGGGCTGTGCGGGACAGTTGAACACATAGAGAAGAAGGGCCCAAATAACAGAAATATCAGCCATGGTGTTTTCTGAAGATGTTAATGAATGTAGATCTCAGACATTTTCCTGCTGACAAGAACCACCCAAGTGGTTCTGGCTCCAAGTGCTCGTTGCAATGTGGAGCCCATCATGTCTGATACTTAATGCAACAGCGAGTCCTAAAGTTACCCTGTGACTCTGCGTATCCATCCAAGTTCCTGAGCCAGCAGACCTCTCCAGGAGGACGCTGTTCCTAGCAAGTGAGTACGCAAAACCATGTGCTCTTAAACTTGCTTCTCCTGCCCCACGTCTCAGTTTCATGGTCTGTAAATGGAAGTAAGTTTGAGCTGGCTTACAGTGTGAGCACCTGTCAAGCTCTTATGGCTGACATTTGAGTAATGTTTGGAGTTCCCTGCATGACTAAAGTAGCGAGATGTGGGTGCTCCGTCTACCTGCTTTTGGAGTTCTGTGTCTGAATTGCCCCAACCCCACATTATGGGCTTCGAGGGAGGGTTTTCAGGTGTGCTGTCACACTCTTACACCTCACGCTGTTTTTCTTGTTGCACAGTGGTTTGAGCCTTCCCAGTTTGGGACTTGGTGGGCAGTCCTGTCTACAAGCATGAACTTGGCTGGAGGCTTAGGCCCCATTGTCGCTGCTCTTGTGTCTATGAACTACGACTGGCGCAAGACTTTGTCCTTCTCTGGCTTCACCTGCATGGTTGTCTCTTTTGTTTGCCTTGTCCTGATTAAAAACGAGCCGTCGGATGTTGGGCTGCCTAACATTGAACAAGGAGCCAAGAAGGGGAAGAAAGGTGAGCGTGTGACTTCCATGCAAGCAGGCAGCTGCAGGAGAAGATGCAGTATCTTGTGTCTGTATTCTGGTACAGATGTGTCGCTCTCAGCATACCGACACCCCCATCCTCTCCAATTTCTGAGGTCACAGTTTGGCAGGTGTGTGATAATGGGTTGGTTTTGGCTGCTTTATTCTGGTAACTGAAGGTAGAAATGGTATATAAACCAAGGCCTACTGTGGTCTTGTGGGAAGGGGCTGGTGTAGGATTCCTGAGACTGTGACAGAGCAGGGGAAAAGCCTGCTATTAGCCTTCTGTTACCCTTCTCCTTAGCCTGCCAGCAGACACCTGTGTGTTGCTGAGATGCTCAGGGCTGGCTCTCCCCATATATGTCATGTCTTCCTGCTACCAGCATCCCTGTTTTCTTGGAGCCTTGTGTGCTCAGATTGTGAAATGCAGTTTTGGTGGGGTGATGGAGAGAGAAAAACTACAACAGCTAGGAATGCTTCCTTCAGCCTGACCTTCTGCTCCTCCGCTTTGGCAGTGGACAGGCAGTTCTCCCCTCACCCCACCTTAAGCTCTCTTGACCCCTGGCTCACGATGGACTCTGCTCAGTGTTTCTGTCCTAACCTAGGACATCTAGTTAGTAAATGTTTGTTCAGACCACTGAGTGTGGTGCTTCTCTGAAAGCAGAACATGTAGATGAGAATTGCAACACAGGTTTTCGCTAGGATTTTAAAGGCCAGTGGAAACTCAGCCTATGTTCCATGCTGTCCCATACTGCCTGTGCTGCCAGACTTGACCTCTTTGCATAAGAAAAGAATATTGTTTCCCCAGAGCATTCTCTGGGGAGAGCAAGTTTGTTGGTGTTCCTGGAAGACTGATGCAAAAAATCAAGGTAGCATCTGAAAGCATCTTTTTTTGGGTCTGTGCAGTGGCTTTCGCAGGCACAGCTTAAAAACACTCCCAAAGAATCTAGAGGTAGTTTTTCTAACAGCCTTTGTGAAGGGTTTACTGGCAATTGCAATACAGAAAATTATTGGGAGTAGTGTTTTGATTATTCTTTTCAAATCTTTAATGAATGTGGGATAAAATGACAGAAGAGATTCTGAAATCACCAGAACAAGGGGGAGGTAGAGCCATTCACTACTATTCAGCAGCTGTGAATACCTCCTGTGTGGGGATGTTCTCATGCTTGGATCCTGCCTGCAGAACTGTCTGCTGGGCTGCTGGTTGGTGTGGTTTGGGCTGTGCTAACACTCCTCCTGACCTTCCTACAGGTTCCTCCAGCGACAACAGCACCTTGACAGAGCTGCTGCTCTCACCATACCTTTGGGTGCTCTCGACAGGCTACCTGGTTGTTTTTGGAGTGAAAACATGCTGTACTGACTGGGGACAGCTCTTCCTGATCCAGGAGAGGGGACAGTCCATGCTTGTAGGTAAGATGCAAAACTGCATTATTAAGCTCTGGGGCTGCAGTCTGGGAGATATTGCCCAGTTTACCTGAGTAGAGGCCCTTCCACCAGAAGGACTTGCTTGGCCACCGCCTAGTTGTCTGCTTAGATACACACAGGTTTTGAAATAATTCAGTGATGGAGTTACTGCATGCACCAAGCACCCCAGTGCCAGGACCTTCCTGGGACTGGCAGACAGGCATTCCTGAACAAGGATGAGCCAGATAGTTGTGTCCAGCAGAGCTGGTCAAGTGCTCTGTGAGCTTACAGCAGTGGGACTGGTCTGGAGCCCACAGCAGCTTTTCTGTTTTGACCAAATCTGATGGGCCATTCTTGGCTTTGTCTGTGTTCTAGGCAGTTCCTACATGAGTGCCTTGGAGATTGGGGGCCTAGTGGGAAGCATTGCTGCTGGATACCTTTCTGACAGAGCAGTAGCAAAAGTAAGTCGTGTACCCTCGGGCATGCTGGGCAGGGAACACAGCAGAAATCACAGCTGCTTCACTGAAGTGCTCAGGCAGGTGCTGTCCCTGTGAGCACAGCAGAGAAACCAGCCCATACTCAGTTCTGCCATGTGCGTGGGCACAGCTGCCAAACACTCCAGAAGGTGCTGGGGAATAGGTGTGCTGATGTTAGGGGTTGCAATATGCCTGTCAGATTTGAGGTGTTTAATTTGTTTGCTTTACTGTGGTCTCCAGAATTTCGTGTTGAAAGACTGTTTGCTGATGGTTGTCTTCTGGCTGGAAAAAAAAAACCCCACATTAAAATTCAGTGGTGGGATCTGGAGCCAGATTCAGGGTGGAAGTGGTTGATAACTGAAGTATCGTTCATCATGAAGAGATTTTGTTTAGCACAGTTTGACTGTGTGCAGCCCTTAAACCACACTAACAAAGCGTGCTAACAGATGTGCTCTTGATGTGCCATCCATGTTTCTGACTGGGCTGTGGATGGTGTTAGTCACTACAAGTATAAAAGGAAGTCCCTCCAGTTTCTGACTCTCAGCTTTCCTTCCTTGTGTTACAGGTAGGCCTGTCAAGCTATGGGAATCCTCGGCATGCCCTGCTGCTTTCCATGATGGCTGGGATGTGTGTGTCCATGTTTCTCTTTCGGATCACAGTCACAGGTGACTCTCCCAAGGTAATTCATATGCAGCAGCTGGCCATCAGTTCTAGGGATAGCCCTTGAACGGAGAGGTTTGATGACAGAAAGCATGATTGTTTTCTTCATCATTCCCAAGGGTTTCTTTTTTTTTGCACTCTGGAGAAGCGCTGGCTTAGCCTGGCTTGGGGTGCCCCTGCTGTCCTGTTGCTGCAGGCAGCCTGCCTTCCAGGCTTTGCATGAGACGTGACTTGCATCTATTCTTATGGTTGCTAAATAAATAAAACTTCTTTTCTTCTTTCATTTTTTTCTTCTTCTTCAGGAAAACCACTTCTGGACTGTAGCCTTGCAACCTCTTGCTGATCTTACAGGCCTAAAAGAACATGAGGTTTCTGCTTGCATTTTTTCTCCCTCTGCCTTTTTCTTCTTTCCTTGGTCTGCCTTACTCCTATCCTGAGAGGTTGGTTAGCACCTCAGAACTTAGAACCAGGGCATTGAGAAGAGATTACTGTAAGTTTGATAAAAGAAACCTTTTCTTATAATAATTTGAGTACACTAACTGACTTTGTAACTTTTAAGTTTTATACAGAAAGTTCTGAGCATCTCTGTTCATCAGGTAAAATATAGCCAGCTAAGAGGTCTTGTGGGTGAGATCTGAAAGAATGATTCTGCTCTGGCAGATGCATTCTTACTTAGTTTTTGGCAAGCGTTTTCCTAACTCCTTTCTGTTTCACGTCTGGAAAATAAGATGGCACTTACTTCCTCCTGGGCTTTTTCAAATGGTGTTTGCAATTCTAAAAGCATGCTGTAATGTGGAGGTGTTACTTATCCTTTGTTGTGCAAACAAGAGACTGATAATTTTGGGCCAGATGAGTTTCTTAGAGCATAAGCTAACACTGAAGTTCAGACTGTTGGGGTTTTTGTGGGTTTGTTTTTGTTTTTTTTTTTTGTTTCTCAGTTAGTAACATAGAGGTCATCAAAAATAAACATGCTCTGATCAGTCCCATGCATCTAAACTGAGAAAAGCTTTCGGTTGGTAGCTCTAGGCTTGTTTGTGGAAGCAACCTGATTCACAGTTCTTTCCTGTGATTTCACAGGCTCATTGCCCTCTTCTGTTCAATGTTCTGTTTCTTGCAAATCAGCACAGGATGTGTTACATGGTGTGGGGGGCAGAACTGTGGGAGGGAGAAGAGCTTGCATTGGCCAGCAAGATGGAGTGGTGGAGATGCAGCTGGGCTTTATGGATGTGGGGACTCTACAGGCTTGAGCTCTTCTGGCTGCAGGCTGGGGAGCTGGTGTCAGCCTGAAAATGTCAAAACTCCCTGGTATTGTGTATAGAATCTGAGAATTCAACAGTTGCTAACTGACAGTGGTGAGATTTACAGATCCTGTTTCTGATTTTAACTTACTTTGACAGCTGTGGATTCTGACTCTGGGAGCTATGTTTGGGTTCTCCTCGTATGGGCCGATTGCCCTCTTTGGGGTCATAGCCAACGAAAGTGCCCCTGCTAACCTGTGTGGCACCTCCCATGCCATAGTGGCCCTCATGGCCAATGGTAAGTAATACCCATTTCCCCAAAAAACAAACAAAACCCATGCACATTCTTGATGAAGCATGGTCTAGCCCTGGGTGCCAAGCTACTGATCATGGGAAGGCACCTAAGGAGAGAGATAATGGAGCTGGAGCCTCAGGGATGCTTCCTGCTGTGCCCGACAAGTTTTGCATTGTGCTTTAAGTTCAAACCAGGCCTGAGGAATTGTTATATATGCAAAAGCAGGTACTGATAGATAACATGGGAGCACACCAGTGTTGTTAGCTTTCTGTTTGTTTTTTGTTACAGTTGGGGGTTTCCTGGCTGGACTGCCTTTCAGTACAATTGCCAAGCACTACAGCTGGGCCACAGCCTTCTGGGTAGCTGAAGTCACCTGTATCGCTAGCACAGTGGCTTTCTTCTTCCTTCGAAACATCCGCACCAAGATGGGCCGGGTTTCCAGGAAGGCTGACTGAGGATAAGCTGCTTGGTGGAAAGGATGTTCCCACGCTGACGTGAATGATGCTCGTTTTTGTTTAACTGGCCTAGGAGTGAGTTTACCTATTGCTGCAACCTAGATAAAAATGTCTCAACTTCTCATCCAGTGTCAGGTGCCAGAGGGCACAAGGTTCCTGCTACAGATCACTTTTTCCCTCAAGATGTGATAATTCACCTAGTTTACGTTCGCTATGATTTTACTGTACCTCTTCCTCACAGCACTGTTAGTGAAGCAAGCAGGCTCTGCAGCCCGAGCTTCCCCACTACAAGTGGTCTGAAATGACTGGCTTCAGGTGCACTTACCTCTGCTTTTGTCATTATTGTTTGTCTCAGCCATTAACTGAGACATTTATCAGTTCAGCTTCGCTGCTCAGGGGCCCCGAACCAAGCCTTTGCTGCCTGCGTCCGTCCCATCCAGCTGGCATAAGCACAGCTGTCCCAGGTCACTTCAGCACGAGCTCTGTGTGTGCTCAGCCACATGACAGCAGCAGATCAGGGAATGGTGATGACTGCAGTCCAGCCTGCTCTGACAGCAGCAAGGCAAGGCTTTAGCTGTACCTGGGGTTAGTTGCTAAGAGCAAGGGAGTGTGCTGCTGCAGACAAGGGGAACAGCGGGACGTGCTGCAGCAGGGCTCTCCATAGCATTTAGAAATAGGCATGTTTCCAGGGAATTCATGGTGTTTAGAGAATGTCCTTCTAAGTGAACTGATCCCGCCTGGTGCGATGTCTGTGTGCAGTGTTAATGATTTGCAAGGGAGGCAGCTGCTGCCAAGGCAGCTCGTAGCCAGTGCTCTGCAAATCAGCCAGAAAAACTATCCCAGCGGCAGGAATTGCAACAGCAGCCACCACCAACCCACAAATTCTGCGGCTGGGTTTCATGATAACCCACATTTCTAGCATTGGCTTGTATTTTTTCAGTACAAGGTGTGAAGACTGGAATGGTTTTGGCCAAGATTTGTGTCTCTCATGGCTGCAGGCAGGAGCTCGGGCTGCCTCTGAGTCAGCCTTAGCAGTCAGGCCCAGCACCCTGAAATAAGTACACTCAGGTATTTAACAAGGAATTTGTTGAATATTCTTGTTTTTCCCAAAAGAATTTACTGTTTTAGGATCCTGAAAGAGGCAAGTTCGACTCATAAAGAACCTGCATGCAGGTACTTTGCTGAGTACCTCAGTTGCAAGAGTAGTTAGCTAGCCTTAATTAAATAAATGGAAGTGAATTACATTTTGTACCTAATTACACAATCTTCTTCTATAAGTGAAATAAAAATGGAGCACTGTCACAAGGGCCCTGGTTGTCTTATGGAGAGTGGTGCAAGCAAAACCACCCAAATCCACGTATCCTCCTGAGGTGTCAATGGCACAAATGTCCCCACCAACAGAAAGCAAACAGCCATTTTTGTCTCATTAGTAAACACTTATTACTTCTATACAGAAACTCTCCGCAAGACCTTAAGTTAGAGCTATAAAGGAAAAATATGTATGTACATTTATGACAGGAAAAAGCACTGACTGTGGTAAGGCCACAGACCTGCACCTTCTCCTTCACCCAACTGCAGCAGAGCTGCAACAGCAAAATAAGGCCCTGTGGCCCAATGTAAACGGTCCTAAGGAATCTCTTTAAGATACGTTTCACAACAAAGGGGATAAACTGGTATTTTGGGAGATACTGAAGCATGTTTTGGGGAGGTGTAGTCTCTGCTGTGGAGAGGGGAGCTTTGTGAGAGGCCAGCCAGGGACGAGAGGCCCCACTCTTCAGAGGAATGAATCTGTGCAACAGGCACTTTCTCTATGATCCAGGTCCGAAGGGTCCGGCTTTCTCTGCCACCTCCAGAGCAAGCTTCAAGTTCTGATCAAACAACTCGCACCTGAAATAGTCAGAAAAGCAAAAGGGATGACTTCTACCGATGGAAGTGAGTTAACAAAGCTAACAAAGCATCTCCATATCCTTTGGCTCTGCATCCTTCAACACGAAGTTATGACATAGCAACGTGACTGCTGTTGAGGTCTGACTTGGTCCTTAGTTAAGATTAAAGTTTCTTGTATAGACCTTATAGACCTGAATATACGGTAGGACAGCAGGGTTTGTGCCAAGGAAGAGCACCTCCCATTTCCCCAGAGGAGCCAGCACTGGAAAGAGCTCAGGTCTGTGTCCTCTCTGCAGCAGTGTGCTGTGGCTTCCTTCCCCTTCCCTCAGCCAGTTTTGCTACTTAAAGACTGTCTGCATTTGCTACTGTGTAAGCAGAAAGCAATGAAGGGTTATAGCCAGGTTACTAAAAGTGGGTTTTTCCTTACCTTATTGGCATCTCCAGGGAGTAGAAAGGATTCTTCAGAGCGAAGTCTGAGTAAATCTCATAGATTTTGCGGAGAAGAGCGTCTATCCCTGTCTGCCTTGGGTCAGCAAGAACCATGAATTTGATCCCTGGAGCCATAATGCCAGGAGCATAAGGAAGGCCAACACAGAGACAGCCCTGACAAAGCAGAGCGGTGCCCGGGTGCCCAGGGCCCGATGGTACCTGTCAGTGTCTGGAAGCAGTGCAACTTGAAGGTGTCGGTCTCCAGCATCTCGATCCCGGAGCTCCCAACTTCAGGTGACAGCTGTGACCCGATGGCGAACAGCCTGTGGGGACAGGCCCCTCAGCGCCCCTCACCACGCCTGCCCGTGCCACCCCCGTCCCGTCACGGCCCGCCCTCACTCACGAGTGGAACATGGAGGCCAGCATAAGCTTCTCGTTGGAGGAGAGCCGGTGGCGGCCAAAGCGGATGGACACCGGGTAGTTGGCGGGGTTACCCAGGAACTCCAGCACGTCCTTCCCGTCCGCCGTGAAGCGACCGTTCACCTCGGCGCCGTTGATGGCGAGCACGGCGTGACCCACTGCGGGGACAGCGCGGTGTCCGTCAGTCAGTCCGTCAGTCAGTCAGTCAGTAAGCCCGGCCTCGCCCGGCCCTTCCCCCCCGCCGCACCGCGGATGCCGTCCCGCTGCCCGAAGGCGACGACAACGCGCTCGTCGTGCGGGCGCAGGACGAGATCGAGCGGAAAGCTGAACGTCTTCTCGGTGTCGGCGCGGGGTGCGTAGTGGTCCAGCTGGTAGATGAGGCCGCCAGCCTTGTTGACCACGTAGACGCTGAAGATCGCCATAGCGCAGTGCCCCGGCAGAGGCAGTGCCCCGGCAGAGGCAGCCCCCGCCCTTCCCGGCCCGCCACCGGCCCGCCCCGGCAGTGACGCCGCGGCCCCACGGGGCCCGCCCCCTCCCCACGCCGAGTTCTTCCTTTCTCGCCGACATCTTGCGGAGCAGCCGCGGCCGCATCATGGTGAGCGGGGCCGGGCCGGGGGGCGGGTGGCGAGCCGGGCCAGGCCCCCCGAGAGACGCTGGCGGCTCCCTGAGCGGGTCGGGAACCCTTGCGAGGTGCCCGATGGGGCGACTCTGCGCCTCGCCGCTCACACCCCATCCTTCTCACCCTCTCGCAGCCGCCCAAAGACGACAAGAAGAAGAAGGACGCGGGCAAGTCCGCTAAGAAGGACAAGGACCCGGTCAACAAGTCCGGCGGCAAAGCCAAGAAAAAGGTGGGAGCCGGCGGGGCTGAGGGCTTGGGACGCGGCGGGATCCTCGGGCCTGGGGCGTGTGCAGCATGGCCGGGCCCCGAGAGCGGCGTGAACGCGGGGCGGGCATCTTAAAGGAGCCAGCTCTTCATCTGCCAGCAAGTTGTACATAATAGTATTAAACCCGAGTAACAGAAGTCTTTAGTCCTTTTATTTTTAGATACTGCAGGTATTATCCACCGCGCGTTCATTTATAAAGGCAATTTTGTGCATCTCACTTTAGTTTGGGATGTGATACGGAGACACTTGATGCTGCAGTTCTTGGGACATCGTTTCGTTCCATCTTTTGTTCTTGCTTACAAGATGGCTTAGGGGACTGTTGTTTTTTCTCTCTTTTCAAGTAGAAGTGGTCCAAGGGGAAAGTGAGAGACAAGTTGAACAACCTTGTCCTGTTCGACAAGGCCACTTACGACAAGCTGTGCAAAGAAGTGCCCAACTACAAGCTCATTACACCTGCAGTTGTCTCAGAAAGGCTGAAGATTCGAGGCTCCCTGGCTCGGGCTGCCCTCCAGGAGCTCCTCAGCAAAGGTGAGCACTCAGAAAAAAACCAGAAAGCTGCTTGAATTGGCTGTTTGGCTTTCCTTGCTTGCCCAGCAGTTTTCCTGCAGCATTTGAACTGCTCCATGTGTAAATTGTTTTTGGAAAGCCACTGCCTTAGCTTGCATTTTGGAAGTGCTCCAAAGTATGGAGCAGCAGTTTGCTACATAGGGGCATTGCTGTACTAAGAAAAATGTTGCCAGAAGGATGGGCTGTGATGTAACTGCAGTCAGATGCAAACAAAAGACTTGCAGAAGCTGCTACCCCCTATTATTTCCTCTTGTACATTGCCCTGCCTCTCTAGGACAGACATCAGCATCCCTGGCATCTGTCAGTACATGCACACTGACATAATTTTGTTTTTTCATAGGGTTGATCAAACTGGTGTCCAAGCACCGAGCCCAAGTGATTTATACCCGAAACACAAAAGGTGGAGATGCGCCTGCTGCAGGGGAGGATGCATAGGGAGGTGAGGCTGGGTGCTGAGGAGCTGAGTTGTGCTGTTAGGAGCTAAAGGACAGCTATGTCATGTGTAATGGGCAACTTCACATGGCTGTGGTGGTCTGTTCTTCCAGATGCTCAAGAATATTTTGCTCACATCCTAAGCAACTTCCTGGGGGAACATTTCTGGAAACAACATTTCTCCAGAATTGAAGAGTGATTTCTGATTTTGTCTCTGTGCTCATTGGATGGGGAAACATCATTTGTTCCCCTCTCTGTGGGCTGCAGGGCAAATGGGCACTTGTCCTCCCTGCTCTCACACGGCACCATGGCCAAGTGTTCCTGCTGGAATAAGTGTCAAACTGTTTGCTTTGTGCTAGCTTGCTTTTACCTGGTTTTCTGACTGGGAACTTCTTGCTTTGCAGGTTCTCCAGTGGCTTCGTCAACAATGCATCATACGTAGATGCACACAATAAAATTACTGATTATAATTTTTCTTGATTTTTCAACAATGTGTATGTTTCATTACTGATGAATTATTTATAGTGGATTCTAGTAGAAGTTATGGCTGTTGTCCTGTACCAGCCAGTTTTTGTCTTTATTATTGTTATAAATGTGTTGCTGAAAGGGAAGTGTGAAACTTCTGCATCATCTACAGCAGCCAGTAATGTTAGTGTAAAGGATGAATGTTAGAATGAAGGACAGCAATATAAATTTGAATGAAAATATCAAACAGCTGGCATGAGTTGCCTGCAGGGTGGGCCCTGCAGGCATTTGAAATGAGTTTCAGTTGGTGTGCAAACAGAAAGACATTTTAAATAAAAAAGTTTATTTCTCCAAAAATTCTTTAGCAGGATGTCAGCATAGGCTACTGGCATAACTTTCTGTACAGAGTAGGCTTTCTGATAGGGAAGAGATGGCATCCACAGGAGCCTGTCCTTGCTGGCAGGACTTGTCGCTGTGTGGCTTTAGATGTTATGCTGTGATGAACACTGTGTGTCCTTACAGGGCAGTCAGCAAAAAAACTGCAGCTACCTACAGTCAGACTTTTGACAACAGAGATGGGTGTCTGGTGTCCCTCATATGATCACCTTTTTTTCTTCTTTTCCCTTGATTCAGTTCTAAACTGATGCCTGAAAGACAGCATAGAAGTCAGATTGCAGTAGCCTTTAGACAGAGATAATTAACACTCTCCTTGAAAAAGTAAGAAAGTGCTGTGCATAGTGTTCTAGCATGGAAGCTCCCTCTATATTTTTGTTGCCTCAGTGAGTGGTAGCTCCAGCTAGCTGATAGAGAGTTCTGGCACATTAAAAGGCACCAGTGGGACAGTAAGTGGGTCTGAAAGGTGAGCCAAGCAAAACAAGGCAGATGCCTTCATGTGTGCAGCCTTTACAGCCATGAGCATGCTTCCTCGCAAGCCATGCGTGCTGCTCCAGGACAAGAATGATACTCTGCCTGGATTAAGCACTAGTTATGCTTGCTGCTACCTCAGAGCCTGCTCCATGAATAGCTTGCATGGACAGAAGCCACAAACTCCCCCTGGCATCCATCTGTGCTGTGCTGAAGCTCACCGGGACTGCCACCTCCTGCCATGATTCCATACACGCCCAAAGGAAGGGAGCCAGCTGTCACTTGTCTGAGAGGTATGGTCAAAGTTGGCACCAACACGTTCCACTGGGAGCTTTTTCAGCTTCTGCTTCTCCTCTAAAAAAAAAAAATTAGAATTGTAGAGTGGTTTGGGTTGGAAGGGAGCTTAAGGCTCATGTCGCTGCAGCCCCCTGTACTATGGATGGGGACACTTTCCCCTAGACCAGATGTCTCAAAAGCCCAAATACTTTGTTCAGCAAAAGTTTCAAATTGCTTTTGGTTCTCTAGCATGCTGAAGTGACTGAGGCTAACTAAAAGATGTACGAGCTGCTCACTGTGTCTGAGAAATTCCTCATAGGAAGGTCCAATTTGTTGTTTACTTCCATCTTCTTCCTCTGTTAGCCATGGAGGTTTTGCTCCTAGAAGTCACAGGAAATACTTAGTCACTGAAATTATCCTAAACTGTGAAAGGAGAAAAGTGTCCCCTCTTCCCCCATCTGCTGCTCGTGCTACCAACAAGTGACCAAGTGAACTCCAGGTGTTCTGAGAAAAAGGAGCTGGCTTCCTCAGCTAAGGCCATGGCAGATCACACTCCAAATCATGCACTCCCCACAGTAGCAGCATCAACAGTTTTTACTATGCTGATGTGTTTTCTTCTCCTCTAGTATGTCAGATATTGCCCAAGAGTGGCCGCCTCCCAGTTACGCTGCAACTGCTTTGAAACTGCTTTGAGTTATCCCTGTGACATTTGCAAGCCATGAGGTAGCAGCCCAGTAAGTCATGATGCGGGTGCACTTACCTGTGTGGACATTTCCTTTTCCTTCTGTTTCCTGTTAACAGGAACATACATAAAGTACTTATCAGAATCTTATGTTTAAGAGTATCTCTGAGCAGAAGAGCATTGTATTCATTCCCTTCCAGAATCAAATTCTATTAGAAAAAGACAGAGGAAAGCTCTTCTTTAAATGAGAGTTTTTTGGTTTTTTCCCCATGGCATATTAAAGAATGTCTGCTTAATGAAAGTTAAACCTGGACAATTGAAACTGGGCTAGCGGCTCACCCAGATCCACAAAGCTGTGTCTTTTTGTGATGGAGACCACCCTTTGTGCTGCTTTATGACATGTGCTGTAAATGACTTGCAGTTAAATCAAAATCACATTTTACTAGCCAGTCACCCCTACCTGGTGGCCAATGAAAGTCAGAACCTTGCTTGATTCCATCCAGGCTAAATCAGGTCCTGTCTGCATTCCGCTTGGGCCAGGCTGTTCTGCAGCACAAAGGCTGTCCCTGAAATAAGAGCCAGCAGTTACTGTAGTGCATACAGAAGTTTGCAAAAGATTTGCAAGACCTTGGTAATGACAGTGTCAAACTCCCCATCTGTCAAGTGCTTTGAGCAGGGATGCATCAGCCACTGCTAAAGAAAAGTGGTGCTCACCGTTCAGATCCTGTGGGGGGCCTGCAGACAGAAGGTCCTGCACAAAGTTCTGGCTCTGGTTGAAGCTGAGTGTGATTCAGGAAAAAGGAACACTATTTCTGGTACTGAGCACAGCCCCCACCCAGCCGCCCCTAGCCCCTCCCGAGCGCACCCGGGTGCCGGTGGTTGGGGTGCGCTGTGCAGTGCCCACTCCCCGCCAGTGTGCAGCCAGGGCAGGATACAGCTCACCGACCTGGAGCGCGGCTTGCACTGTCTCTCGCTGCCGGCGCTCGGCCTCCCGGATGTCAGCCGCCATCTGTGGGGAGAGAGCGGTGAGGCGAGACCAGCGGAGGCCGGGCCGATGCCGATGCGGGGAGGTGACCGAGGGTACCTGGAGGATGCGCTCCTCCTCCCGCCGCTGGTGCTCGGTCAGCGCCTGCTCTAGAGCCTGGGCGAAGCGCTCGTACTCCTCGGCCGGCACCAGGCACCGCTCCCGCAGCGCTGCCTCCGCCCGGTTCTCCCGCCAGAACCGCGCCGTTTCCCGGCGGTGCTCGGGCCTGCGGGACACCGTGGCACCGTCAGCACCGCCCGCACCCGGCCAAGTGCTACAAGAGCCCGGCATCAGCCCGCTCCGTTCCTGCCCACGTACCCAGCCAAGTGCCGCATCAGCCCGGCCTGCAGCAGCGCCAGCCCGCCGCGCCGCCCGTCCCGCCGCACGCTGCGCCCGCAGCACGGGCACCACACGCGCCCATCGTGCTCCGCTGGGTCGTAGCGCCGCACGGCCGCGGCCCCATCGGCCACGGCCGCCGCTGCCCGCGCCGCTGCCGTCGCCTCCTCCAGCTGGGCCAGCGCCTCCCGCAGCCGCCGGCGATGCCCCGCGCTGTACAGGTGCCGGCGGCCCGTGAAGGCGCTGCGGCGGCACAGGCCGCAGTAGTGTACCGCCATGGCGGCCGGGCCGCACAGCGCAGGCGCGGCAGCGAGACCCGGCCCCTCCGCGCTGCCGTCAGCCCAGGCACGCCCCGTTTGGTCGCGGTCAGCGGCTCCCCCGGGGCCGGGCCGCGTCGGGGCTGGCCGGGGCTGACCGCCGTCCCTGCCTCTGGCGGTGCCTGGGGTGTGTGTCCTACAGGAGCGGCTGAGGGAGCTGGGATTGTTTAGCTTGAAGTAAAGGAGGCTCAGGTGTTGTCACTCTCTACGGCTGCCTGAAAGGAGGCTGGAGCCACATGGGGGTCGGTCTCTTCTTCCAAGCAATCAAGGATAAGACAAGACGACATAGTCTTACGGTGCACCTGAGGAGCTTTAGGTTGGACATTAGGAAGAATTTATTCAGAAAAAGGGTGATTAGATACTGAAATGGGCTGCCCAGGGAGCTGGTGGAGTCCGTCCCTGGAAGTGCTTAAGGAGAGACTGGACATGGCACTTAGTACCATGGTCTAGACGATGTGGTAGTCTTCGGTCCTAGATTGGACTCAATGATCTCAGAGATCTTTTCCAACCTAATTGATTCTGTGACTGCTACAGTGACTTAGATGATACTAACTACACACCCTGCCCTTCACGCTTCAAAACAGGGAGAGAGAAAGAGAGAAAGTTGCAACTGTTACTTAGGCCATAACAACTGCAACAACAACAACTTGGGCACTGGTGCTGCTGCCGCAGTCATTGTCCACGTTAAGCTGCAGATATGGTATAGCTGAGCAATGAGATACTGTGAAGAGGGCTCTGTGGTTAGTGTAGCCTATCTCATTTGTCTCTCTAGGTTGGTTTCATTAGAATGGTTTCTTAGCTGGTCTGGTGACCTATCTCTGCTGGTTGAGGGTGTCTCTACATGGCATGGTGTCACCTCCTAGACCCAGTGTCCTGGTGACTGTGTACTGGCTTGGTTTGTCTTATGAATAGATGTTTGCAATATGAACTCATCCTGTTCACCCACTCGCCATCACTCTTCTGCTCGTGCAGAGGGGAGATGGGCAAAGGGGATCGAAACAGAGCAGCTACAAACCAAAATCCAGTCCTTGGTGTAGTAGAGAGTTAGGTTTCAGACTCTACATATGTTGAGCATTTTGTAAGAGGTTGGAGGTTATGCTTGTAGTGGAGGAGTGCGCCAGGGAGTTGTTGCTCGGAGACAAACAGAAAGAGGCTGCTTTTGGCAATTGCTGGAAAAGATTGTGCCATAATGTTAGTGCCATGGTGTTGGGAGAATCTCAGCATAAGGGCGAATTCTGTGACCCTTGCATTAAAGGTTTGGCTTCAAGTTATTTGGGGTTCTTTTCTGTATGATGAAAGAAAAGGTAAAGGTGCTTTTTCCCACAGCAGGTTTGCTTTGCCAGGCTTGGGGCCAAATTTTCCTGTACTTTTTGCTGTCGCTATTCTCACCTTTTGTGTCTTTTGAGATGAGATGTTGAAAAATAAGTCAAGCACCAGACCAAGCTTTTCTTGAAAAGAAAATCTTCTCAGAGAATCTAGGATGCTCAGTTTTGCCTCTTCAATAGTATGGTAGTTTGTACTGTATCAAGGTTTGCTTAGTTCTTGTTAGGCAATCCACAAGTATCAATAAGTATGATTTTGCTTTTGCTAGATGTGAAAGACTAGTCACATGTTTTTTCCACCTTGTGTGACAAGATTCACTATTAGAGGATCCTGTTAGGATCCTCAGGTACAGGCAGGACCTATTTGGTTGGCTGCTTTCCTCAAAAACTCTGTGCATACCTCAATCAAAGCCCTTTTCCCTTCCTGAGACTGGAGCTTGGTATTTAACTTGGGATGTGTTGCAAACAAGCTGGCTATTGTAGTTTAATAATTTACCACATATCACTTGACCTGTTACACCACAAAGTTGCTTTTCCCTTCCTCTCTGGAGTGAAACCCTCACACAGCTGTGTATGCATCAGCTGAAGCACAGTAACCCACTGAGCCTATGATTATCTACCTGCACCTTTACACAGACACTTCACCTACTCACGTAACTTTGGTACTCCAGGAATTAACTCACTCAAGAGTGCTACACTGAATGCAGTTATGTTAATAATCTCAGAACAGTATGAGTATTTTGGGGGAGGGAGGGGTAGAAGTCCTGCAATAGTAAGTCCTTGCTTGCAGATGAAGTCTCTTGACTTGTTTGTTTTTCAGTCAGGCATGGCTTTTGAAAGACATGTGGGGCAATGTATGAGGCACCAGTGTGAATAAAAGAAGAATATTTGGATGATGGACTTGTCCACAGGAAGACACGGTTCTCTGTGCTGCTTCCCAGGAGCTGCCCTGAGAAGAGCAGCCTGACAGTGCTGGAGGAGGATAACTGGAACCTGTGGCTTGGCCACCAGAGGCCGTGTGAGCTGGCATTTTGCAGGGAGTGACTGAATGCACCTCACCTGTAACTTGTTTGCAATCGGTACCCCTAGAGTTGGGTGGAGGCTCTCCAGCAAAAGCTAATTACAAATAAAGGAGGTGAGAAGCAGCTACGGAAGTTTTAGGGCTGGTAGCAGAAATAGGCTGCAGATGATCAGTTTTCTTTCTCCCATCTTTCCCTAGGTTTCTGCATCCTCAGAGAAGCTTGTACTGGTGTTTGGAAGTGGTAAGTAACACTAGGGAAGGGAGGGATCAGATATAGTGTAATATGATACAGTGCTCTGCCCCGTATCATAAGAGAAGCCCTGAACAGTTGTACTTAGACCATTCTCAAAAAAAGGTGTGAAAAGATTTTGCCTCTGCTGCAGCTATGGAAAGCATTCCCCCATTTGGTAATGTTTACTTCTTACTGATAGAGATTGGAGGTGCTGCCATAGCACACACAGGTGAAAAAGGAAATGAATCCTGTGATCTGTCTGGTCTGTTCAATGAAGCTAGCAAGACTGGAAAGAGAAATCTTGGTTTTCTAGCTTAAAGCCTAAAAATGTTTTAAATATATATGTTTGTAACCACAAACCTTTCCCTGAAGTACAGGAAAAGGCAAAAGGCCTTAATTTTGCCTTTGGCTATTCAGTTACTGAATCCTAATCTTGTTGGTTTGTGTGCTGTGTATTCTACATGAAAACATGTAACCCCTGAGCGCTGCCTTGCCACCCCTGCATTCCCAGGGAGAGAGATTTTGATCAGACTGATAGAGCAAATTTGGGGCAAATTGAATGTAAATCTGCTAATCTGCCAGTTTCTTATGGTTTATCTAGGAGCTCATGCTTGTAGCATCATTTTTTCACCACGCTCTAGCTTCAGAAGGTAGAACAGAAGATGGAAGAGAACTTGCTGTCACATGCAGATGGCCAAAGTACCTAGCATTGCTGCCTTCATAATGAAGGAAGCTGAAAACAGGGAAAGGTGACAAGCTGGAGGTGCATTGGCTCAGGACATTTGGACTTTAAAGCTAGATCTTTTCAGGTGAGTATTACCTGCACAGACGCAAATTGATGGGATAGTTTAACTGAAAACAGATCTTGTCTACTCCTGCACACTTGTAACCACAGTTACTACAGGGAAGTTTTGTAAGGCTGCAGGTTGGGATCAAGGGCAGTTCTTGTTCTTTGCTGATTCCCACCTCCTGGCACTTCAGATTAAAACTTGTTTGCAAATCATGAGAAAAAACATTTCGCATTTGAGTCTTAACTGTGAGTGTGCTCAGTTGCTTCTCAGGGTGTCTGATTTTTGTGTGTGCATGTAAGGTGTAGGTATATGCCTTCAAGCTATGGCTTCATGTGAATGTGCTCTTTGGGGTCTTCTCAGCAAGCCAGAGACACTGCATTTGCTCCTGTTTTTGAAAAATGTTAGGTGCAAGCTCCCCTGAAGATAGGGCAGCTCTGTAACTTGGCTTCTGATTCAGAGTCGTTACAGGAGTCTGGCTTGGCGGCTTTGGCATTCCTCAGCCCCTGAAAGCTTTGAATTTGTGCAGAATGACATCTGCTTGTCTGTGGCAACACGAGAGCATCAAGGGTATCATCTCTTGTTTGGGCTTTGCCCAGCCAATGGCATTTGTTTGGAAGCAAGCTCAGTGGTTTTGGTGGGGACCCTTAAGGATACTGGTCATGCCAAGCAACTGTGGGGTTTACATAATCCTTTCCCCCTGTAGTAGAACAGAGATTAATTTGCAATTAAGTAAAGGTCCTTTTCCCCCTCTTCCTAGTACAGAGTGTACAGTAGATACCTGGCTTATCATCACACCAGGCCATTCCTGCTGTGTTGGCATTGCTTCAGTTCCTTGTGCTGCAGTAAATAGCTTATGCTGTGTAACGCAGACAGAGTTCCCAGGATTTGCATGGGCTAGAGTTAGAAAGGATCCCTTCTGTTAAGGAGAGGCAGCAGGGAAAGTACAGGCAAGCTCAGCGATAGGGAACGCGAGACAGAGAGAAGGCTGTGACTAGTGAGAGATGCTTGCTCCATTGGCACAGGACCCGGGGCTGTGTCAGGGTGCCCAGTTATTTGTGCGAATGACTAATGTGTCTTTGATGGTACCATAGGTAGGTGCTGCTGTCATTGTAGCTGTTCATAGCCTCCTCAGGATGTGAGAACACCACAGATGTACTTGACGAGCATCGTAGTCTGTTTTATTAGCTGTATTCTCTTCTCTCTGAATGAATACACTATTTTTATGGTGGGGGAAAGGTGGCCTCTTACCCTCCACATCTTCAAATTCTGTGAAGTTGCAGTAAAAGAGCTGAACTCATATCTACCCCTCCTCCCTGATTTTCAAAACCACTTCAAAGGTGAGCTAGCAGACGACTGAAGCGACCAGTTCTGCCAGGCTCATTTCTGCTCACCTTTCCTGCTGCTCCCCCGTGGAACAAAGCACATCATTTCTCTTTGATTTCCCACTTTGAAAGCCATAGGGGACAGAGTCTGAAATGGCCCACAAGTTTTTTAGTGTCTCCTCTCTGGTACCTTCCTGAAGTGCTGGGTGGATCAGGACAGGACACCAGGAAGGAGACCTAGCTCGTGGCTAAATTGGCCAGTGGGATGCTCCACCCTCCTGGGTGTTGCAACTGGCATCCCCAGGTTTGTGGGTAGGGTGAGGTAACACTGCAGCAACAGGGGGAAGGAGCCACAGTGTCTGGGATTCGGTGGCTTTGACTAATGCACACAGAGGTTCCAGAGTCCAGCTTGGCTGCCCGTCACCAGCAGCACATGCCATCTTCTGGCACAGCTACTGCCCCAGGGACAGAGGGGTCTGCCCTGTTCTCCATTTTGTTGTCAAGAAGAGGTGGCACATGGCAGAGTGGAGTGCATGCTGCCAGTCTCCTGCCAGGCAAGGAGGAGAAAAGCAGTGAGTTTGGATGCCTCAGCCAGGGCCTAAGGCACAGGCTGCTTGCCCTCTCTGAGAAGGATCATGTCACAAGTGTGAGGCTGGAGGAGAGGAGGGGGAAGCAGGGTTTGTTTTTGCGATGTGAGTTTCTTTACTTCCTTCTGTGCCATCAGGGCTGGAGAGGTTTGCAAAGCTTTGACACATACGGCTGTCATTTGCAAGCAGGCAGTGATGCAGCCTGTCCCTGGCCTGGTGCAGACTACGTGCTACTGAATCTACAGCCATGTCTCAGTGTCCCAGAGCTCTCTTGGCAAAATACAAACAGAGCTTGTCTCTGCTCAGCTTACAAGATGACAGGATCATGCCTTGCAGCAGTGCAGCTGCACAGCGTGTGCATGGTATTTAGTGCAGGTTGTGGTTGTGATGCTCAGGGACAGTGGTATGCTGTCTCAGTGCAGGGAGCAGTAGGATAATAAAGCAGTAGAAATTGGTCATGTTGAAGGAAGTACCAGATGACCAGTCTTGAGTAAAGGTTAATTAATCTGACCTCTGTTATTCTGGTGAAGCTCTCCATGCTTTATAGTCACTTTTGTATGTATTGTGAAGCTACAAAATCTAGAGGAAACCTCCTTTGCCTGCTGGATGCCTTTATAAGGCTGCTTTTGTGACAGTGTTGAAAATGCAAATATATTTGTGTGTTTTTGTGTTTCCCTCTCAGACCCCAGGTGCAAGAATTGATGCTAGAATCATACTCAGCTGCTTACAACAGGATGACCCACGTGTTGGGGCTTAAACCTCTGTGTAAGACCACTCTCTGTGATTCAACCCTGCTCATCCTGCTAGTTGAGAGTCACTGAGATTAGGAGGACCATATTAGTGAAGGTTTAGTCTGATAAAAACCATGCTTTTAACACTGCTGCTTGAAACAGGGATATTGTATCTTTAAGGCACCCCCTTCTCATTCCCCTAATACCTCTAGGCCTCTGAATGATTCTGGAGGAGAGGATCAGTGCCGGAGTTTAAGGCATCTTTCCTTGCCCTGCTGCACTGCTCACTTGCTGCTCTGAAGGCTGTGCTTTGCTGTTTCTATGGAAACCATTAGTTGCTAAGCAACTGGAGCATCATCTGTGGTGAGCCCTCGCATCTAATTATGCCATCACAGTGGCTGAGAGGGACTGGGGGGGGATTAATTCCTCTACCATGGCAGATCCATTGACAACACTTTAGTCACATTTAAAGGGACATTGTCTCCCTTCTGCCACACTTATGAGGAGGAATAAGGTTTTCTGCAAGAAGTAGACACACTGTGCTCATGGCATGCTTAGGGCTTCCATGCCCTTGCATGGAGCTCTGCAGGGAGCTCTTTCTGTTCAAGTGATGCACGATGCACTTAGCTGTACATTTGCATCGTGCAGTCTTTGCCTTGTGGACTGTATCTGGGCCATACTTATAGTCATTAGTGTATTTTTTTTGTGTTGTGGTCACCTCGATTCTGCCCTTACTGTCTCTGTCCCCAGAGCCTGATGTTACATCTGCTCTGTGAGGTATTGCTAATTCTTCAGAACCTGGCAATGGAAGAGGTGGGCAGCTCTCTGTCTTCTCTCTGTCCGCAAACATTGCATAGTTTGGTATTCACTTCTGTATTACCTTATTGTTTGCCATTTTCCAGATCTCTGTAAGTGGACAAAGCCAGCAGCAGCCTGGTGAATTTTGCACATTCAGATAAAATAGTCAATCTGAGAGCTGATTCTAATTTTGAGTTTGCAAACACAAGGTTGACTCAGTCTCCCCACTTTGATAGATTGCATCTGAATGAGGTTCCCAGTTTTGTGAGGAGAGTGGTAGTGGTTTGAGTTACTTGCACTATGTTTAGTGAAAACCTGACTGCACCAGGTCCATGCTTGGGTGCATTTTGTATCCACTTCTCACCTGCTCCTATCAGGACAGATAGGGACTGATTCCTTCTCGGTTTTCACTTTCTGCCAGAAAATGGATGCTTTGTGATTTACTAAGGTGATTGCTTTTCTAGTGGCTGAATCAATGAGAGTTGGGCGGTCTATTAGAAAGTTTTCCTGGTTTTTTACTGACTAGATCTGTGAGCCAGCTCAGAGTTACTGCAAAGCTTCCCTAGCAGTGTTTGCTGTGTTTTGTATGGACAGGGAGGATACAGCTTCAGCAGGAGGGTGGCCCATTCTTACTTCTGAAAACAAGAGAATCCCTAATACCTCCCCAAACTGACTTTTTCTCTGTGTCCACCTTTGAATTGTAATGTCTTTCACTGCAGCCAAAGCCTCCAGGCACTATCCAGCCCTGGCAAATGTCATGCCAACATGTTAGCACTGCTTCCACCCCTCCCCATTGGCACAGGACCAGAGCATGTGGCTCTCCAAGGACTGAGTGACCCGGGGCTTGGTGGGATAGGGTAACTTGGGGACATGGAGCAGGTGCCCACCTGCCTTGCTCTCAGAGTAGACAGATGATGGTGATTTATTATTAAGAGCGCTTGTAATGATCTCAGGGAGGGGCAAGTGGAGGAGAGACATATTTTGTCATGAAAATGGGAAATGTAATTAAAGTCCACATGTAAATTAAGAGCTGAAGGGGAGAAATAGATGGATTTTTTCCTGAAGTCGCATTGGCATTGGCAGTTAGGCACTCTGCATAATGCTAATCAACAAGGAAGAAAGGCTTTGGAGGAGAGGCATGAGAGAGAAGTTCTGCACAGAGGCTCCCATGGCTTTGAATGGAGCACATAGTGTCAAGGAAAAGCTTTGTTTTCTCCAGCCAAGGGTGGGAAAAAGAGCAACAGTGTCCACAACCTTTTGCATTTGATTCCTTGGTGTAAATTGGCAGTGTGAAGAGGTGGTCCAGGTCTGATCACCTCTGTGTGTTTCTCTCTGGCTGTCTAGGCACCTCCCTCAGACAAGAAGTGGATGTGAGAGTGTTCCTGAGCTCCTGCTGCCCCATCAGCAGTGGGCATTCTAGCCAAGCACAAATCTAGTGCAGCTCCTGCGACAGCAAGTGCAGATATCCCACAGCTCTGTGCAGATCAGGGCAGCTGAAACCTACTCATCTGCTCTCTGAAAACATGGGAGATGGCTAATCGGGTGCAGATCCCTGGTGGTTTCAAATGCTTTAATATGGAATTTTATGCTTGCTTTTGTCTTATCAGTCAGAAACCTATGAAATTGCAGCTCTGCTTCTCTGACAGGGCAGGTACAGCGAGAGGACCTCACAGGTTTGGGCCTTTGTCTCTTTTGCCACATGGGAGAGAAATGCATTTGGAAAGATCTTCCCTCTTTGTAGCTTGGCACTAATGTATTTAACAAGGGGGTCCTCTGCTCCTTCAGCTGTGCCAGAGCCTCATTACCACAGTCTGTGGAAAGGGGCTGACTACTACACATGACTTGTGGGAAGCCCAAGCACTGTATGGGAAGTGGGGTGGGAATGAGTAGAGGGGCTGTAAGTATAGGTGAGTGTGATGTACCTGCCTACAAGAGGGTACTGCAGAATTTAAATGCATCTGTGCCGAAAGAAGGTAGTGGTCTGTGTGTGTATGATGCTATTTAAGAGAGAAGAGGATAATTCTGCTTCTTTGCAAAAGTGAGAAGAAGGTTGTCTGCATGCAGAACTTAAGGGAACTGTTCAGAATGTAGTTGGCCATGTGCTGGGGACTCACAGGGATCAGGGGAAGCAAGTATGCAAGCCTCTGACTCATACATGATGTCCTAGAGTCAGGAAGGAGTAATCTAAAAGCCGCTTGAGCCATGTGCTGCATCTTAATGAGGGAGGCAGCACTCACAAAAATGCTGCAGCCCAGCTCCTGCTGCCTAGCTTTGCTACCAGTGTGGCTATTTTCCTGCAAAGACCAAAAGGCCTCATGTTGTCACATTGTCCCTGAAGACTTGTGCAGAACAGTTAGTGTGCCTCCTGATGCCATCCAAAGCTGGGTGGAGCACTCTCTTTGTGGGTTTCTTGGTCAAGAGCAGCAGCATCCCTCTATTTGAGCAGAGTATAGCATCAGGCAGAATCAGGGTCAAATTTGAGAAAGTGCCAAGTATTATGAATTTGATTTGTAAAATTGCCCATGCCTCTCCTAGTGGATGAATACCTTGCTGGAGCAGCACATGTAAATACACAGTACCATTGCACAGTAGCTGGGACAAAGAAATTAAAGTGAGGTAAGGAAATTTGGAAGATAGAAAGTCACTGATAAAGCTGGAGTTTGGACAGAACACTGAGTTGAGCAGTGAGAGTCCTGGAAAATGTTGAGGTATTTGTAATTGCTTGTTTGAGAATGGTGCTTGAAGTATTGCAGTTTCTTCCAGGTGGCTGGCTGGGTGGAATGTTTCCCGGCTATCAGATGGCCAGCAGTGTTTGTAGTTTGCTCCCTGATCTAGAAGTGAGACTGGAGACTGTCTTACTCTGTCTGCTGGGCTATACTGCATCCGTGTTCTTCATTTTCACTCTTGTGCCCTCTCTTTTGTTTTTTATTTCCTTTTGGCATCTTGAGGCTTAAAGCATCTCCAAGAAGAATTGACGTTAGGAGAGCAGCCGCCGAGGAAGCTTGCCAAATGCTCTGCATTGGCTGACAGCTCTTCTCAAAACCAGATGGTTACTAATTAAAGGGAGTCAAGTGGGAAGGCTGCATTGGCCTTTCTATTTCTTTTTCCTTCCTTTGATTAACAGAGTTTGTGACCTTGGAGGATGATCGTATTCCTGTCTTTCCTGGGAAGTCCTCTCCTAGTGCTTGTAATCTGTGGTAATCTCAGTGCTATCTGCTGGGTGCAGGATCTTTCTGAGGAAGCAGGCTGACTGTGTGTTCTAACCACAAGGTAGCTGCCATGGGCAGTAGGATGGAAATGCAGTTGTAAAAAGAAAACACAAACTGGGTGAGGAAAATTAAATATTGAGAAGACCTCTTTTTGGAGATCTCCTGTGGGACTTTCCTCTACTGACAATATAAAGCTTCAAGTAAAAGACTGATGTCATCCTCAGGGAACTTCTTGTTCCTCAGCCTGCTGCACCTTTCACAGAGAAGAGCCCTTTATGTGGCCAATCTTAGGCCATCTGTGTGCATGGTAGGCTGCTCTGTGTGGCTCTTCTCCATGGTGCTGGGAGCTGAATGGCTGGGAAGATGAAGGGGAAGCACATGCTTCTTTTATTTTCAAGAACATTTGGTTTCTAGAGCCAATCTTAACAGATGCACTGTCAATGCTTAACGATTCAACCTTGCGTGGAAGAACTGGGTATGAAGAAATCTGCATTGGCAGTAACAAACACCTCCCACTCAAATTTGTGTCCAAGGAAAGTGTAGCAGCTTTGTCTTGATTATATTCCAGAGCAGTAGTCCTCCACAGGTTCCCTTGCTGAAATCTTGCTCCTCCCCTCTGCCACTGTCCTTTCCTCCTTCAAATGCAACCTCTTGCTCGATTTAAGTAAATGTGTTGTACTGGAAAACACCAGGGCAAAATTACTTAAGGAGCAAAGAAGTGAACAAATGACAATTCATTAAAATATGTCATTGTAATTGTTTGCAACTTTCTGTGCATGTTCTTAATCTGTGAGGCCAAAGTACAAGTTTTCTGAACAAAACAAAAGACAACAAGAAGGTGACAGTCAGGAGCCTGGAACAGCATCTCTTGCCTGCCTCACAACCACACAGCAGTCATCACACCAGCTTTCCCACAGAAGCAGGCAGGAAATCTCTCAGTGTGTTGGTTTAACACAGCCTGGTTTTTTTTGGGGGGGAACCACAGACGTGGCTTCTGTGAGAAGCTGCTAGAAGCTTCCACTATGTCCAACACAGCCAATCTCTGATGGGTTGGGAACAATCTTTCCAACCTCAGAAAGAACTTCAGCATTTGGGGTGCTCTCTAGACCCGTTTCTCCTGCACTGTTTAGGCTGCTTGCTGCAGAATATCTGCTAGTGCCTTCCAGCCTGGAAAGGGTTAAATCTCAAGCACCTCCTGAGGTTTTGCTACTTCTTTTCATCTCTGTTTTATTTCCTTAAAGACAGAGATCAGCTATCTGGATCTGCTTTGACCTTACAGCAAAGCCCATGGCCACTCTGCAGCACAGATTGCCTGTCTGCAGGGGGACACACAGATTTGCTGTGCTGGACCCCTTTTGGAGGTGAGCATGAATATTTCATGACAGGGAGAGGGTGCTTCAGCAGCAGGATGCAAATGTGGGTTTGCATTGTGCTGTAAGGGACAAAGGAGACCAGATCCCAGATCAGCATCTCCAGCTACCAGGCAGTCCACTTAGAAGAGAAGGCTCCCAAGGGTAAAGGGATCTCCTGGCCCCACCCACCTTTTTTCTGCAACGCCAATGGTACAATGAGCCACAGGTGGTACCAGGAGCTCTTGCACACCCCTGCCATTCTTTACCTGGATACAATATCCCAGCAGGGAAAACTGCAGGTTGGCTTGACCTGGTGGGGGATAGGAGGGCAGCTTTATCAGTCCCCAGGACATCCCCAGTGCCTAAGACCCTGTCAGAATGCTGCACCAGCTCCAAAATACTAGAAGTAACCAAATGATCATTCTTCACTGGGGCTGTCTTAGGTTGGAAGACATAGCTGGGGGTGAGTATTCTACCACCATCTGTTAGAGGTGGGGCAGTTATCTTCTGTTAATCGGGCAGTTTTCTATATCTCTTCCACAACCAATCCTCCCTCTGGGGAGATACCTTCTGTTAATGGGGCATTGAGTGTCCTTGCATGGCTGATAAAATTCCATCATCCCATTGGGAGATGCTTTGCCAAGGGGGAGGAGCCAAGCATTCCCACCTGGATATAATCTGAGATTTGGAACGCCAGTGAGAGCCTTTTCCCACTGGATTCCCAGAGGAGCAGCTTTCTTCTCCACTGGATTCCCAGAGGAAGACCAGGCCCATCTACACCACCACTGGATCTTCAGAAGAAAACTACACCCTTCTTACAAGATCACTGCTTCAACAGAACCACACGCTGCTCTCGGAGATGGCTGCATCACCTTTGCATCATCAGAGGGAGAAGTGGGGGAAATACAACAAGGTAGTGTGTTTTCTGATGTTTCTTGCGCCAGCTCTAGTGCTGTGTCTTGGCATCAGGAGTATAGAGGGTCAATCTGGCTGCAGTGAGAGCCGCCCCGCCGTTCCCGCACAGCCCCGCAGAGGGGCCGGGGTCGCGTCCGCCTTGCCCCGCCCCGCCCGCCGGGGGAGCCCACGGGGCGGTCCCGCTCGCGCCCGCCAGGTGGCGCCACCGGGTCCCGCCGCCGGCGCCGCGCCCCGGCCGTGTGTGCCTGAGTTCCTCTGGGTCTATAGGGATACATGCAAACGGCAGGTTGTCAAAGAAAGTGGAGCTATCTGGAGTATGAGAGGATACTGAACAGAAATCCAAGTAATAAGTAGCTGCTCGAGGGTGGGGTGGTCTTGACAGGAAGTACCTTTTTTTTGTCCCAAATCCTGTAGAGTCCTCGCAGCATTCGGACAATGCTCAGAATGTTTGGCCTGGGAGTACCATCAGACCTATGTAAATGCACACATGTCTTGGGAGACAGAGGTACAGATGCAATAGGGCTGGGTGAAAAACCTAGGAAACAGAGCCCGAACACACAGGCAGAGCCTGTGGCTCCACTCAAATGGTCACCCTTGCTGGAACGTGCAAGGCTCACGGACCTAGCCAGGCAGCTGAGTGTTGATGCAGGTGAATTGGGCTGAGTTAGTCCTTCGTGCCAGGGCACACACCCTGCTTCCCTGAAAAACAGGTCTGCCCCTGAGATGCTGTGGGAGAGGTTCTTCCCCAAGCTAGAGATTTGTGTGGTTGAGGCATTGCACACAAGAAGATGCACGTGACTGTCTTAGGAACAGAGACTGTCTGTGGGAATAATGGGGCTCTCAAGTGGTAGTCCAAGGTACCACCAAAACAAGTGTTTGTCATGCTGGCAGATGGCATAAGGCAGCAGCTCGCTAACTTTTCCTGTTATGACCCAGTTTACAGAGTGGTGATTTCAAGTGACCCCAAATAGTAATAGAGACATTGTATAAAATTGGCTTTGTGACCTTTCTGAAAACTCTTCTGATCTCTGCTCTGCAAGTCGTTGGTACAGGGTTGCACGTTTGCAGTGACCAGGCTTACAGGCGTCCTCTGGAGATAAAAGCACTGAGTAAATAAATCAAAGGGAGGGATTGTTCTGTTTCTATTTCAGCCTTATTGTAAAACTGTAGTAGCAGTGGCAGCAATAGCTGTTCTTGCACCTTCTTTGACTATCTCCTTATTCCCTGGTAGGACGCACCACAGATTGCTTGCTCTACGCTGTAGCTCTAGGGCTAGCACCCATGTGCCGTGCTCTATTCCTGCTGTTTGTGGTTGCACATGCTCGTGCGTGCCTGCAGAACGTGTGTCTGCCCCGGTACAGTTGCCAACACCCATCCTGGGCACATCTGCGGGATGATTTGCCCGTCTGCGATGCGCGTTTGCCTGCGCACGTGAGCGCGGTGTGTGCTGGGCGCGCCGAGGCCGCTCGGGGGTCCCGCCGCGCCAGGCAGGGACCGAGGCGGCGCACAGCCCCAGTCAGGGCTGGCGGAGCGGACACGGAGCTCCGGGAGCCGCCGGCCTGTTCCAGCAGGCGCTGCCCGTGTGGAGGCTGCTTCTGCCTGCGTGGCCGGCCGGGACGCACTCGGACGGGAGATCCCGCCGGCGGCGGGCAGCCCCGCATCCCTGCCGAGACCACCGGCTGCCCCCGGACCCCCGCTCCCTCCCGCCTGGTTTTTGGGCGAGGGCTCTGCGTGCTTTGTGTCGCCGAGTGCCGCGGCCGCGGAGCCAGTCCCGCCGCTCGGTATTTCCAGAGCCGCACTCGGCGGAAGGCGCCGTATCAGGATAAGAGTCCCCGCCGCCGCCACCCGCCCGCTCCCGCCAGTCCGACCCCGGGGGCGGTGGGAGGCGCTGGCTCAGCCGACGGCTGCATTTATCGCGCTGGTGGCCTTGCCAAGCGGTTTAACCCTTCGCGCCCCCTCCCAGGCTCGGGCAGCGGGTGCGGTGTCCGGCTCCGCAGACTGCCCGGTGGGCTCTGGCTCTCCTGGCCCTACCGGTTGGCAGGGGCAGAAGCTCCCTCGCAGCTCTGGCGCCGGTAAACCTCAGCCTTTTCTCGGTTTGCTGCTTGGCAGGGCCTGCCCTGGACGGTAGTAGTGTCCCAAGACCAGGGACAGCCAAGCAAGGCCCCACGGAGAGCAGTCCAAATACCTCTAGAGCAGGTAGCAAAGGCCATCGGAGGCTAGGCAGTTGTGGTAGGAGTGAAGCTCACACTCCATGCCAGGATTCCAGCCATATCAGGACTCGGGACCTGACATGATTTCCCTAGGGATGCAGCAAGCATCTGAGGTGTTGGGAGGATAAGGCTGGCATTCAGGGTGTTCAGGAGTAACAAGAAGGGAAGAAGACTTGAAGAGCTGCATCCAACCTGCACCCATACACCCGTCAGGAATGCGTCAGGCATCAAAGCAATAGCAAGGCATCCAGGATCCTGAGTCCTGGTGTCATTATGCTCCTGGATCCATGTCAGGAGTTTGTCTTTGCTAGATGATGGTCTGTCAGCCATGCTGTAGCTGCAGCAGCAGCATATTTTCATTTAGAAAGAGGATGTTTCAGTTTGATTAACTTCTCTCTCAGTACAGGCTGTGTTTTGCCTTTAGGACTGCAGCAAAGGAAAATTCCAGTGTATAGAGGGGGCCAGTGCCCAGCTTTAGTGTGAGGGTGCTAAGCAGGAGATGGTGGCTGGCTGGCTGCATTGCTTCATGTGTTGTCTTGAGCTTCCATTTTTCTTTTGACTGCAGTGGGCGAACAGTCTTGGTCTGCTGGAGATGTGATAGTTCATAAGGAAAGGTGATCCTGTTTAAAAGGAGAAACCAAACTGGGCACTTCTGATTCCGTCCAGGTCCATCTGGACAATGGCACGGGGTGCCTAGGCAGCTGCAGAGGTGGCAAAGGTAGTGCAGACTCCTTGCAGCAGCCTGCTGCTGGTAGCTGCCCTGCTCAAACTCCAGTGAGCATGAAATGAGGGAACTCATTCTTCCCCAGCTGACTGCAGGGTTGGATGCAGACCTGAGGCCTCTCCTAGGCTGGCTTTTTTCTCTTTTCCCTGAGCAATGGCTTTGTAGTACCACCAAAATAGAAGTGGGATTGAGACCTTGCAATGCAGTCCAACGGAGATTAGGCATATTCAGGGACTTGTGAGACTATGGGATAGAATCTGTGCTGAAGAAAAGGACAGTTTGGCCAGGAGTCTGCATAGGCATGGGCAGGACTGAGAGCAGCAAGGGAAGAGATGAAAAAATGTTTTTAGGCCTGAGTCTACCTCAGCAGTAGCAACATAGCCTCTTCCATCTTCTTGCTAGACCATTGCCTTTCTGTGGGAGAATAGAAGATGAATCTGTATGCTAGGTCTGTGGATTTAATGCTGGACTACCACTAGCTCCCTGCTCCATAGCTACGTGGATCAGCAAAACAGAGAGCTGCTCCAAAACCAGGCATTTCACAGCCCCAGACTTGTTTCCTTCAGCACAATTCGTTTGGACTGTTCTGTCTCTGGGACCTCTGCTGGGGATCTGCTGGAGTGGTCCACTGGGGAAATGCTTTGCAAAGAGGCAGCTCTAGCTAAATGTGAGTCACATAATTAATTCCAGTACAGTTAATTGGACCTAATTAATCATATTCATAAGTATAATGAGGGCTTTGCCCACAGGGGTCTTGTGAAGGTCTGAGCTTAGGGCTGGTGTTCTGGAGAGTCAGTGGGAATGAACAAGTCCCAGAGCCTTGGACATAGCTTAGGACCAGCTTCCATCTACTCCACATGTCCTTGTTGGGAAAACACAACAGGACAAGGCCAGTCCTTCTGACCCTGTAGCCCTGTGTTCTCTATATCGCATAGAGGTAGGATGTGCCAGGAGCTTCTGGGTGATCAGTCCAAATTCTTCCCAGGGAAGGCTGGAGTCACTGTCACAGATGACTCCCTCTTGGTCCTTAACTATTTAGGGAGACTTTTCTGTTTTGTACGTTGTATGTAATTTTTGTGGTCCAAAGGCAGGAAAACCCCATGCAAGGGAGGAGCAGGTAACAGCCAAGTCTGAGCATCTTGACTGAGGCTTGCTAAGGTGCTGCTGTACCAGGCAGCTCCTGGGATGAGCTGCTGCTGTGGTGGTGGTGGTGGCTTTGGCAGAGAGAGGCTTGGAGGGGCTCCAAGGAATCTGCTTCATCATCTCCTCCCATACCTTGTCTTTCCTAGCACAGGCATATTTATAGAGGAGGGAAGGGGGGACTGGGAGTCATCATCAAGTGCAGGGAGGGTAGCTAGTCTGGCAGATGTTAATTAAAGGTAGAGGCTCTGAAACCAGTAGGCTCTGCTGAACCAGCAGCAGCTGGTCCGCTTGCTGACCTTTCCCAGTCTTGCTTTGCCACTTTCATGTGTGCAGGCTGGGAGAGATGTGAAGTGCTGTGATGTAGAAAGCCCAAAAGTTGCAAGGAATGAGCAGGAAGAGAGAGGCAGCCAGAGGACCCAGAGGACAAGTGGTTCCATGTGTGGTTCTATGCACCACACCTGGCTGGAGGGAAGGAGCTGCCTGTCTGCCTCTGGCACTGAGCTGTCATGCCAAATCGTGGTGGCTGGGCACCGTTTTTAACCCACTGTGCCTATGCATGCTGTCTGCAGGGACATGAACCCAGTGCTGCTACTGGGAAGGATGAAAGTGTGAAAATATGTCACTGCTTGCTGATGAGGCACTTGGGAGTTCACCAAAGAGGCAGGGAGATGTATGGCCTCAGCACTCCCCTGGAGGGGTATATCTTCCTTGGATGGCTAGTGTAAGCGAACGATGCTCGATGCAAAGGGGTTCCCAGTGCCTGCCCGCTCGTGCGGATTGCAGCCCCCCGAGGCAAAACCCAGAACATCCGCCACCCGCTCCTTCCGTCTGCTTCGGCCTCAGATGCTTTCCACAGGCACTTCTGCAAACTGACGAAGCCACCCTGTGCCAGCTGCCAAAGAGGTGCCTGCAAATACGGATGTCGCGTCCTTTCAGTTGCGTTGGAAGCAGCCAGCGCTCCTCCCTCGCTCGCTCCCTCCCTCCTTCGGTGGCCGTCGCTCTTCGCTGGGCCTCGATACAGCACCATCTGCCCGTGAGGAACGGGAGGGCTCCGCCGCATCCCCCGCATCTGCCGTGGGGAATGGGGGTGCCTAGGGTTTCGCCACCAGCCCCTCCCGCCTGCCCACAGGGAACAGAGCCCCGGTGCTGCCGGTGCCGGGATTCGCCCGTGCGGAGCGGAGCGGGGCGGGGCGGGGCGCTCGCTGCCCCGCCCCACCGGGAGATCTCCCCCCGCTCCGGCAGGGGGCGCTGCCGCGCCCCTCCCTTTTGGGGGCTGACCCCTCCACCCTTGTCCCTTATCCCTGTCCCCCACTGCCTCCGGTCCCGGGGCAGGCCGGCTCCTGCGTCCCGGTTCGGGCGCTGCGGGTGTGAGCAAAGGGGCCAGTCTTGTGTTAATTATCAACCGAGGCCGCTGCCTCCCGTCAGTGGAACTGGATTGCTTGTCCCCACATCACCTTGAGCTCTGCAACTCTGGGGATGCCGGCAAGTGGCCCCTGCCTCCAGCCCCACTCCTGGGCGGTTGGTGCGCTTCAGGCAGGAAGGTGACACGTCCTGGTTCGGATGCTGGCGGTATCGCCCAGGAGCGGGCAGGCTGCCTCCACAGCCTGGTATGCGTGGGCACTGTGCGGCTCTCGTCCGTAGACTGTTGCTCAGGGCAGGAGGGTGGTTAATGCCTGGAAAACTTGTCGGTAAAGATAATAACATGTTGCTCTTCTCAAGGGCTGGAGCCAGTCCTTATGCCTTGCGTGTAGAATTACAAAATGTCCTGAGTTGGAAGTGACCCACAAGGATCATCGAAGTCCAGCTCTGCATATGCTCTGGGAGATGCGGCAAAGAAGGGACCAGGTGTGGGACCTCCCCGGCATAGTGAGGCTCGAAAACAGGACTCGCAGGGTGTCGGCCTGAACAGAACGAGTGTTTCAGATGATAAAGGGCAGAAGGATGCTCAGCAGGAGCAGCCCCCGTGCTGTCGCGGGGAGGAGTGGGATGCAATTCTGCAGGTCCCGGCTGCGCTGAGACCCGTGTGCTATCGCGTACATGTCTGTGAGACTTGTGGGTGTGCGACACTTGGATGGCCACTCGCAGGGCGCCGGCCACTCGCCGCGGGAGGCCCGGAATGGGCGGCGGTGCCGATCCCGGTCCCCGGCGGCGGTGCCGGTCGCGGGCGGTGCCGCTGGGCGGCCGGCGGGGCGCCGGCGACCAGGAAGCGGTTAATCGGCGCGCGGGGCTTTTATTTTGACAGGGCAGCGCCTGGCTCCGGCTCGGAGGAAAGTGAATGATCCTGTTTCTCCAAATGATTATTCAGGCTCCGGCGGAGAAAGGAGCACTCGGCCCGCAGCGCCTCGCCCTCGCCACGGCGCCCCCGCCCGCGCCCGGGCCGCCGCGCCCGCCGGCTCCGCTCCCCGCCGCCCGCG